>JAWMRA010000041.1:65218999-65386955 GCA_035584735.1 Pseudotriccus pelzelni
GGATTGCCTTACAGGGCTAACGAGCTCCACCTGCCCGGGGAGTGTCCCTGGCTGGGAATCGAACCCTTGGCCTCTGCGGTGAAGGTGCCGCAATCTAACCACTAGGCCACCAGGGGCTCCCTATGTGGGAGGTACCAGGCATTTTAAAACATATAGGATACAGTGTCCTTTCTTGATGCACAGCTCAGTTCCTTGATGTCTACACAAGAGATCTCAAAAAAACTGCATAAAAGGACATCACTGATTTTATTTACTTGTTTATTTATTTATCTATAATTTTTATTTATTACATTTTAAAAGACCATTTATATTTTGTATGGCTTTTAATACTCTGTAAATGCCTATCAGATCAGGCCATACGCTGAATTTAGGTGTAGCTCTGGGTATATCCAATCCAGGAATTTTAGATGTCTGGAGACCATTTGTGTCAAATAAAAAGCATCCGTGAAGCACTGGTGCCCCCCCCCAAAAGAACAGGGATCAGGAGGTGCCCAGGTCCTTTTTTCATAGTTGCATAATTCTAGTTTGTCATAGACTCATCACTTCAGCACCTTCCATCGCCTACCACAACCTCCAGTGTCATCTTACAGCACCTAAATCTCCACTGCTTTACAAGCTGCTGTCGGGAATTTAGTACCTTAAGGCTGACTTCAGCACCTTTCTTTTATGTTTTATGTTTTTTCCAGTTTTATAGCCATTACACAGCTGCAATAAATGGCAACAAATCAAGTGAATGACTTAAAGCACTGCAGAAAAAAATCCCTTGTCTGCCTGTGCTGCAGTCTCAAAAAGAGTTAAGTGCTTATTAGGGTAATAAGTAATATTTTGACCTGCAGAACAGCTTGTTTTCTTCTTTTTCTTGTTGACTATTTAATACATACAAAATAAATTACTCTCATGTAAGCTGTTTTTGATGAGGCAATGCTAATAAACAGCACCTGATTTCAGACTACAGCCATTCTAGGTGCAGCTCATACTTTTCTCAGTGTTGTCAACACATCCTTGGGGACCCTGCTTTCCTGCACCATGAAAATAATTAACCCCCCCAGTTCTGGAGGCTCAGGGTGTGTCATTATTTGGTTATGCAAAGCCTGGTTGCTTCAGTTTTTACATCAACAGGCTTCAAATCAGGCTTTAAGTTGAGAGGTCCCCCCAATCTTGTGATCAAAGAGTTGACCAGACATGTTTTGATTTTCTCTTGGGTTTATCCCTTGGGTCATTCAGTGAACCAGTGAGCTTTTTTGTAGCTTATATTTTTTTGAGCTCCTGGATATAGCATATATCCACGAGCAATAGACCCAAGAACTCCAAATGTAATGCCTGAAGGTACCCGAGAACAATCAGATGACTGCAATTTGCTGTTGTTACAAATGAAAGTCGTCTGCAGACAATTGGTTATTCTTATAAAGTTGAGTTTGTCACAGTGTAGTCTTCATTCTTCCCATGGAAAACTTTTCTGTGTTTTACATATATATTCTCACATGCACATGCACACATGTACAGTCATACAAATTAATTTTGAAAAGATTATATAACGCAAAAACCATTTATATTCTGTCATCAGGTCCTACTTTCTCACCAGTAGCAGAAATTAATCAAATTAACCTTAAATAGAAACACTAGATCCAAGATAGTTATTGCAGCCAAGAAAATAAAAACATATAACTGGTGTGAAACATGGATACAGACTGGAAAATTTTCCACCTCAGCCTGTCATGGAGCACAGAAAGCTTATTTTAAAACATCTGATTTCATTTTTCTCTCTAGATCCTGACACTTCATTTCATATTTGTTTACAAGTAATTGCTTTTCACATTTACAAGAAGAACACAATGACCAGCACTGATATCGTGTGAACCTGTTGGACTGTTTCTAGCCTGAGTGTGTGCCTGTAAATTATAGCTGGGGCCCAAGAGAAGGGGTAATTGTGCTGTTCTTTATAACTTCAGCCAGATGACTAACTGTGAAAGAAAAGTGGGGGCTTTTGTCTGAGGAAAAATCTTACTGTTGCACTTCTGATGACCAAAATGCATGGGTGTTGGAAGGTACCTAAAATGACTAGGCTTGGTAGCCAGGGGCATCCTTCTTAATTCTCTTTTTTACCTGTAAGCCTTTTTCTGATCCAAAAAAGAGCTTGATTTCTCCTCCCCTCTAGGCAAAAATCAAAGCATTCCACTTTATTTTAATGGATAGTTTATCTGTCTCAATTTTTCTTGTCAGGACTTTCAAGACATTTACTATTTGAGAGGGAGAAGTGTACAAGGGAGTAAAACAAGGTAGGAATACAAGAGGTGTGGGTGTAAAAAATCAACTTCTAGTGACATTTAAAAGGAACAGCTTAGTGTAAGTGCTCCTTTTATCTGCACCGTTCTCCCTTGACCCAATCATATTTTTGAAAGTCAGGTCCAGCATTTTAGCTGTGCAACTCATATGACCTTTAACTGGATCAGCCTCCCAAGACACTTTGAAGATTTAGACATTGCTATTTGTTTTAACTGCAGAAATATTGATATCTTTAGCATTTAAAAAATTGTTGATAATTCAGAACTGGTGTTTGGCTATGAGATCTGACTTTGTGATCCCCCTTAAGGTTAGGTGTCCTTTCTTATGAAAGTCAATAGCATATGTTGTCCCAATTGTGTCTATTAGTTTCATTCATTTGTTAAAAAAAAATAAATAAAAAAATCCTAAAAATATTTTTTAACAAATATTATGCCTTTTTCTAGTTCTTTTATGATCTGTTTGTTCACCTGAACAAAAATTGACTATTAGTATAAAACTTCTCTTTGTTTTTTTGAAGACTCCTCTATGTTTCACTGGTTAAATCAATCCTCCAGGAAGGCAGTTATGCATTCTGAGATCATCACACACTTTCCCTACTCCTCACGGCCCCTGTCTGCCCAGGAGAAATGAAAACCGCAGTCCATCCCCTGTGCCCAGAGGCTGCAGCAATGGTGCACTGAAGACAGCTGCCCTCTGGCTTTGCAGTGCTGGGCTGGTACAAAGGAGAGAAGCCTGGACACAGAGTCTGCTTTATAACACATCAACACAAGCAGCTGCCAAAATATAACCTCAGCTAATACCCTTAGAAATGCATTTTGCTGATGTACAGAACTGACCAGTAAACTGTCACCTCCAACCAGCATCTGCGTTGCAGTATATTGCGTAACATGACTTTGTTTCCATCAAAGCTAGGTTTTGAAAGGGAAAATTTAACATAATAAGGGGCTTATATTTCAGGTGGGTCCTTCCAAATCTCTCTACCTCCATCTGACAAATGATACGTGGTCACTTGTAGAACATCAGCTTTAAGGCATATTCTGTTTCTTTGCTGTACATAATAGAGGCACTATGCAGGGGCCTGATTTGTTACCATCACTGCCTGTTGTCAAGACAAGCAATATATTAAACTAAGCACAGGTGTAAAATACAGTAGATATTGTGAGATAACTAATTTGAGGCTCCTCTATACATTCAGCTTAGTGCTTTAGTTTGCTGCTGAACTTTAATAAATTTTATCATGAAACTGAGCTCTGTTTAAGTTTATTGGGCCACATTGAATAATTTAGAAATCATGGATATAAAAGGATAAAATTACTATTTATTGACTGTTCTTATAATTATGTCTCTATATTGATCTTTTTACTGTCCAGATTATTAACATTGTATTGAAACCCATAAAAGAATTCATATGTCTGGTCATGACAGAGTCACATTCATTCCCTGCTGATGACCAGGCTGTCTATAAACACACCTACCTGCTTAGACACTCTGAGTTTGTGCTGTCTCTGCTCTGAGTCAACAAGAGGTAAATCAATACCGAAGCTGTTTTGACACCTCCTCATGAAATTTTCCTGGAGTTAATATATCCTGCTTCTTTGAGTAGACATATCCTGACAAGAGCAGACATAGCCCGTATGTGTGTGTGTGCTAATCTTGGCAGCAACACTGAACACCCATATACTGATGAACTCCAGACACTTGTACCCTTATACAATGAATTTATTGCAAATGTTGTGCTTCTTTAAGCACATCAGTGGTGCTTTGAACAGTTTTTCTTAACAGTTACCACTTCATTGATAACCTTCTTATAAAGAAGGAAGAAAAACAAAACCAAAGATTAAAAAAATATGAAACCAAATAAAAATATAAAAATTTTCCTGTTTGGATTGCCTCTGGCTGGACTTAAAATTCCATTACTGACATTATCTGTTAATCAGTTAATCTTAGATCTCCTGAGGGAGGCTGAAACTCCAACTTATTTTCTAGAGACTTTAAAGGAAAACTAAATTAAGGAGTATAAAGGATACTCCAATAATCATATTAACTAAAGAGGAACAGATCATTTTTTAAAAGAAAATATAAAAGATGTCTGAAAGATTAAAACTAGAATTCAGATTGGAATTATCTATGATAAATAAGCCATCAAATAGTTGAAAGGAAACGGAACATGATGTTCCATTTACAAGTCAGGAATTTAAAACACAATTCTCCTACAGTCCTTGCAGGACAAGAAGATACACATCCCCAAGGAATGCCACATCAAACTTGGCTCTTTGGCTCACTGTGCAGGAGGGGGATGTTTCTGGGACATTAACAGAGTTTCAATAATTAACAGAGTTTCAACAGAGTCCTCACTGCAGAATTTGTCAGTGGAGAGAGATTTCTCTGTTTGTAACCTGGTAGTTGGAGGCTTCAATCAGACATCCACTCTGCAGGTAAGCCTCAGCTCAGGAGAAAAGGAGTCAGCTTTGGTCCATGTAATCTCTTTAAAATGTCTTGCTGGGCTGATTCAGACCCAGGTTACATAAAATATCATAGAATAAAAGAATCATAGAATCAACCAGGTTGGAAGAGATCTCCAAGATCATCAAGTCCAACTCTCCAACCAACACTGCTGTGGTTACTAGACCATGGCATTAAGTGCCACATCCAGTCTCATCTAAAACCTCCAGGGACAGAGAATCCATCACCTCCCTGGGCAGCCCATTCCACTGTTCGATTACTCACTCCACAAAAA
The DNA here is from genome assembly GCA_035584735.1 of Pseudotriccus pelzelni. NCBI lineage: Eukaryota > Metazoa > Chordata > Aves > Passeriformes > Tyrannidae > Pseudotriccus > Pseudotriccus pelzelni. Next base: position 65,224,020 of record JAWMRA010000041.1, read on the forward strand.
ATTTCTTCCTCATATCTAACCTAAGCCTTCCCTGGCAGAGCTTAAGACTGTGCCTTCTTGTCTTACTGCTGGTTGTCTGGGAAGAGACCAAACCCCACCTGGCTACAACCAGGTATGTTGTATAATGTACGTATTATAATGATTTCAGGTGGGTGATAATGAAGCACTGACACAAAACCAAGTAATTGTTTTTATACTAGTCACACCTGTGGTTGGAAACCACATGGACACAGTCATGCGACAGGGGCTACACAAAAAAGAGACAGATTTCTTTCATATAAAAAGTTGAGAGACTTGGGAAATGTTTATGAGAAGTGAACTAAAGATAAGTCATTAATATCAGCTGTGATACAAGCATTCTGGAGGCCACTGATAGAGATGGTGAAAGAACACGGTCTTATACATTTGAGACTTGTCTTTCCTTCCCAAGGACCGCAGTTCTGATAGTGGTTTTCCCCTCAGCTCAGCATTTTTTAGGAAGCAGGAGTAGATTTATCAGTCACTGTGCCAGTACTTGCTTTTCCTTTATGTAAGCTTCCTTCAACATCCAATCTGTCTTCGGGCAACTGCCAAGGAGGGTTTCTTGTTCTGCAAACTGTTCAGCAAAAAGAGCCTCCCCCGATACTGAGAGACACTCTTCCAAGTGCTCTGTACATGTCAAAGATTTAAAGCAGAGTGACAATGAAATTTTATTGAAATTTAAAAACATTAAAACTATAAATATTACTTTTAAAATGCATTTTTCGTAACTAGCGTTTGCACATTTGTAGAGCAATCCTTTGGTATTTTTCTTCTATGCCTTGGCTAGTTTTAGAAAATAAAATTTTAAAAATTGTTTCAGCAGATATTGATATCTTATTCTGTCCCTTTTGTCATAATACTTACGAAAAATTCAGGTTTTTCATAATTGTCCCCCTATAATATATCTCTCCCTCCCCCTCCAAAGTTTAATTGCTTTCACCCCCCAAAGTCAAAAGCAATTAAACTGAAAAGCTAGCTGTGTTGTGAGAACTTAAAAAGTTAAATATCTTGGTGTTGGTTCTTAACTTACCCGTGTTAGTTAAATGAGTTAAAAATGGAGGACAAGTGAATACGGAGCCAAACTCAGTGTAGGCTGATGGCAGAAGTATCTTCAAGCTTTACTGCTGATAAAAGAAAGATAAATGTAGGATTTAGATTTGTATAAAACCAGAAAGAAAACAGGCAGCTCCTAGCACTGATAAGAAATAAAACTCCAGTGCCAACATCAGTAACAAGGCAACAGGCACCACCAAGACAGCAAGAGATAGGCTGGCAGGCAGAAGTAAGAAAGAAATTACACAGAAGTGACTACGGTGTCAGGATGAGTTTGAAGACTTCCAGCTTTGTGCTGCCTGCTCCCTCCTGGGGGAATACCTGACCCACAAGAGGCTGTGGGGCCACACTGGCACTCAGTTGCCCTCCTTCACACTGGTCTGCCTTCACTGCACTTCTCCACCTCCCAGGGTGTGCTCCATGGGAACCCCAACAGCAACATGCACAGGACACCTGGAGGAGTGTGCCCTCTTTTCCAGGGAATGGGCAACAAATTACACAGAATCATATTCAGGCAGTGTGAGGGCATCAGACAATCTGATCAGAAATGCCCTGGTCAAGCCAGGTTCCCAGCTTTCTGAAAACTCATGATGGAACCAAGAAAGCAAACTTCCATCTGGATAGGGCAGGTGATATCTCATGGAAGAGTCACTTGCAAGAGCAGCAAATGACATTTTGGGACAGATAAATTGGTACAGCCTCTGCAGCTAACAAGTTTCCAGAGTGGATGATCACCCACTCCAGCAAAATGTCAATGGTATTGGTCTAGGTTGCAAGAATGACATTTTAAAAGATACTCCTGGTAGCCCATTGCCATTGTAGCAGGTCTGTTTGCTAATGACAAGTATCACTTGCCAACCCAGTTCTCCAGGCCAGCTCTCACTCTTCTACCTTAAAGGTGACCTCCAGCTGCCCTTTGAAAAGCCAGAGTTCCCAGGTGTTGCATAGAAACGCAGCTATTTAAAAATTAGTCTAGACCCTGATGGAATGCAAGGAGCTCTGTAAAGAGACCTTAAGATGCTCTATTTAAGGTGGAAAACTTCTGACATGCTGAATCTGACTCTTTCCATGTAAATCATGAACTATAAATAAAACTTTAACTTGTTTTCTAAATGTTCTTTTTCTTTGTTTCAGACAGGTCTAGGAGGCAGAAAAATGTTGCCACAGCAAATGAGAAGGACGTTAACAAAGCAAGCTCTGCCTCAGTTAACAGGTCAATACCAATAGTATATGCTGGAGAAGGGATGAAGTAGATATCTTTGTTACATGGATTGTTAGTGACATCAGTGTCTTGTAATAACATTAACCTTCAGATTTTTCCTGCTAGAAAAAGCAAGAGATGATGGAGTGATTTGGCTGTCATATAATGTGAGTTAAACTGATAGAAAATTAGGTTTACTTCTCTTTCCTGATTAAACCCAATTTACAATAGAATCAGGGAGGTAGAAGAGCATACTCTCTCTGCCTGTAAGCATCTCAGTGCTAGCTGCTGAAAAACTCTATTTTGTAGTTCATTTATCGCATGCAGATTGAACCACTTTCCTCCATAGTTTTCTGGAATACCAGGCTGTATAGGAAAAGAGTGAGGAAAGCACTTGTTTCTTCCATCCTGTCTTACAAAGATATTGCCTGAGAAAAAAATTAAAGCTCAGCTTTTATAATGTCAAATGCAATAATTTGCATTATTTATTCTGTATTATTTATTCTATATTTCACTATTATTAATAAATGACCTTTCCTAACAATTCATAACGATCCACAGGTGAGTCTATCTCTAAGATGGCAGTCCAGGAAGCCCAGAGTGCAGAAAACCCACACAATACATTACACACTATTTTTCCCACGCTTTTAGAGTAGGAATGTTCATATAACTTGTTTAAGATATTTCTGTTCTGTTTCAGGATGGCGAGTAGCCTGGAGATGTTTGGTTTCAGCATTATCCCAAGTGTAAGATACAGGCCGTAATGTCATGAAGACTGTAATAAATTTCTGGGCCTGATTCCTATCAGCAACTGGGACAGATTAAAGCTCTGGAATAGTTTTGTAATCTGTCATCACTATTCCTTTGGTAGTGAACCCCACTTCTGTAACACTGAGGATAAGCTGGAAGAGCATTACTCAGTGAAGAACTTGTGGAGCAGGTCTTCCATCAGCAGGCTGTGCTAACCTTGGCCATTCCTAGTGCCAGCATGGGAAGGTTAGAGGTGAGCCACACTTTGAGTCTTACAGTACTGCAAATGCTCCATGCCCTACATTAACTGTAATGGGTGTTATGTGCAAAGACACCAAATACTACTGTTTCAGAAATTATGAGCCCACTTAAGAAATTGTGCTCTTTCTAGGAGGTTCCTGAAATACGCTCACTCATATGACATGACAGAGCTTAAATAATATACTTAATGCATATTTTAAGTATACGTGATTCCCTTGTTTCTAAAGATCAGGCATAAAACTGGTAATTTTGTTCATTATGCATATTAAGTCATGGCATAGATTATTTCTTGCTCTTCTGACTCTCCAATAATCTGTTTTTCATTTTATCTTTTTTTTTTTTCCTTCTTTTTCCCTTCCCCCTGTGCCAGTGGGACTATACATTGATTGAAATCCATAACCTGGCAGGGTGTGAGAGTGTACAGGCTGCGGCGTTCCCAGGCTTCATTTGCCATGTGCCCCAGCTCCCTGGGAGAGGTGAGGGAAGCCTCATGCCCCTGTGAGCGGGATGTGGCATCCTGACTCCCCAGCTGTCGCTGTACACTCTGATTTTCACAACAGTTTACAACAGATTAGGGGAAGTGCCTTTGACTGGCATATGGAGAAAACCGGTTGACATCAGCATAGTCAACTAGGTAGATCTAAACCTGCTTGCTCCCCAGTGGTATCCTTTGTTTGATTAATGCACAGTGTTAGCAATTAAAAGCAAAGCGGATGATGAGCCCAATGAATCCTTCACAATCTAATTTCATCTTTTACTAATGAAGAGTAAGAAAGAAACTCAGATAAACCAGGTTGATAAGGAGCAGAGCTTGTATATCTCCTTGGTTTCATTTACACAAGTCCTAGAAATGTGTCTGTGGGCAACTACCAGACTAAGAGTTATTTGTTTGCTGAACTCGATTAATAATTTTGCACTTTTGACTCGATTTAGTGTTTTCTTTATATTTATCCAGATATTTGAATCAGATAACTAGCAAAAGACAGGTTAAAATTCATTAAATAGGCAAATATGTAAACTCACCCTGCCATAATATCTGCCTTGGGTTTTCATGTGAATGACAAATGTCAACCTGATCAAGGCAGATGGATGCAATGATTAGCTTTTTGTGAAATTGTTCACAGCCGTGTTTATGTGAAAGGTTGTTCAAGAAAATTAGTTTTAGTCAGTACCACTGCAGAAAAATGAGTCAAGTGCTAAACAGACAGGTGGATCCAGTCAGTCTTTTGTGTATTTTCACCAAACCTCTGGGAAGGGTCAGGGGATCACATATCCCCCTCCAGCAGTAAAAGCCACAGAACTGCTGTTGGTGACTTTGGAACACCAGTTCTTATGTCTCAGAGAGGGTAGGGTGAGGTCCTGCCTTTAAGTTACTTCTTATGGGTGCAGCTCAGGTGGAGGGCAGCAGGTAGGATTTAGAAAAAAAGTCTGTAGTACTTCAGGCTAACTGGTGTAATTATGACTGTCTGTGACCAAAGGCTTGTCTGCTTTTTCCAGAAACTACCTTTCCCTGAAAAACTTGCCTCTCTTAAAACTATAGATCTGCAGTGTTATTCCTCCTGCTGTGTAGATGACAAGGTTTACCTGTATAAAAGAGGTGTTCAGTGAAATCAAGCATAGATTTTGAAACCACGGCTTAGGGTTGGACACAATAAAAGGTAGATGGGTGTAAACATCATACAGTGCCCCCTCGCATCAGTTTTAAGTATGCATTTTGAGGTGAGAAGGTAAAGAAAACGAGGGTCCTTGTTAGTCCTGGTGGACGGGCACCTTGCCTTTCTGCTCCGTGCGCACTCGGGGACATGAATTGGCCTTCACTTCTGTCATTTCCAGAAAAAGTACTACCCTTGGTGTCAGCAGAGTTTGTGTCCAATAATTGAAGTCTCTGGGGACATAAAAATCAATTCTTGGCTCTAAGTCCAGCAATGTTCTATATCAGCAGAACTGTGTAACTACACTCTGATTACAGTGGTTATAGTACAAGTTAGTTAACTGCTACTAAAATGAGGGGGTGGAGAGGAAGACAAGCATTTCATCTTTTAAGTCACACTGCACTTTGTTTCTGCCAGTGTTCTGCCCTGCTTGGGAAAAAAAAAAAAGGAAAAAGAAAAGGTGTTACTGTGCCTGGGCAGGATGAAGAGGAAAGCTGCAAAGCTATGGAGCACAACAGGGTCCAGATTCCTGATTCACAGCTTTGTAAAGCTTGCTGCTGTTTATCCAGGAGCTTGTGGGGTTGTTTTTGGTTGGTTGGTTGGTTTTTGTTTGTTGTTCGTTTGGGGATTTTTAGATTTTTATTTCATTTCAGAGAAAATAATTCTTGCTAGACTAAAGCAAAAAAAAGGTTGCCAATGACTGACATTTTCCAGAGGGAAAGTTGTTTATGTTTCAAGCTCTACCTCTCAAGTCCTGCCGGAAGACTTTGTGGTTTTCTAGAAACTCCTGCACTTCTTTCTTTTGAACTGTGAAGGAAACATCTCTTTGGTTGTTACCAACATGGCAGTATGTGACAATCTTACAGTAATGCAGCTCCAAGTGAACCACAAGCAAATTTTTATCCCAGAGCATGGCAAAAGCATTGAGTTGGTTGCATTGAAGATAGCAACAATAAAAACACCTTGTGATTTAGCTCTTCTGGATGAAAACTAAAAATATTGTTCAGGTATTTCATGTTAAATTATATGAAAGCCGTACAGCCCTGCAGTCCCCCACACTGACAGACTTTCCAAGGTGTATGGGATGCTACCCCAGATCACTGGCAACAGGAACGGTAGCTGGTAGCAGCCCAACAAGCTGTTTTGCTGGGGTTTGTGCCAATTCCATCTAACTGAACATTTCATAAGTGTCTCTGCAAAAAAATATTCATCGTTTCCTGCAAGTGGTGTGTTTCTCATTTGTTGTACACAGCCCCATGAAAGATTTGTCAAGGTAGAATAGCAACAATAATGTGTAAAACATGATGACAATTTTGTAAAGACAGAACTGCAGTGTTTAATGAAATAAGATTATTGATATTTAGAAATAAATGCAAAGATTTTAAATTCATTTTAAATTCAGGAAATGGTAACATATTATGTGGAAGTCCTGAAAAACTCTATCTTTTATGCTGATGTTTCTATTCTACACGTTTTGTGCTTCAGTTAAAAGACAAGGTATTCAAAGAAAATTGAAGCTATCCATTATTTGAATAGAGCTATTATTCTCCAACTCAGCTTAAAAATTAATTTCTGGAATCAAAATGATGACAAAATATTCTATATGTAATTGCAATATACACAGAACATACACTAAATTGCTCATTTACATTTGATGAAATATTTTTTCTTTTAAAACTGTTTTCACATCTTGAAGAAAGTGACTGAGAAGTGTGCAGGGGCAGCCTTCACTGTGACTGTTATACACCCATAATATATTCAAAATGTATTCTAATCTTTTCTATAACCTATCTAAAAATTATGCAAAGTTCAGGACTGGAGCCAAAACCTCACTAGCCCAGGATAAACTGTCAAAGCACTGCTGAGGGATTTGACAAAGCAGTTCCAATTAATATCATACTAAATCCCTATACACAGCTTTAAAAATTGAGCCCTGAAGGACTAACCTGTTTGCCTACATTCTTTATTATTATTGTTACATCAACAGGATTTGTAGAAATAGGTAACATCAGTTCATCACTGCCACCACCTGGTAAAACTCCCAAACTCTATATTCGTGCGTACAGGTATGAGAAAGGTAGCAAAGGGGTTAAACAAGAAGCAGCAAATCTTGGGGGTAATCATCCTAAGCCACTGCTTTAATGTGAAATGGAAATGTGAGGACTCACACAATAGCTTCCAGTCTGCCTAGAGTGGAAAGATAAGACCAGACCTCCAGAGATGTAGGTGGCTTGGGTTGATTTTTTATTTATTTTTAGAGTGATTGATTGATCTGGTTGTGGGTGCTTTACAAAGACTAGACTGATAGTGGCTAGTTGGGGAAAACCTGGCTAGATAATAATAGACAATGATAAGACAATAATATTATGGTCCACCAAACTGTTCAGTATAGTCTCATAGGGACTGATTTTCATTCCTCTGCATGTTAATAAACATTTGCCTTTCTGAGAAAGATGCTTAGAAATAAAGTAATAGCTGATGGGTTGTCCCTTACTTCCACTACTATCCTTTTCCCTCTCTTCCTGATACTCAGATAAATGTCTTTGAGCCATTGTTGTCCCAGGAACACTTTGTACTCCTAAATCTTTAATCCTTCTTTACTATGTCACCTTTTTAAGCATGTACAGATTCAGTCTTTGCCTTAGGTAGATATCTCCCTGTTAATCAGCCAGTGCCAGGAAGTCTTTGGCACCGGTGGGATTGCAAAGTACTCACCACAGTGCAGGAGCTGGCAGGTAGCAGAGTCACACAAAGGAGTGTATCCCAACTCTTCAGCACTTACTACTTCCATAAATGTTGCAGTGTTCTTCAGGTGTGTGGTGTTTCCAAGTAATTTTAAACAGGGAATTCCTAGGGCTAGTGGGATGAATACACACCAATGCTGACTGGGAACTGGGTATTAGCTTTTGGGCTGACTTCCCTGAAGGAGGATTCCTTGCTGCAGGCCATTTCTGCTGTTCAAGGACTAACACATTTTATGCAATTTTAATAACTGTCATAAAAAATATACCACGTTTTTAGGTCACTGGTTTCATCTCCGGTGGAAAACTGCAATGCAAAATTTCCTTCAAGCTAGTGGTTGGAATGGAAAGTCAATATAAATGTAATAAATTAGGAAAAATAATCTGAACAGTGGGAAAGTGGCTAAAGTCACTGTTTTGTTGATGATTTTATTTCATAGCCCCTCCCCCCCCATACCTCTTCCCTTAGCTTGGCACCTTTTATATAACTTACATTATCACAACTGTCTTTGTGCCAGGAGGAGTGAAGTACTCTCCTGTTCCAAGCTTCTGCTGCTTTAGATAAGCCAGCAATAATTATTTCTGAGTGAAACAAAATTAACACTCACAATGGAGTCTGAGTCCATAGCTGTTTTCCAATTTGGAAGTCATTTGTCTTGGGATACAAAGGCCCTGATTCCCCATGGTACCAAACTCAGAGTTCTACTGGCAAACCAAACGTCTTAAACCCAGTATTATAAATCTGTCATCATTGTTTTATTATAACTCCATGTTACTATAACTCCACAGTGAGAATTATGCATAGGGAATAAAGCATAGATTAAGCCTATCTACCCATTTATTTACAAATGAGAGACACAGTTGTCTGCTATCTTTACAGTCAGAGGGTCCACCTCTGTGAGTCAGGATTTTTTGTGTGCCTGCTTTGATATATACAGCCCAAAGCTTAAATAAGACACAGCAGAGGATCAGAAAAAGAAAAAAATAAAGAGGTAACAGGTAAGAAAGGAAGGGGTAAAAGGCTGAAGGAAAAAGACGAGATGAAAAGCATAAGATGCAAAGGGAAGGGTACTAAATGACCTCTTGAAGTCCCTTTACTCTGTTTCCTACAATTTTGTAACAAATAATAGAGGATCTTGTTTTAGCAAACTCCATTTCATACTACACATTTCCCATGCCTGTATATTGAGACAGTTAATGTTACTATACCAATAGAAAAAGTGCAGCACAGCAGAAATAAGGAATATAAAGTGTGTTCTCTAGCTTTAGGTCAACACAGGGGAATGGATTTCTGCCTAAGTAAGACAGAAGTTGTCGTTTAAAAGTGACATTAACTGAACCCCTACCAAATTACAAAAAACAGAAAAAATAACAGAAAAGGAAAATGACAGACAACTCTAAACAAAAATAAATAAATGTAGTTTCTCTGGTTTAAAGAGTTGTGTGACAGTTACTTACATCAGCAGATAATATGATATATTTGTCTCAATCTGAGGAAGAGTGATATCCGTGGAGGATGTGTCATGGTACACCTATCTTCACATTCCATAATCTTTAGCAAGTGCAGCTTGCAGAATTTCTGCTGACCCCTCCCACTGAGGAATTCAGTAAAGCCACAGTGACAGGCAAAAGCATACTCTCATATCTTACCACAAAGAGGTTTACACAGCAAATAATCCTGAGTCAGGCATGCCCACCTGTATTGAGCTGGACATCTGTTGAAGGTGTGTTTGAAAACAGCGTAGGCATACCTACCTACTCCTTCACACTCATGAATAGGTCACATTATACTGCTCCTGTGAAATCTAGCACTCTCTCCTTCCCAGTTATCCATGGGTGTGCAATTAGAAGTGAAGTAGGCAGACAGATGTTGAGCAAGCAGAGACGTCACCATTCATCATCAGCTTGCAGATACTGAACTTGGCTGACTACCCCGGCTTAGTCAGATAATTTGGCACACTGCCTCTCAGCACTAGGTTTTTCACTCAGTATCTTAAATTGTACTAAAAGTTCACTCTGTAAATCATGTAGAACAGGGGGAGGGGATTGGCTTCACTTTTTGCCATCAAGCAAAGTTATAGGAATTTCAGATCTTTTACAAGTAGTGTGGCTGCTCTGTTTAAGTGTCACCTTTCATCTCAAGATAGTATCACTGCCTATTCAGAAGAGAAAAGGGCATTTGGCCAGCTATTAAATTGAATTCCTTTCCTCCATCCTACATGTGCTTAGTCTTGCATGTGAAGCATAAAAGGCAAAACCAAAGGTCTAATACATGGGACCACAATGAGCTTCACATGCCATCTCTAAGTAAAACATCAAGCAAAGACTTTCAGGAGCTCAGAAACATGTCATCATATGTGGTATTTCTCTTGTCAGCAGCAAAGCTGTCTCTAATACACAGCACACTTAGCAAATCAAGAATGCTTCAGGCCAAATTTGGGTAAAAGCTAAAGCTTTGCCTCCCACAGGTTTTATCTGCAGCTGCTGAAACAAACATCACTGAATGAGAGATTGTGTTTCAGAGCACTGTTTTCTGTAGACACTTATTAACTCTGCTGAATTTAGAGCAGAGGATTGTACTCAATATCTATTGATTAGCGGTGCTGCAGTAATCCCTAGGCCTTGGTCAATCTGGTCTGTTGACTTGGGTCTTGGTACACGGGAGTGCCCTTTCCAGCAGTCATTGACATGCATGCAAGGATGTGGGAGAGGCAGGAGGGAAGGTTAGCATGAAGTCAAGTGTTTATACATTACAGGAAATTCCTGGTGAGGTGATGGCAGCTTTTATCATAGCCTGACCGAGTCCAGAGTTTAAATCATACAAGTGTACATCAAACCAAAACACTTCTCAAGACTACGTCAGAAAACAGAATCCATTATTCAGTGACTGCAAACTGAAGCAGTCACTTCAGTGACTGTTTTGCCTGGGTAGAAAACGAATCAACAAGTTCTTCCAAGCTGATCTCCAATTAACAGTAATATGATAGAGTTTCATGTATCATTTTTTTTCTCTCTTCGCTTATCCTTTCTGCTCAGAATTGAATGTGTTTTTACATAGCACGTATTTCCAACAGGGAACTTCCTTCTCAAAGCATGTCTCTTGTACTACAGCCAAGCTACAAAGACACCTATTTATTCAGAGTAGAGCTTGGCTAATTTTTTTTTTTTTTGACGTCTCCTCATTTTGTTCTCCTGCTAGATTTCATTCAGCTTTAACTTCAGTCACTGATTTACAAGCAGGGATGGTGTACCTTGGGTAGATCCTAAAGTATCCTTTTTCCAGCTTCCCACCACATTTCCCCTCCAACTCAAGACACCTGCAGAGCAGACACCAAATTACAACTTCCACAAAATAAATAAGAAACTGCAATGTCTTTTTTATTTAATATTCCACTCTGAAAATAACGGCAGTTCAGAACTGCTGATTCAGGATCTGTCTTTTTGGTATGTGGGCATAGACGTCCAGGAGAGGTACAGGGCACACAGCTGAGGTAAGATCAACCTCAGGTAATTTCAGGGAAGTTTTTACCCATCATGAATCAGAGCCTTTTGAAAATCAAAGCAAGAATGTGTAAAATTTGGTCCTTGCATTTTTAATGAAAATGCTTTCAAGGAAATTGCTCCTAGAATAGCCTGAAACACTGTAGATAAATAGGCTTGAGTATTAGTAATATGCAATTGTGCCTCTTTATGTACTCATGGGTTTCATAAGAGGGTTCAATGGATGCCTGTGGTTAAATGCCAGAGAAAATTAATAAAGTTCTGGTGATTGGATGTGACTGGAGCAATCTATTTGCTGGGGGATCATAACCCTTTTTCATATTGGAGTACTGCTGTAATTCTAAAACAAGAGTCATTTGAACTTCATCTTTCTGTCATCCACTCCTCTCTATATGCTTTGTCCTGTGTCTGAAGAGAGTTTTACTGAAAGCACTAACTGGAAAGGAAACAATCTAGGGAAAAAAAGCACCTGAACATCATCTACTTAAGAAGTTTTTTTCCATGGACTACCTAGTAACCAGGTTGTCCATCTGCCCAGTCCAGGTATAAGTTACTGACACATGTCCAGCTAGACTTTGTGCCAGTCATCACAGTCCTCTAGACCTGGCTGCTCAGTCAATTTTCAATCCAGCTCACTGTTCACTTACCCAAACCACAATTTTCTATAAGGATGCAACAGAGACAGTATCAGAACTCTTGGTAAAATGAAGGTAAACAGCACTGACTGCTCTCCCATCATCCACCAAGCTATCCACCACTTCAGGGCACAAAGTTATCAGGTTGATTCAACATGATGTCCCCTTTGTAAAGCAGGCCAGTGTGAGTGAATACTTCAAACTTCATATGAGTAATAGTAAAAGAATATGCTAACAGACAGAGTGAGTAACAAAAACAGGCACACAAATACCTACAAACAGCTTATATGTGCATATATACTCAATGTGAACTTTTGCTGCAGTTAAATGTAATTGTATTCATTGAACTCTGGGAGTTGTAGTCCGGTGTGTTGAGTGTATGATCCAAGACTAATGTTTGTGTTCTGTGAGGTAGTTTATGCCTTACTGGACTCCTCATTGACACGTGATGTGCTAAGGTTCTTCCTGTAATACACAAGGAAAATTAAGCACTTATAGTATAAGAAAAAAAAAAAAAAGAAATAAGAAACTAAGAATGCAATAAATATGCTATTAAGTAAATCAGTGGCTCAGCTTGTATAATATTCTTTCAGCAACACTAGGGCATAATATTTAAGGAGAGCACATTAGCCTGACCATATGTTGCCCTCTGTTCCTTTCATATTGCCCAAACATCTCAAAATACTGTATTAGTGAAATTAGAGCATACAATCCTTCTTAGTTCTTTTAGCATTCATGTCTGAACGTGGCGTCCATAAATCTACCTAAATCCTCCTTGGCCCTGCCTTTACTATCTCCCTTACAACCTCCTGTAGAAACAAATTCCAAAACTTCTCTATCCACCATGTAAAGATACACTCTCTTTTACCTGTTTTAAAATGATCCCTTTCTAGTTTTGAGTGTTTCCTAACTCATGCAGTGAGAACTGAAGTAACAATTAATTCAGATTGTCAATGCCCTGGTGATTCTGTAAACTTCTTTCATATCTCCATGCAGCCTTCTTTCTGCTCTCCAGACTGACGACTCGTGAGAGTTTCAGCTTCTCCTCACAAGGCAGCAGCTTCATCCTCTTGAAAATTTTAGCTGTCTCACCCTGTGGCTTTTTTTTAACCCTATCATATTCCTCTTGAGATGCAGTGGCCAGAGCAACAAATCAAGGTTATTTATAGTGTCAAAATGGTGCCTTCTGTTTAGTTCTCAATACTTGTCTGATGATGCCCAGCATCACAATGAATTTTTTTATGCATATTGAACTTCTGATTTCAAAAAAATATCAAACTGACTCTAAGATCTCTTTGCAGAGTTGAAATTGCCAAATCTGAGTTCTGAGAAGAAAGACAGGCTTTATTAGAACAAAACAGAGCAAATCAAGAAAAAAGAATTTGTATTGTCCTGACACTCAGGATCCCACTCCATTCCTCATCTCTACCTGTAATCCTATAACTTTCCCATCTTCTCTTGCTCATTCTGCTTAGTCAAAATGGAGGCCTAAGCTATGCATCAGTCCTCCTTCAGACATCCTGTTTCCCCATCTCCTTACTCCTCTTATCCCTTTGCCTTACATTCCACTTCCCTCAAGCAAGCCCTGATACCAAGAAACATAACTAATGAATCCTCCATACCCATCTCAGACTCCACACAGCTTCTTCACTACTCTTTCCTCTTGCCAAGACTCCAGCCTTTTATATTATCATTTTTTTTCCAGCCTTGGATTGTACATATCTTCCTTCATTTTTATTAGTACTTTAGTCCTTCCTGATCTCAGTGCATGATGTAACACTACAGTGGATGGGAAGGAACGTGCAGCAACACTTTACAGGAGCCGTTTGTTACTGCCTTACAGATCAGGAAGTCAGGACAAACCAGCTACTCCATGACAATTCTCTGTGCTATCCCAGATCTTGCCTTACATGAAAGATCAGTGAAGATTGTTTTCACTTTTTCCATGAGAAGGATGAGTTGCCTCCTCTGTATTCCAGAAGTGTAAGACAGTGATCACTGTCTCTGCCTGTGCTTACCTCTGCAAATAAAGCAGAGATAATATTCAGAAATGGGTCAAAGCCACACCCACACCCCACGTGGCTGACCAGAACACGTCCAGAGAAGTGACCACGAGCCTGTTTGTATGGCAGGCTCTTTTGAGTCTAGTGTCTATTCGGTTGCCATAAAGATTGTAGTTGGGCCACAGAGATAAAGCTGCTCTTAGCTTGTCCTTATAACACAACCTGGGATGAGGGAAGCCATCCTGAAAAAGGGGGAGATTTTGCCTTCCCTGAGGACAACCCAACATGCACAATCGGGAGCATTTCCCAGGCTGAAATGAACTTGAGAGGGAGTCTGTGGCAACCAAGACTCCAACAGTACTTCTGGGGTTATGAAGGTGATAGGGGGAATGAAGATTATGCATCACTTCTAAACAGTCTAACTAGGTAGTGAGAGACAGTTGCTGAATTAAACAGGGCAAAGTGTTACAACTAATAGAATTTTGCAGGTTTGGACTTGCAACCAGATGTCTGAGACTTTATGGTGGTTCTTCAGAGGTTGACTGGTTTTTTTCATTATTTTCATGAAATAAAGATGTAGATGCAGTGAATTAGATCTCAAAGATATCAAGCAGACCTGCCTATTTACAAAGACATTCTGTTTGAGTCTCGTTAAGTATCATTGCCCTGTTTTGCAGTTGGTTGCCTTGCCCCTGCTTTTTCTCAAAAGCTTTTGTGCGAAGAAAGACAGCCTTGATCTGCTAGCAGTAACTACACCTGCTTCTAAAGCAGGGTCACAGAAGCCGTAATTTGTGTAGGACTCCTGCATAGTAACTCAGATGATCAGATGGCCACTTTCTCCATGAACACAGTCTCTGCAAGATGTAATACCTGATATCATTGCGGACTTAGTTATATATAAGAGGATTCATCAATACTTACGACGGGCATTTACTTCTTTGTTATGAGATAAACACAATGGATCATGCCTGGTTTATAATTCTCTCTCTGAGAAAATCAGAACATTCTGGGGTATTTCTGTCCATTCCATTTATGTGTGTTTTCTCTCTCTTTTCCATGCATTAATCTCTCAGTGGTAATTATCACTAAGTAATTAAGCAATAGAATTCACAGTAACAGAAAATTATTGAAATTAAGTATATAGGAGAACTGAGAAATTAAAATAAGTTTAATATGTACATTTTTAAGTAACAAATACTTCTGTTTGAGAATATGTCACCCTTTAACTATTCAAGACAAAGAGCAAAAAGTCAAGTGAGAAGGATTATTCCACACTTCATACCTGCAGAATTCAACTACTACTGTTTTAAGGGACCACAGGTCTGAGTCAGAATATAGTTCCTGTGCACAGAGCATCTGAAAGTTAAAAGACAGATCTCAATAAGCAGTCAAATCCTACACTTACAGCAGCAATGTTTATTTTAATACTGATAAATCTACTGATATCCTAGGTGCAGCTTATTGATGTATCTCATATCACCATAGGAAAAGTTCACATCTGAAAAGTAGAAGGATGGAAAGTTAGGTTTCAGCTATGCCAAAATGCCTAAAATTCAGGTTTTAGAAAGTTTTTCTCATCTTTATCTCCATGCATTGACACATCCAGAGTTTGCAAGCAATCATTTTGTTGATTCCTCACTAAGATATGCAAAGTACAGCTCTTTGTACTATTCCCTACAAAAGAAATAAATTCCCATGCATGCTCTCAGTTTATACACCCCCTAAGACTGCACCTGTTTCATGCTACACAGTAAGTACCACTGTGTGGAAAACCAACACCTGACAGCCAAAAAGCATATGGCCTTTAGAACAACTATAATAGAAAAATCTCGCAGAAGTGAATTATTTTCATTCAAGTGTAAGAAATTAATTTTGTTTCACAGTAATAATACATTCAGCAGTTGCAAAGAGATCTCTGCATGGCAAGTTTAAACTACTCCCTACCAGTGGAAGTGGAAGGAGGCCAGCTGCATGAAATAACACAATGATCATTTTTACCCACAAAAAATATATCATGCAGCTTGTGTTTAAAAAGTAAGCCGAACTCTGACTGCTCAGGGCTTTTCCTGATGTCTCTTTTCCCCCAGATGTGAGGTTTTCTGGGTTTGGATTTGCTTTTTAAGATTTCTTCCAGGTGTTTTGTTTGGTTTTACTTTTTTTACAGAATGCAAATAATGAGGAGGAGACACCTTTATACTGCGGTAAATGTAGGGAAGGTGACCTGGAACAAAGTTCGTCCTTCCTAGTGATTTATATCAAACAGCAGTTTGCCTTCTTGTGGTGGGAGTCTCAGCTAGAGCAGTCCTGGAAAGGACAGAAGAGGCAGCTCTTACTGCTGCTACTGGAAAACCAGGCAATGAATTACTGGTTTTGGAGGGCCCATTCCTCCTCTGTTTTTCAGCCTGAACCAAACCCTCATATATCCCATCTCAGACCACAGCCACAGTAACTGGAAGATTTTTAGATATCTGGTAGACATAAATAGTGCTTTTAGACTCTGCTGCTTTAGAATGGAGTGTACAGCAATGTTGTCCTCTCCTGGAGCCAAGGTAGAGTTATAACAGGCAGTTTAAGATCCAGGAGGACTTTCCTGTTGGTGATAACCGTATCTTCAACGGACAACAAATTTATGTTCATACCTAGGTACCTTAAGTGTAATTTCTATGATTTTGTTTTTCTACACTTTACACATCCTTAATTATTATGCCAACTTTGTGTTCATGAAAGTAAGAATTGTACATACAGTTACTAGTATTCATTAAGGGAACAGATGGCTTAGAGTATATATTAGCACTATTGGTGTAAATCCAGCCAACTGAATATAGATTGAAAGCTATTTACATCCAATACATTTTTAATGATTCCTGTATCAGTTTGATAATGATATCAGTTAATGAGCTGACTGAATATAGATCTAGTTCCTACCTCATAAATTTTTTACCCTCCTGTGTACTAACTGGCAAAGCTAAGAGGTTGTCCTGAGAACCCTAACTAAATCTTGGTTTTGTTGAGGTTAAATTGCTAGAAAAAATCATGATGAATCAGGAGACTGAATAAAATACAACACAGTAGTAGGTGTGAGAGCTTTTTTTTAATTTTAGCAAAGCTTTTGAAACTGTCTCTTGCAATATCCTTCTGGACAAAATCCAGATGGACATATGCACAATATGGTGGGTGGTCAACTAGCTGAAAGGATGGACTAAAAGCGTTGTTGTAATGCGATAACATCAGTCTGACAGCAAGTCACTAGTGGTGTTCCCCAGGGCTCAATTTTAGGGCCAGTTCTTTACAATGTTCTATCAGTGACCTGGACAAAGGATTTGTGTGCACACTATCTAAATTTGCTAAGGACACTAAATTAGGAGAAGATGTTGATTCCCTCAAGGGTAGAGAGGCCTTACGGAGAGATCTTGACAGAACACCCAGGAAAATCACTGACTATGTGAAATTTAACACCCAGATTCTTCACTGACAGTGTAATCCTGGATTCTGCATCGACAACAACACAGAAGGAATTTGAGACATCATCCTCTAAAAAAAAAAAAGTAAACATTTAGAAAAAAACAGAGGGGAAAAAAGGAAGCACTTTCAATTCTTCCTAGTTCATTTAAGACAAAGTATAACATTCAATTCCTTGAAAAAAGAAGCAATTATGAAAATGTGGTGATGCATGGAAGCACTTGGTGAACAAAGCCTGGCCTTGGCATGTGAAAGTCTTTGTCAAGACTCTGAACTGAAATCAGAAGGCCACAAAAACAACCATAGGCAGGTCGCTGCTTCTGGATCCTTAAATGATTGATATTACAGGAAAGCCTTTATCAGTTTACTTTTGAATATATTTCATATCCTAATTCTTCCACTAATGGCAAAGCTTTTCCTCACTGACCCTTCCACAGCACTATTCAGAAGCTGTTGCTAGTGAATAACCACAAAGAAAGAACTGCATTTTTCCTTCTCAGTGCAGCTGTGAGGAAGAAAATTTAAAAGAATATACTAAATGTTTTCATTTGCAAAGATGGTATAGGAATGAGCTTAGCTTTCAGGTGCATTCATCTTTACAAGGGAATATTGTTACTTCATGACTAACGTAAGATTTTGCCACACTTTTAAAGTTCACATTATATAATGCAATATGTAATATCATATATAATATGTGACATTTGTAGTATCTTATATTTTATAATAATGAATTGAAACCTATACAGTTCAACACTACCATGGTTTTTGAATCCTGACATATCTATTCCCTCTCTAATAATTAATTATTTGACTCATTTAGTTTTATGAATATTCAGCTTTCTTGAATGTCCGTTTTTCCCTTTTATTTTCATTATAATTATGCATTTATGTTAATGTTATATTCATCTCTCAACATGCTCATGTACTGCATATTTTTCTTTGTCTTATCCGTACAATTTCACAAGTCTTGTATCTCTGTATAAGTCATATATTTGTGTATATATAAAATATGAAAGATTTGGAATAAAGAAACATAAGGTTTTTCCTATTTTGCCAGAATATTCAACTGAGGGAATATTGTCTCTCAGCTTTATAATTTTCTAACATCCTAAAGTTTTAAACAACGTTTCTTCAGCTTCTTTGTTTCTTTAGATATTTTTTGTATCTCTACTAAAAATGTACCTTCTTGGCTTTTATATAGTCTTAAGTTCTGGTCAAAGATTTTGAGAAATATAAAATAACAATCATCTTGCCACAATTTCAGATCAACAGTCTGAAAAATAGAAGAAATTAATCTTTTTAGTATATTTACATCAGCATAATATAAAATATTGAATTAAATATGGATCTTTTCCAACTGCAATATGTATTTTTAACCACACCAGCCACACTTTTTACATTTAATGTTTTCTTTTCATCAGGCAGCACACTTACTTACCGATAAAATTGATCAGTACCAGTACCAATTTGTTCTGTATTTTAATACTGATACTGTATTAAAATTAAAAGGTGTAAACCAAGA
Source organism: Pseudotriccus pelzelni (assembly GCA_035584735.1). NCBI lineage: Eukaryota > Metazoa > Chordata > Aves > Passeriformes > Tyrannidae > Pseudotriccus > Pseudotriccus pelzelni. The sequence continues at coordinate 65,242,819 of JAWMRA010000041.1, forward strand.
TGACATTGAGCAATGATTAAGCAAAATGCCTTGTTTTTATAGAACTGCCCTTTGCAAACTTTAATTTTGGAATGCAAACCCTATCTCTTTAATTATATGTCTATTATCAGGGGATACGAAAGTGTATATTAAATTAATGAAATGGATTACCTCAGTTACACAGTGGTTATTAACAGGAAGAGCTCCCAGTTTTCATATTATGTACATCAGTAACTTTAATTGCATTAGGTTGAGCTAGGAGAGCTATTTTAGGGGATACTTCAACAGCACAACAATTTCTGCTGGCTTTTTGCCTGCTGTAGCTCAGTGTCTGAGGGTTCCCTCACAAATGCTAACTTATTATTTCTGTCAGTCATGCTTAAGCAAACATAGCCTCATTAAAACTACCCTAAAGTGGCTTCAGTTTTGAAAACTCTCCCTTGATGTCTCTACAAGACAACTGCTGCTGGAGGGCTATTTCTCACATTTGGGTTAAGAGATAAGAGTGTTGCAGAGTATGAATATACAAAAGACCACTTTTGGGGCCAACAGCAGTAAAAATGATGGGCTGTGATTAGTTCATGCTTTGTAGGACAGGATGCAAAACTGCCTATGATATTAAAATTACGAAACAAATTAGCTTTTAAATTATGGTTTGCAAGCACTCATACACAGTGCAAAATCCACTAGCTGTCAGTTGTTGGTTAATAGTGACGCCGTGACCTGCCTTCTCCTGCTGGGAGTTGTGAGCCGAGGTTTCTAATGGGGAAGGCACAGTGTTTCTTCTCTGCTAATAATGTATTACATGCTGAAGTCTCTTTATGAGCAGCTCCTGGAAATAGAAGGTAATCTTCGTGAAATCAGTGGGTGTCAGTGAGCTCCCACACTGTTATGCACGAGCTTCTGATCCTGTGTTACGGTCAGGGGGCCTGATGGAGGCCCAGGACTTGTTCTTATGGGCATGGCAGATCCATCCATCATGTAACTTCAGGGAAGATACTGGTCTCTAGCATACATCTGCCTGCATTTATGAACAGTGTCCCTCCAGTGACCCGATAGATCTGCTGCATTACGACAGCAGATGCCTGTAAATATTTCCCTCAGAGGTGAGTTCAGTAAAGCTCTCCACAGGTCAAGGTGTGAGGGAAGAACATGAACTGCATAATGAAGGAGATCTATGGAAACTGAACATGAGCTGGTACACTTTCTTATACCAAAGGACCTGAGGCTATTCTAGGAAACAGGCAAGGATTTAAAATACATGGAGAGAAAGTAGCCTTGTCCCAAATCCCGTAGAAATCCAGGTGTGTTTTCATACAATTCTGAGCAAGTGGAGATCCGTCTAAGTGGTAAGACAAGTCTGTTGCGTCTATAAGACTTGCATTTGTGCCCAGTGCAGCTGTGTGAGCTTCAACCCCAGGCACTGGTTATATATTTCGCCACCTGACCTAGACATACAGCAGAAGGAAAGGAGTAAAATGGGTCATAGCTTTAGAAATGGATGTTACTCTAGATAAACTCCTGAATTGCACCCCAAATCATAGAGGCTGTAATAACTGAATTCTTTATCTACACTTTGGTTTTATTTGGCTAGGTAGTTATACAGCCTTATTGTCATAGAATATCTGTAAGTCGGAATAGTTAGTTTAACCTCAGAACTGTCTTATTTAAATCATGTATAAATGGGGAAGTTGAACTTGAAACTCAGTTCCACAAAACACTGAAGTCTACTGTGAGAAATAGGAAGGATTTAAGTGCTGAAGTTGGAAACTGAAGAAATGTTAATTCATCAGTAACTTGAGGCTCCATTTTTAATTTTTTTTTATTCTTTAATTAAAAGATGAGAGTCTTGTTACAGATTACATAAATGCTCTTCTGACTATACTGAAAGTATAATATATCTATACATAAATATATAGATACATATTATCTGCATGTATGTACAGATAGCTTTGTTAGTTATGTATAGAATACACTTTGTGTTTTCTTCAGTGATGTAGAATGAAAAAAAAAAAATAAAAAAAGAGAATCCATAGCAGTACCTGCCACTGTAACCCTCCCTTTCTTCATATTTATCTATAGTGTCTTTGTTACAGATGTAGCTCAGTGAGATCTGCATGCAGGGGACAAGTGCTGATCCATTTAGTGGGAATGTCAGGATGGTGTAATTTAAACAGTGATATCAAAGAAGGCAGGTCTGGCTGAGTGTGCATGGATGATGGATGGTGCTCGGTGTGCATGGCTGGTCTGAGAAAGAGGAAGGACTGAACCAGGGAGGAGGATGAGAGAACAAAGAGGTCCTGCTAAGGCATTGCCCTGAGGGGAAGGAACGGTGGAAGAACTCTGCCTAGGGGAGGGGTGAAAGAAGATAAATGAGGACAAGTACACAGACAAAAAAAGATTTGAACAGATTAAATGAGGAGAAAGGGAGAAAGATGAGTGTGCTGAGTGGTGCTAGCAAAGTTGAATATCGTGAGGTGACAAAACTTAGTGGAATCTGCCTAGAATATGAGAAACTCGGGAAGTACCAGTGTGATGGGTTGATCCTGACTGGGCTCTGGGTATCTTCCAAAGGTGTTCTGTCACCCCCCTCCTCAGCTGGACAGCTGGCATTGGTTCTATTGGACACTGGAGAAGCTTCTGGATGCTTCTTACAGAATCTACCCCTTTAGCTACCCCTGCAACCAAAACCATGTCACACGAACCCAATACATTTCACCCCTCATCTCTGTGAATCACATCCTTAAGAATTATCGATACAATCCACATTCTTCACACAATATTCACTCAAATCAATGAAAAAATTCACCACACCAAAATCAAAGTAACATCATCACAACAAAGCAAAAGTGAACAATTTACCTCACCAAAAGTACAACAATAGAAATTTCCTATGGTCATTCCATTTTTTATTCTAGTTGTGTTCACTCATGTTTTGCCTGTTACCATTTCCAATTACTATCCTTATCTTGAATTCTTCATGCCCCATATTGGGTGACAAAAAGGACCATGGTGGGTTGATCTTGCTTAGATGTCAGGTGCTCCCAAAGTTGGTCTATCACTCCCTTTTTTAGCAGGATGGGGGAAGAAAACAAGATGGAAAAAACCTCATGGATCACGATAAAAGCAGTTTAATAAAGCAAAAACAAAAGACATGAGTGGAAGCAAAGAAAAGTAAAATATTTATTATCTTCTTCCCATCAACAGGAGATGTCCAGCCACTTCCCATAAAGCAGAGCTTCAGTACATGTAGTGGCTATCTCAAAGACAAAAATAGAAACAATAAAAACAAATCCTGCTCCCCACCTCTTTTCTCTTAGATTTTATTACTGAGCAAGCATCATATGGCATGAAATATCCCTTTGGCCACTTTGAGTCAGGTGTCCTGGCTATGCCACCTCCCAGAGTCTTGCCCAACTCCAGCCTGACACTGAGGATGGAATGCTGAGAGACAGTGCTGATGCTATGCCAGCACTGCTCACCAGAAGCCAAAGCACTGGTGTGTTATCAACACCTTTCTAGCTACCAATGCAAAGCACAGCACTGTGAGAACTGCTGTGGGGAAAATGAACTCCATCTTGCTAGACTGAGTACAACAACTGGGATTCAAGAAAATTGTGGGGAAAAATTGGTTCCCAGTATAATCTTGCACTAAGAACCTATGTTAGCAATTCTTGCCACCAGTGTCAAACTGAAGCCAGCAAGGCTTCTTGGCAAGTTTTAAGAGATAATCAAATCATTCCAGTCAGTTCTCTTTTTTTTTTTTTTTCCCTAAAGTTGCTTAGGGATCATCTTTTTGAAATAAGAAGAAACTTTCTATGACTGTATTTTGGGATCCTCACATTTAAGTTTTTCTTTCTTGTTTTCCTGTCCCTCTTGCTAGTAATTTCCAGTGACATTTAAAATAAATTAGAAGATGACTGCTGAACAATGCTTACAGGGATTTGAGGTGTTGCCATTGTCAGAAATGACAGCATGCAGACACATCAGGTTTGCTCTGAAAGGGAGTTCTTCAATGTTAAAAATTATGTGTGTTTTTAAGGTGCCAATTTTGGAAGCATTAAAGCAACACTAGCACTTTCTCTTCAAGCTTACAGCCTCTGGCAGAGGTCATGTGAGGCCTCTGAGTTTTATCAAAACTTCTAATAATGCTTGTATTTGAACTTTTAAACTAAAGACAATTTACATACAACCATTTCTGTTCAAGGGTAGAACTTATTTACTGATATACACTCACACTGGAGTCAGTGACTGAACTGCCACCAGCTTCATTAGGACCAGGATTGTTCCCAAGCCTTGTCCATCCCATGGCCCTGAAGACAAGGACCACACAGATAGATCGCTTTCTTCTAAAATCCTGGGCAGCCTCATGAATGATGCCTGTTATGAAAAGTCCTAGGCTCAGGGCAATACCTGAACTGAAAGAGCACTATCCAGAGAGGCCAAAGCTGTGTCAAGATGCATGTTAGCAATTAAATGACTTGGAGGATCACAAGCCAGTGCCTGAGCCTTCAACCAGAGCCTTACTTCTTGCTGAAGAAATAGCCCAAATGATACTGTCACTTGTGACAGTATTCTTGCACCAACCAGGCTATAGTTTGAATTTCTGTGGCAAGAATACAAACTCAAACCTAAAGCTTACGTTGCATCCAGCACATGGGAAAAAATGACACACTAGAAAAAAACATTTTGCTTCATTTGAGCCAAAGTCCTGTCATGTCTGTCAGCAATACCCTTCCAGGTGGTAGGTAGGAGGCCTGTAACATTTATTTTAAAGGATAAGACATTTTCCTACTACCTTTTACTTTGCACATGCTACAATGTCCAAGGTTATATGTGAATTACAGAGAAGTACATAATTGCTGCTGCACTTGCTTGTAATTTCAAATCTACTATACTTTGTATTGAATCCTTGGAGGATGAAAAGTCCTATATAAAAGTTCTATATAAAACTAACTCATTTTAATAATATAGACAAAGCCTGGAAAGATTCACAGATAAAGATCTTCTACATCTAATGCTTTCACAGACTTATTTTTTCCCTCCCTGCATTACTTAAAGGAAAGGATAAAATACGTGTTGAGATCTATACTCATCTTTATGAACTATGGTGTGGTTTGATCCTTCAAAGGTACAAAATATGTCCTCTGGGTTGTAGCAGTTTATTTTCCTGCAGGAATTTCATCAGTGTTTGCCTACACCAAGGTATTTGAAACATTTACCAAGCTTTCCTTTTTGTGTTTCATTTACTAGCGCTGCAGGCAAAAATGTTTTGGCAAATCAGAGTTACATGCAGAAAACCACTTATCACAAATGAGTCTAGGCTGATGCTTCTATTTGTACATTAAAATCCACGATCTACTGCAGACTACATACCATAAAGGGACACAAAGGAAGACACATTTCTCCACCCTTACCTTCCAGAAATACTGTTTCTTTGGCAGTGTGAACCTGTGACCCTGCCCATTTTTCATAAGGTCAGATACTGGGCTGCTGCTGTCAACAATATGCATAATTTCTGTAAACTTGGCCTTCTCTGTACCTTTGTTACCTATAAAATGGGACAGGTTGATTATTGCACCCATGTGCCTTGCCTCTTCTTACACTCTTATGCACACAGACACACTTGGATGCGGACGTTGCTTTGGCTGACGATTGCTCTGAGCATGACTGTGCAGCCAAAGAGGCTTTGCAAATCCATTCCCCTAAAACAATCAATGTTTGGCTTCTTAGCTTGACATAGCCACAGCATTGAGAAGAGGTTATTAGTGGGGTCCAAAGAGGCTAAACTGGGAAAATGTCCTTTTGTAAAGAAAAGCATGCTCAGTGATAATCATATTCTCATCTGATCAGGAAGGGACTATCACAATAGCGTGGCCCAAGACTTAAAGAGCTTATTTTCTAAATCCCTTCATCCTTTCCAGAACTGTGAGACATTGACAGCAAGTCACTTAACTCTGTCCAGCCACAGCTGTGTGGGTTTTGCATAATTAATTATTTATACCAAGGCAGACACAGTAATTAACTTCCAGATGAATATGATATTCTGATCAGAAATGCTTTGCATTTTAGCCGTCCCTCAAGCAAGTAACTGTCAAAGCTGGACTGTTTGACAGAGTGGGTCCTGCCAAAATCCCTCCCAGACATCTGTTCACAGACAAAAAGAACAGATTCTCAAAGCAGTGCTTGCAGACGTTGCCTCGTTTCAGCAGGCAAAGAATAACCAATTCACAAATTCTGGCTAATTTTGTCTGATTTCAAGACAGTATGCCAAACCTCACAAAAAGCCAGGACCTGTTTTTTTCAGTCGTGGGCACTGATGCAAATTGAGCGTTTCCTCATGGAAATCAATGGCCCACACTGATGTCAGGCAGGTGCAGGTCGGGAATGAAGCCCAGGGGATTTGATATGAGGTGGGTTTGAAAACAGCAGGCAAATTTTTGATTTTCTTTGTTTTGGTGAACAGAAATGAACAATAATCATCAGCATTACAATAATACTGAATCACTGACTTGCTGTTACCACTGTCTGCAGCATAATAATAACTCACTGGAATACAAATATTACACTGATTTATGCTGATTTTTTCCCTATTTCTGCTTTCTAGCAGAAATTTGTATTAATCACTAAGGATTGTGTCTAAACATTCAAAAACAAAGATAGGAAAGAATCGACACCCTGAATGCACACACCATAGCTAGACCTGACCACAAATTACATTTTGCTGTTGCAATTTCTGTTGTAGCACCCATATAATTACAGGGCTTTAATGTTGCCTGCTGACTGTAAAGGAAGTGAAGGTGATGCAAGAAAAAGATTACAGCATAACAGAGACAAGCCTGTCTAAATGGACGTAAACCTATTTTATTTATTCATGATTCACTGACCGTACCAGGAGGATGGCTGCTGGTTTGGGTTGTCATGGATGCTGTGTTCAAGGATGGCTGAGCACCCAAGGGTCCTGGGAGGCCACACCCTTCTTTAAGAGAAGCTCAACCCCTTTGGTAGGAGGGAGGCTTTGACAGTTGGGGAAGGACAGACAGTAGTGAGCCAGCCTCCAACTACATCTGGAGGCAGTAGTTTTACAACAGCAATGAGACAATCAATCAAGAACAGGCATCCCTATTCCACCACCACTCCAGATATTCCTTGAGGTGGTACTTGCATCCATCTGACCTTCAGTGGGTTGGTTCAGCTAGCTATACTTGCTGAGAAAAATCCCGCTTTATGTGGTTGTTAGGTCAGAGGGTTTTTTTGTTGTTTTGGCTCCCTGAAACAATACCATGGGGTTGTGGCAAGTAAAAAACCAAGGAAATAGATGGGACAAGGAGATGCATTTGTCAGACTGGTTTGATTGTTTTACCAAGCTGTGTACCCCAGAAAAAATAAGGAGTAAGCACTCAGCCAGACCTCAGCAGCAATGGACAAAGAGACCCTACTAGGAGTGCAGAGGAGGCTGTGTGAAGATTGTTTCACTGCTGAAAGTCTTTGAGAGCTGCTTAGTCAAGGACAACTGGATAGAAGAAGCCATTCTGCAGGGTCCAGGGAAACACAAACAAGTTTGTTTACAAGCCATTATTTAATCTCATTCAAGTGCAAGTTTAAATTTTTACATATTTCTTAATTGTTTCAGCTGTGTCAATAAAAGTCTTGATGTTTTGGAGTCCTCACCTTTAAGACCAGGATACAGATATAACAAACATGCTCAGTTTTGTTGTTTACATTGGCTTGAGACCATTACAGCAAGCAAACACTTATGCAAAGGCTCAGCAGTTAAACCATATATTTGTTAGAATACACAAGAAGAAAGTCAAAGAGAGCCAAAATAAATAAATTTGTTTGTTCTTAGATGGATCTAGAAATCTTTCTTTAGTTCACCATGAACCTGGGATAGAGAGCAAGAAGCTGGAATGAAAGTCTGTGAGCAGGTTCTGTCACAGCAGCCCAGTGACACATTATTTTCCCATTCTCCGAAATCTGTGACACTGGTAACCAGAACTAGATGGCACAGAGTTTTATTCGGGAGGCCAATTCATAAATTACTGCTCCCCAGTCCCCCTGAATGTTACCACACACAGTCCTCCTCTGGTGACTGCTACCTTTGACATGCCAAACATGGCAGAAAGAAACCATGTGGGAAGTCTGTGCTATTTACTGGCTGTAAAACACAATAATGAATGCCTATTCTGTGTGGCCGAGCTATCTAAAGACAATGAGGACACTCAAGGTTCTCCAAAATATTTCCCAGGGTGGCTAAGTAAATTCTTTGATACCACTAGCCTCAATTTCTCATCCACTGACATCATTACCACAAGAAATCATCTAGCAAAAACACACTTGACTTTTGAGCAAGTCCAGCTCATAGGTTTGCAATGATAAAATCTGATACACTATTTTCAAGCATTGGGCATTATACAGTTGTAATACATTCTTAAATTATCTGCAATAACTCCATTTTTAGAGGAGCTGGTTCCCAAATTTAGAGAAGCTGGTTCCCTGGTTTCTGGTGTCAGTCTTATTCATTTCGAGCTAATTTTGTATCACACTGTGATGGACATGGGGCACGTGCTTAAATACCTTCTAGAGTTCTACTGGAAAAGGCGACAGATTTTTTTTTTCTTCAGTTTTCATAATCCATCTCTTATTTGGAAAGGAAAGATTTGGCTATGGAAATAATTTTTTCTACACTTCGCGCTATTCTTCATGAACTTAATCAATCTTACTCTAGGGAAAACAGTGAAAGAAAATACTTCCCTAGAATCAGATCTCTCCTCACAATAAACGCTTCAGGATTATCCCTCTTTCTACAGAACATAACAGAAGGAAAAATCAGGCTGCTAGCTTGAAACTGTAAAGAATCTTGCACAGTCTGAATGTCATAGCCTATGACTTTTGTATTTATTGAAAAAGTATTAGAAATCTCAGATTCCCAATAGCAAGGTCAATACATGTTTTGGTGGCTTCTATTAACAGTATGGAAGAGCTAAAGAAAGTATGCTGTTTAAATAACACAATTTTCCATCTTTTATATTACTATAAGAGTAATATAGCGTAGTTAACATCTTATATGATGTCTGGAAAGTGATGGGTTTGTATGCACTTTTTATTTTCCAGAAAAGGGGCAAAGTCATGCAAAGCAGGAGAAAATAGATGATGATTGATTATTTTTAAGTATCACAGTAGTGATTCAGGGAAAAGCTTGAAAGAAAATCTGAGCCAGCCCCAGAGAAGGGGCAGAACCTTGTCCCAGCATGCTAGTTCTCTGCTTTTTTTTTTTTCCTTTTTTTTTCGCTTGCTTGTTTGCAACAGTATATAAGGTATCTCTATAACCATTTATCTGTCAAAATGCCCTCTCTCCTGGTGTTTTTTTCTTTTTGAGGCTCACTAAGTCAGCAATTTCAGAAGCAATATCTCCTGCAAATCACTCTGCAGCTGCTGTGGTGCATGCAGGCTAGAGCTGATGGGTCAATGAAGTGTATGGGAGAGGAGCATCAGTGCAATGCCAGTGACCTCCTGAAGTGTGAGGGAATGATCATCCTCCAAATGACCCTCATGGGGGACAGAAGGAAATTACATTCCCTCTGCCGTGTAAACATCATGCTCACAGCATTATCAACTAAACAAGAAGTGGATGATGGTGGCAGATCAGTAATCAGCAAAAGCAGAAACTCATGGCTCTTGTCAGGTAATTTAAACACATCAAATTCAGTGTTATCTCTAATATGCCTCTTTTCTGAAAGCACAGACCCTGAGGGAGCAAGTTTTTATGAAGGAGAGTAGTACTGACTCCACTTTGTCCAAAGCATCCCTTTTCAGCACAGAGAGATTTTTTCTTCCCTGTAGAATATGAAAGCATGTGAGAGGACAATTAATAGTGAAAACTCAGCAGGGCTGCTGCATGCAAGTATGTACAGTGTGCTCCCCCGTTGCTTCTGGACTGGCACTAGCCTGTCAAATGCCTGGAAATTAAGCTTTCTGGAGCCTTTATTAAGATTCATGGGAAAAGCAGGCCCCAAACCCAAATACAGCATCAGCATGAAGCATCTCAGCCTCCTCTCTCCCATAAGCAGTGCCAGCACATCTGGCTCAGACTCTAGAGGGGAATGAAGAAACTGGGTGGTTGTATAAAGTGAATCTGTCAGCGTTTACTTGCATGACAATCTGCCATGTAGAGTACGTGCCATGCACAATACAATGCTCTCCAGAGGCTGATCCCCTACTACACCCTGGCTGTAGGCGAGTGTACTCACACTTCTCCCATACATATCAGGGAAGGACTGCAAACCTACATACAGGGCTTCAAAAAGGGCTATTGTGCCCATATAGGGGGGAGGTGACTTCTTTTTTTCCCCTATATACTCTTTTGTAGGTCCCATAGCAGCCTTAAATCCCATCTATTCAGAAACATGTCTCCAAGCCTCCCAAGTCTGGATATCTTAAGCTTTGCTCCCTCCCTTCTGTTATTTGGCAGTTTGATTAATTATTAGTGAATGTGTATGTGCATGCCTCTCTATACATACATAAGACAAGGACTTGTGTGCGCCAGCTCGTTCCAGGTAAACGCAAAAACACATATTGCTTTCTGATAAACTGAACCCCAAAATAATCTCTCTGATTCTCTGTTTTCCTGCAACTTTGCACAGGCTTTTACAGCAGGGCAAACGTTGTATAAAACAATATATTCCTTTGTCATTCACAGCAAAGATTCCTCTCACCACCTGAAGGTACAAATAGTACATTAATGGAAGATAAAAAATATAAGCATTGCTATCTTGAAGAGCCCCAAAAGATGCGTAAGCTCTAACAAGCACCAAAGAAGTCTCCTCCTGTGCTTTCTTTCTAAAGCACTTGCAGCAAGCCCAGCTCGCCACGGTCACCTCAATACAACTCCCAAGGATGAAAGGAAGAGGCAAGTGCATGCTGCTCATTGAGTGAGTGGGAGAACAAGCAGAGCTCACAGATATAATTGGATCTGTTATTCCTCATGTTTCCACACTTGTGCCTCTCAGATCTGGATTCTTAGTTTTAAAAAGTGCTTCATTTGCAACAGACTTGGCAGATAATATTGATGTGTGGTAAAAATACCTTTCTTTTTTTTTTTTTCATGATAATGGACAAAAGAACATGAAATTCTGTCTATGAAGATAAGAAAGACGTTTATTTACAGAGCACCTGAAGCTCCCAGAAGTGTTGACTGCAAGTCTTAACTGGGTTAGGTAGACACACTAACTCTTAGGCAGTGCAAGTATCAGCACCTACAGGGGTGGGTGTTGTGTCTACATTAGGCTGCAGACTGAACGTCACGCCAGCCACAGTGGCTGAGTTCAGCACCGCCATACCTGGCCAGGTGCTCTCTGGTGTTCTCTGTGCTGATGCTTGTCTGGGTGCTCTCAGAAGCTGCCAGAGAACAGCCCCAAGGCCTGACCTCCACCATGATGTGTCACTGTATGCACACCTCAGCTTGCTCACCAACCAAGCAGAGATGCTAAAGGAGGTCATAAGCTGAGCAAGGGTGACTCTACAGTGTTGCAGAGTGTGGTGATGCTGAGCAGGAGATTTCTTCTTTGGTATCTGAATCTTGGATTTATGGTCTATGGGTCATTATATTATCACCCAATAAGTCCCCTCATCAGACAATAAGCTACATTTCAAATAGAATTTCCACTACATTAGAAAACATAATGTTTTGAGAAAGTTAGAGTATGTACTTTTCTTCCTGAAATTGACAGTGTTCCATAGTCCTTCATTTTTATAAAGCAAATGTTTCATTTTTATGATGTTAAAACCAGCTCATTTCGAGTTGCTTTGACTAATAATATAAAGTCTAAGTGGTAAAGCAACATTTAAATGTGTTGCGTTTGACATTATCAAGATGAAATAATTCAATAATTGCATTATAAAGATGCTTTTGAATATGATTTTTCTATTAATCAGTAGTGTCTTGCAGAAAACATACCCTTCATAGCTTGTTGAATAGGCCTTTTCTTAAACAGACACTAAAACAAGTCTAAATTGTTTCCTTTATCACTGTATTTTTCCTATTTGCCTATTCTTGCTGAGATTTTTGACCTACTCAACGTTGCAACTTATCCATTGTTCCCCAAAAGGTACAAAGTGGACCCTTCCAAAAAGAAATGCTCAATTTTTCAATCTATTGCTAAATACTCAATATTTCATTGATGAAAAAATAATGGTAATGCATTCAGGAGAACTCTTGATTCAAAATGTATGCTTGCCATATTTGTCTTAGCTAAGAGAAGAAAAATAATTATCTGATTTTCATTTTCTTTATGTATGAAAAGAAGTCTTTCAGCTGATATTTTTTTTTTTTGCAGCATGGTGAGAATGGCCCAGCTGTACCATAAACTGAACACTTAGCTTTGCATTCAGAAATCACCAGCTTGCATTCAAAAGTCAGTTAGTCTTGTATTCAGGCAGCAAAGATCATATGAATGATAAATGATTCATAATGAAAGATGGTTTTTTCCAGATCTTTTCCAGAGGTCAAAAGGCTCATCATTTTATGCTTTCCAAAATTATATTTTCCTTTAGAAATCAGGAAATTATTAAAATTTAGTATAAAATCTGTATTTTAATAAGCAGAATATAGAAGATATGACATCTGACACTTGTTAAGCATATTAACACCTTGCATTGTCCCAATGGTATATTTTAAGGAGATTTTAATATAAATTGAGTATTGAATGTGAAGATCTTTCCATTCTCACATTTTAATGAACTTCTTTGAATGCCATGATACACAGTCAGGATTCTAACTGTGACTTGTTTCTGCACTACATTCTGCAAGCCGTGTCATTTGTGCACTGCAGTGGGTTTTTTCCTTTGTTAGAAAAAATCAGTTTGTATAGCTTTGCTTGGATAGAATAGCTTTCATCAAACCGTGTATACATATTTTAATTACAGATAAAACCTTCAGATGCCCAAAAGTAGTCTTAAGAAAAATGAAATAATAATCCTGTAAAATGGACATATTGCGCAATTATAATTTAAAAAATAAAGACAGATGGTTTGAATAAGTGGCAAACTCATATTTTCATTGACTAGAAGCCTACACGTATTTGAGAAAATACTTTGAAATTAATTATTTGCCAAGAAAAGATGTCAGTGTTCTGGAGCTCTGCCACACTGTAGCATCTTGCTTGGTTGGATGAACGTGTGAGAGGAAGGCAGATACGGACTCCATAATGATCTGTCATAATTCATAGCAGTGGGGCAGATTCAAAATTAAAGTCAGCTCCAAATACCCTGGAGGAGTCAGTTTCACACTGCAATATGTCAATAGTTTGGGAGTATCACTTTCTTTATCTCCAGTCTCACATTCAGCCTCACTCCTCCTCAATCTAGTGATTTTCTTTATTTTTCATTAACCCTCTGTGGAAGCCCATTTATTTACTAGACTTTGTCCTGGTAAGGAGACTGAATGTTTGTGGAGAGCCTGCAGCACCTCGTGAGAGTTGAGAGAAACTGAATCACCACCCCCCTCTGCTCTTCATGCATCATAAAATTGCTTGGACAATCCCTGTTACCCTGAATTTTTCTCCAAAATCATGAAAATAGTATTTATCCATTTCCCAGGATTGTCAGGAAGATTTCACTGGATCTGGAGATGTTTCAAAAAATGCCAGTCGATAGATTTGGGCGTTTAAGTTGATACAATAATCTTATTCCTCTTCAGCAAGGGATGTAATCACCTGCCTTTGTACTAATGAGATTTAAGAACCCATAATATGCTAGACTGAAGCTTTTAAAAGGAGTCCAGTATATTCCATCCAAACTGCAAAATAGGAGACGTATCATGTACAATGTGTGGCTTCCTTGTAAAAAGAAAACTAGCTCTACAATTTAACTTGGTCCACTTGAACTATCTGGATAGTATAGAAGGCAGTGGGATATGGACTTATTTGGGATATACCAACTACTCTGTCTGTATCCAGTAAAGTAAACCCCATTGCTATCAAATAAACAAGAGTTTTACACTACAAATGAAAACATGTGAAAGTAGCAAAGACCTTGCTCATGCTGCTTGCAAAGCACTCAATACTGCCTATCGTATATAATTTCCTGTAAATTGGTTTAAACTATAATTAAAAATATATGCAAAAATAGATGAATAGTTGGAAAGAACAGTTTTCTGCTCAGAAATATTTGACACTTTGATGCTTTAGCAATACTGATCCTATATAAATAATTGATTCTTTTACAATAATTTAATGAAAGCTGGAGGCTACAGTGGTTTCAAATCCATGTATGTCCTCCTCTTATTCTCCCATCATTGACAGCTAGATGTACATTGGTAGTGAGACATTCACATATTCTTACACAGAGAGGAAAAACTGGGAAGCTTGTGAAATGAGGTCTGGGGTTCGATCCTGACTAGAAAATAAAACAAAAATTTACAAAGTACTAGGACTACACAGCTCTAATGTGTGCACAGCCTGTTCCTAGAGCTAGGTTTTGTATACTATCACGTCCATAGAGGGTTAACTTATTACTCCAATGCAAATGAAGTATATATCTCAAAACAATAATCTTGTTGTAATGAGCAGCTGTTTCTGATGATAATAAAGATTCTGAAATTTCACATGCATAACTCATGAGGTGAATGAAAAAAAATTGTATAAAAGAAAGCAGTTTGTATTACTTGCTGCCAAACATGGTACAAAGCAAGGTACCCTAGGATTTGTTTGTGAATGACCACCGACCTTTTCCAAAATGTCAAGTGCAGATTGGAAAAATGTCTAAGTTAATGTCCTTTAATTACATGCATGTAAATCATTACCTTCTCTTGTTTTGTTTATTTATTTATTTATTTATTTGTTCACTTATTTATGTATTATTTGCTTCAGTCTGACATTCCTCCTTGTAAGCATGAAAAGCCATGTGTTTCTTCTGACCTTAGGCTTTAAGAGAGTTTGAGATATTTCATTGACCCTCCTCCCTCGACTCTGGGGCTAATATGTCTCATTATCTCAGTGCATAAAACTGACTATTAAGTAGCCTTAGATGAAGCAAACAGGCTTCCACTTGTCCTTCTGAATTATCTCAATATCATTAATTATTTAAAACTGACAATGAGGTCATTCAATTACGGTATTCTCTATACAGTCTGTGCTTAATGTCACATTGAGGTTGTTATCCGGAGCAGAGGGGGTTAAATTATCAGTATGCTGTTGCTGCTGTGATCCTAATGTAAATGAACATTTGGTGGTTTATTTTTTTTTCCTTAGCTGCTGGTTACTACGTTATTAGCATATTTGATGTATTTCTCAGCTCAGTTAATGAGCAGTTCTGAAGGGATAAGATTGATGTTTTAGAAGGCCCTTTATAGACCGTTCTGCCTTGTAACAATATCTGGAACATGTCTATGCACTATTATGACTAACTGACTTTGGGTTTAGGCCATATGCACCACTGACAAAGCCTAATCTGTGTTCCTGTCTGCTGCTTAGGTGTTTTATTACTACATTATGACCATCCTATGACTTCCAAACATTTATTCTTTCCTCTCTAGTTCCTACTGAAACTAAATTCTGCCTTGATATTAGTGTTTTGAGGCCTTTTGGCTGTGTCAGGTATATTAAAATTACCTAAATTCCATTCCTTGTGTAAAATACGATTGAAGAACATGAAGTACATATGAGTAAGCCTTATAAAGAGAACTCTAATAAAATATTAAGAGAGAAACTGGAAATACAGGCAATACAAATCAGTGTATTCCTAATAGACCCAGTGCATAGAATAACATGGAGAAGCAGAACACTGTAAAAAATTCTGATGGAAGAGCAATTCAGCTGATCCTAATGGAAGCAAAAGGAGTAGGCTCTGCAGCTGACTGCTCTGATGGAAAAACTGTGTTTTCATTCCTGGGACCAGGAAAGTTCAGGAGGGATGTTCAAGGGCTTATTAGGGAAGGTGGCAACCGGTATGTGAGGCAGAAGCAGATGAAGGAAAAGCTCTTCTGGTCCAAGGGCCAGTCTTGCCAGGAGGCTGTGACATTTGGATCCTCTCCATCTTTTCACTAACTTTCCCTTATGTTATGTAGAAACAAAGCTGTAGAACTCGAACTTTTACTTCAGAAAAGTAATTTCATTTTAGCTCACCAACTGCCACTCTTCTGTCTATTTTACTATTGACTTTAGTGTCATTGCAATGCTTTGGGATCCTGAATAGCTTTCAAATCTAGATTTGAAATCTATCCTTTTGTTTGAGTAGTGTCCCAGGTAATGAGATCAATATAGTTTGCGCTGAGGCTTGCTAAATGATGGCAGTGCCTTTTCGTAATGACTTGTGAGATTTCAAATTCTGTTCTGGGAAATAAGACCATTCAGCCAGTTTTGTAAAAAAAGACTTTTATTAAGACAGTTTTTCTTCAGATTTTTCAAAATCATTCCACTTTCTCCACTGCCTTTCACCCTCACTGTCCCTGCTGATTCAGTAGTAACCAGAAAAAATACTGATTCTCATAGAAACATTGCAGGTGAAAAAAAACTTACCAAAACTGTTATGTCTGTGTAGAACATTTTATCTTTGCTACAGCAGGGTATTTGAGAAAAAGACATTTTCTCTAAGCTCTTTCAATCAGACCTCACTAACAAGCTTTCCACAGATAAGCAATGTATATCCTGTGTTTTTTTTCATCAAGCTGGGACACTACATGTATTTTGCCAAGCCTCTTGGCAGCTAATATTTTTGTTAAATTGGCTAGTGCCTCTGTCAGCCCTGGGACAAAGCTACATTTCCCACCCTGAACCTTTCAAGCAGACCCTTTTGTAAAAGACAAAATGCTGTATCTACCTTAAAACATAAAGGATCCTCAGGGCACTGGAAACTAATGTGCAGCTTTAATGCAAACTTCCCTTGTGAGGGCTCTCGGTCCTTGTATGCTCTGAACAGCAGGAGGAAGAATACATGAATATAAATGAGCTGCAGAGCAGTATTCAGAAAATGGAGCTATAAGAGTTAATGAGATGGTGTCCTGCTGCTGGACGCTTGCATGGTAAAAATTCTGATGGTTTTATCCAACAGCAGGTTTGAAAAACCCATGCAAATCTAGTGACTGTGGAGCACCTCTGACTACAGAGCGGTGCCTCTTTCTGTGTGGCCTTGCTACAGGCAAAGAGCCTTTGATATATATAAATCTAACAAGGGAGAAAACAGAGGGATTACTAGAAATCATTGACCATGGAGGTACCAAGTAATTATTAATAGCATTATACACTGAACTGCACACGGCTGGTGTGTATCTGCGGCTCTGTGTTCAGCTGCACACAGCAACTGGCAGAGGAGCCTGCCACTAAACCCCACTACAAATTGCAATTAGCTGTGTGTCTTTAAGACTTGCTATGAACTACAGAACTCAAACGGAATATGACATTTATGTCACTGTTGGCAACAAAGGTGCTGCCCCACTCGAGAGACAATGCAGTTCATCTCTTTCTCCCTAGCAGTGGTACTTTTCCAAAAACAGCCACCACCCTGAAAACACTCCTTTTGAGCTACTGTTTATTGTATGTCTAGCACAGACTGGTCTGAACTACCTCTTCAGTGCTATTCTGTTAATTTACAGAATTAACAGGATGCATTGTAAGGCAATAATACATCTGCTGTACAATGAAACAACTCTCTG
The DNA here is from genome assembly GCA_035584735.1 of Pseudotriccus pelzelni. Lineage (NCBI taxonomy): Eukaryota > Metazoa > Chordata > Aves > Passeriformes > Tyrannidae > Pseudotriccus > Pseudotriccus pelzelni. Next base: position 65,260,445 of record JAWMRA010000041.1, read on the forward strand.
CACTGCAGAGGGTCTCCTCTCACTGTGCCGAGAGGTGAGATGCAGAGCTGCTTGGAACAGATGATGGTGTGATGGATTTTCTCTGCACAGTCATGCACACCCCTACTCTTTCCAGGGTCTCCAAACCCAAAAGATCACCTTGCTTAGGTGAGCCTCCTGTTCAGGAACACCTGAGTACTGAGAGTCTGAATATCTGAATGCCTCACACAGGCTGAACCTGAGGAGCTTAAGAAGAGCCTATAGTCTGTGGTCAAGCAGAATGTCCACATCCATTGCACAACGCGTGATGGGGAGACCTGAAACAATTTCACGCCCTTGTTTATCTAGAGGAACAATCTGGTCTATTAAACATTATTTTAGAAGCTTGGGGCCTGTAACCAGCAGCAGAGTGAAGATTAGCTAAGCATGGTGCTTGTTTGTACATGTTCAGTGATTATCACCCAGCTGGTGCATTTTTCACTCTTGGTATTTGAGAATTAATAAACTTGCTGAGTGACAATTCCAGCCTCATCTCTAATGAAATTAGCTTCCCTGGCAAGATGTGATGAGCACAGTTTTGACAGGAGCTACCAGGTGTCACTGTGATATGTTTCTTGCAAGTTCTTTTTTGAGGACTTGTTGACATGCAGGAATAGTCCAGAATAGTTATTAAAAAATAATAATAACAATAATAAAAAAGCCTGGAGAGATACTTTATTTTTATATGTCTATGCAGATACTGAAGGTCACGTTCAGGCCAGATTGCCATCCAGCTCTCCTGGGAGAAGCTAAACTCAGCAGGCTGTAACTCTTCAACCACAGGTCCAGTTCCTAGTTGAACACCAGGATCTGCAAAGGAACCTGCAATATCAACTTGTCACTATTTCTGGATTACGGCTGTACATTGCAGGCCTCAGCAGCTGCAACTTTGCAATTCTCTCTTCCTACTTTATAGTCCTTTGTTTCTTATTTCTGTTTCTTAAGACAGCCTGATTCTTAAACAGAATTAGAGATCCTACACTGAGGTAGGCAGTGCTAAGGTATGGTGCATTTCTTAGTGAAGAATAGCAATGTAAATCAGTGATGAATAGCTACTGCATTTTAAATTAGTATCTTGACTTATTTCATAGTGGTTTCTCCATGATGATAAATCCTAAGGGTAGAAGTATCATTCAGTCTTGGAAGGAAAGACATGTTGCAATTAATATTGTGATTAGAGTATTTTTCTTTAAACAAGATCTTTAATCTTTCTATACTGATTAACTTCACAAGACAGAGGTGCTTCCTGTAAACCTGCTAACAACATTTTGGCTGAAATGCCTGAAAGACATAATTGCCGAAAATGCTGGTTGCGACTATTTCTGTTCAAAAACTGATTTCCCTCCCAGGCAAATTATCTGTCTTGGTGCACTTTAGAATGATGTATTATTTTGGAACCTCTACTTTGTTCATTGGAGAGATTTGGGTGATCAAAAGTATAGCTTTGTTAATAGGCTAAAGAAAATATCAAAATTTGACAATATCTAATGGTTCTTTCTAGATGGAAAAGCATACTTTATATTTTAAATTTGAATTTGAAAAAAAAAGTTTAAAGGAAAATGCCTTGGACTTTGAGGCATCAAACAGCTTGTTGCATAGCAATTTATTCAGGGAAGAAAGGAGATGATGATTGTTTCAAAAGAAGTGTGCTCTTCTAAGCAAAGAGCCATCCGCACTCCCACGACACGCAGATGCTCAGAGCCAGGAACAGCAGGAAAGGTTGTTCAGCAAAGCAGTGCTGAGTGAATCCAACCAGTGCAGGAGGAGTAAGACCAAACATTGGAGGCTGAGGTCAGAGTCTAGTTTGTTAAGACTAAACTCATCACAGTAAATACAGTTTCTTTCTAAACCTCTGCTCTTTGGGCTTTGGTTTTATTTTTCCTTCTATTTTTTAATTTTTTTTTCCCAATGAAGAGAATAACTGGAGGCCAGAGCTGTGGGTGCCAAATAGATGCTGTAGCAATGAGGCTTTGCAAAATCTGTAGCACTGATTTGAAAGTCTGATGGACCCAGCTGATCACCTCTCTTGCTAAAACACAGAGGGGTGCAAGTCAGCTGCTGATATGCGGGCATTTATTAGCATTTGATATATCCTAGAAGAGAACATGTCTTCTGTAGGCCCTACGTTGGTATCAATCAGCATTGTTCTAAGGCCAAATGCCCATTTGGGAAAACAAAAAAGAAAAGTGAAGAGAAGAAAAGGAAGGGGAGGGGAGGAGAAATCAGCTTTTCCATAAGGTAGGACTCCTACATACTCTGAATTCTACTCTGAAATCCACTGGATTTCATGTGTGTTCAGGTAGATCATACACGTGATCTAAACACTTTAGGTTGCTCTTAAAGTCTACAGAGAATTAAGCAATGCTAGGGGATGATTCACCTGACTTCAGATGGCTTATGGATGATGAGATGATTTACTGCCTAAGAACACCTCTTGCCTTCCACTTATTGAAAAGGGATGGCAGACATCTGTCTACGGGAAAAATGTTTATATTTGCTCAAATGAGCTCCACCTACACTTCTGAAAACAAACATATAACCAGGTTTCAAATCACTGATTTCATTGGGGGAAAAAAAAAACCAAACTGACAGTCTACTTCCTCTCTGATGGGTGACAAGCCTTCATTTTACCAAATCAAGCCCTTCACATTTGAAACCCAAAAAGATGATGTTGGAAATAGAAAAGTTTAATTATATTTTTTGAAAAACAGCAATATCCCAACTTACACATGTATGTTTAAGAAAGAGATGTGGACAGCCTGGAGAGAGTCCAGAGAAGGGCCACAGAGATGATCAAAGCACTGGGAAGGCTGCCATACGAAGAAAGGCTGAGATATCTGGGTTTGTTCAGCATCAAGAAGGCTTAAGGGAGGCCTTATTACTATTTTTCATAATTTAAAGGGTGGCTACAGAAAAAAAATTAAAATTGGAGATTCCAGTTTTCCAAGTCACATGGAAAAAACAAGGTGCAATGGGTGCAAGTTGATCCTGGGGAGATTTCGACCGGACACAACAGGAAAATTTTTCACAATGAGAAAATCGTCTATTAGAACAATCTCCCCAGGAAAGTGGTGGATTCCCCAATTTTGGACATTTTTAAATTCAGCTGAACAAAGTTCTGGGCCATCTTTTCTAGACTGTGCTTTTTCCAAGAAAGGTTAAGCCAGATTACCTTTGTGGTCCCTTCCAACCTGGAATTTTATGGTTCTGTGATTCCATGAATCCATCACTCTTTGATTCTACAAAACGTAGTTACTATTGATATAAAACTGTATTTCAGCAGAGATTTCAAAGAACAGAGCTATTTAGCTGAGAGCAAAATAAACGTCTACTTCATTCCTCTGTACCCACACTAGTCTAGTGAAATCCAGCTAATGTGACTTAGCATTTAAGATTGAGCAGTCAAAGCTTCTCACCCAGGTTTTAACATAGAAAAGCAACCTGAAGAGTGCATTGAAAATGCAAGCACAGAAAGAGGTCAATGAGAACCAGTTCTAAATGGCATGGCCCCCTTTTTTTTCTCAGTATGCTCCCTGTCAGCATGCAGTTAAGGAGACAGAAAATGAATTGAGGTAAAATAAAATGTAGGATTTTTTAAACCATGAAACAAAACACTAAAGCTTCAGACGAGTGAAGGGAAACACTTAATTCTGAAAACTCTTCGAACACAAAAATAATTTAATGTTTCTGGTAGTTAAAAGGGGAGTTAAATTCACTAAGATTGAAGCACATGACAAGGGCAGAGGCGTAACTTTTATGTCCAGCTGTCCTGATTTTGTCAGGGATAGAGTGAATTTTCTCCCTAGTAGCTGGAACAGTACTGTATTTGGGATTTAGAGTGAGGATGATGTTGAAAACACACTGATGTTTTAGTTGTTGCTGAGCAGGGCTGACCTTAAGTCAAGGATTTTTTAGCTTCTCATGCGGCACTGACAGAGGGGAGGCTGGGAATGCATAAAGAGATGGGAGGGGACACAGCTGGGACAGCTGACCCCGACTGGCCAAAGGGATATCCCATAGCATATGGCATCATGCTGAAAAACAAAACTGGGGGAGTTGGGTGGGGGGTGGCAGTCACTGCTCAGGGACTGGCAGGGCATCGGTCAGTGGGTGGTGAGCAATTGCATTGTATGTCACTTGTTCTGGGAGTTCTTTTATCATTATTATTACTTTCCCTTCCTTTTCTGTCCTATTAGACTGCTTTTGTTTCAGCTCATGAGTTTTGCCTAGTTTCCCATTCTCTCCGCCCTCCCACTGCAGGGAAATGAGGTGGTGGCTGTATAAACCTGAGCTTCCTGCTGAGTTACACCACGACACAAGCCAGAAAACTAGTTAAAAGTTAGGGCATTTCAAGTAAGAGCTGTAATGATGACACCAATAAAAAAAAAAAGGTCACATTTAAAATCAGGAATTTCCAAGGATAGAAACTTAGTAAAAGAACAGTATTGAAAGAGAAGAGATGCAGAACACATTATTTGGAACTGGAATTAGAAGGTGAACTTTTCAAATACTATTTAAATATATCTGTTGTGAATAACAACACCACAATGTAGGACTTTGAATTCACACAATTTTTTCGTTACCCACTGATATTCAGAACTCTGCATAGGAAACCTCCTGCCTTATGAATCTCAGTTATTTCAGGTGTGAAGACTACTCCAAGATTTCTGACCAGATTTGTACTGTCTGCAGTTTGTTCTGCAGTCATCCGGCAGCGGACAATATCAATTTGTCCTTTACGTTAAATAAACATCTTTATGATAAATATGTAGTAGAAAAGGAAAATTCAAGTCATGGCTTGAAGGTAATTCATCTAAACTAGTTTCTAGATGCTGTGCTGGGCTCATGCTGCTCTCTTCTTTTTGCTGGTTACTAGCTCTACCCCAAAAATGATCTTTCATCAGTAGGATTTACATGAAACACTGGAACACATTGATGGGATATTAGAAGAGGATAAAGAGACTTGTTATCATGGAGCTATCCTTCTCATCTAAGGTGAAGTTTTTTCAGCTTTACTCTCTGAGGAAAAACACCTTATCCAAGCGATCTTCATTGCCCATATTCTCTGAAGACAAGACAGTTTTTAACATGTAATATGGAGGGAAATTACAGAAAAGCAAAGTTTAAGTAAAAAAGATTTATTTAATTTTTATCATTCTAGATGAAGTTTAAAAGCATAAAATACTGAGAAAGAAAAAAGTGGGCCATTATCATAAACACTTTTAATTATTTTGATTAAAAAATTATTTACATGAAAAAATTATTCTAATGAAAAAATGTTTTGGCAATACAGATTTTATTTATTAAAAAAGCAAGGAGTTAATGCCCTCTGTCTTTGTACACGATAGGTTAGTGTCAAGAATGCATGAAAAGAGTAGATGTAATTACTGCTCTGAGTCAGAGAGCTTTACTTGATTCTTTCTCATAATAAAGCAGGTTTTGGTAAAAGAATACACATACTACTTTTTTATGTCATTCAGGACCTTTTGTTTTATTTAAAATCTTTTAAAGAAAATTAATTCAAACCATACAAGTTTTTCTCTTTGACCAAAAACTTATTTGCCAGAAAATGCACACACAAAGTCGTTTCCATGATAACTTGAATTAAAGCCCTCTTACATGTGTTTTTCAAAAGATGTACCTGAGAAGTTATCTTTGCTTTTTTCAAGATATGATGTATTACAGCAGTTCTTGTCAGAGTGTTGGCCTAAATTCATTATGTAATTAATTTACAAAGAATAGGAAGATTCGAGGAAAGTACAAAAGACATCCCACTGTACCTTCAGTCCTGTTGATCACTGCTGCCACCCATTGTGTGGGTACTTTAATAGAAGATAACATCATGATCCTGATACACCTTGAGTTAAAACAAATGTTAGTAGAAGAGTTGTGCTAAACCAGTAAAAAAAATCCTCAAAACCAGACAAAAGAACTCCTTTTTTCAGCAGTAGCATTCCCTTTCTGGTATAGCAGAGTATACAGACAGCACATAGATGATGTGGATGTAAAACATGTGTTACTTCTGCATCTTCCATCACCCTACCAGCAGTGACACAGAAGGACAAATTTCAAGTGTTCCTGGGAACAAGGTTGTGAAAAAATTATATAAAACTACTTTTCCAACTGCTAGAAAATTTTCTCAGTGTGCCTAGTAACCCATTGCAAAAGATGTACAAAACTTATGCTGCCCATCTTTTCTAAGGTAGTGATGGCCAAGATGAAACACACTTGCTGTTTCAGCAAAGTGCAGCCAACATTCTTTGTAAGCACCTAAGGGGCATGAGAATGAGAAGAGGCTTGAGCTACTAAAAAACAGGAAATAATTTTTTATTTTATTATTGTTACCTGCAAAAAGAGACTTATAAAATATTATATATACGTGAATCTTTAGTAAATCATGGGAAATGGTTGCTCATGAAAATTTTAGCAAGAATTAATTCAGATTTGCTTGGATATGAACCCTGCTACGTGGATGCGAAACATGCTTTGGAGCAGTCATCAAATGGCACTGATAAGTAGTAGTAAAGCACTGAAATGAAAGCACGAGGGCTGCTGGTCTGCCTGGAGATACTGGCATTAGGATCTATCTTGTTTTGTCATATTCATTAGCAATAGGAAGCAGGATGACTAAATGGACCTCAATGGGATTCTCATCTTTCAGAAGGATTGATAGAGTGGGACCAGCTATGAGAAATGTATATAACCTGTGTGATGAAGGATTATTCTGACATCACTGAGACATGAGCCCTGCTCCCCTCTCTGTCTGTGAGAGTTGGAGTCCTTCAGTAATTACTGGGAGATCAGTTCTTCCTATTCCTGAACCCTGGGGTTTGACTACTGGCACTGAGTATAAGGAGACAGAAAATTACTTTTTTTCAGAAAGTTAACTTACATCAGAACTGATTTTTAATTAATAAAAATAATAATTATTAACAAAGAAAATAATATAATATAATTTAATTGTTTTTGTTATCTGTGTAGAATTAACATAAAATTTAACACCACAGGGTTTTATTGAAGATTTTCAGGAAGGTTTTACAGATCTAAAGAGGATTCCTAGGTAAGCCTGGCAGTGAGAATAAAACTTATATAACTTCATAATTCAGATAATAGTAGCTATATGTAAGCATTTGGATGAATACTAAATTTAACTAATTCTAGGAAATCTTATTTTAATTATTAATCTTTCACTGAATTAGTTTATGGTTTTGGTTGTTGCTTGTCAGATGATGTTTTGGTCCCTTAAGCCTTCAGACATATATAATTTATGAATATGTTTTCACCATTTATATTCACTTTGCATACATGTAAATTGCAGCTCTGTTATAATCTGTTGTAAAATGATAGCTTAGGTTTCATTTTCTGTATTTGCGAAGTGGAAGTATTAATTTTACTGTAAAAGAAGATGGGATTACTCACTAAATAATTCCTACAAATTTCTTGAAGATTTCTGAGTTTCTAATGGGAAAGATACATTGTTTATATCCTCTCCACAAATACAAAGCAGCAACAATTTAATTTAAATATATCAAGTACATCAACATGGGATGAAAAATGTGAGTGAGTGAGTGAGTGAGTGAGTGAGTGAGTGAGTGAGTGAGTGAGTGAGTGAGTGAGTGAGTGAGTGAGTGACACCATGGTGCTTAGTCACCAACTCTGGTTAAACCATGACAGAGTGTTAAACCTAGGGATGACTGAGGACATGCAGACCTGTTGCTTGGTTTGCTGCTGCTCTGTGGGTGTGAGAACCTGCAGTCTGGGTGAAAAACAAAACAAACAAATGAAAAATCACCCACTTCCCATGCTTGAAGGAAAAGCTTTTGAAAGGTCAATCCATATGGGGCACTGACCTTTCAGAAGTACAAGGCATTGAGTGCTGCAGTAAAGATGACAGCTGAAATGCCTTAAGACAAAGCTTAGGCCACCTTCATCCTCTGCAGACCTGTTGGTAGCCCTGCACAGGAAGGAGCAGTCAGGCCAAGATTGCCTGCAGACTGTTCTGATGAAAAACATGACACACTTACCAAAGGAAGTCATGCCTAAATTTTTCCTAGAATTCCCAAAATCTAGCTTTTCTCCAGAGGTTCAGAAGTTTGTTTCAATCTTGACAATTCCCTCTTGTTTGTCCCCTTTGCAGCTAGAGTTTGAAGACTTTGCCATGGGACTTAGCCCAGGCTGCATTTATGATGCAGTTACTATTTATGGTGATGAAGAAAACCAGCTGTGAGAGCACTAATTGTTTCAGATTTAAATTAAAAATCCTGTGGAAACAGGCATGTTTTATCAGCAAAATATGCTCTGTCAGATAACATGGTACTTGGTACCTCTGGAAGGGCTTCTGCAGTAGCTTTGAGGCCCATCTGTCTTGCCCACCATGATGACCAAGCATGCCACTGGCACAGGAGATCTCACATCCTGGTCCAAAGTCTTGCTGCTGCTGTAGGGCCAAATATAGGACCATGGTTCATGTTCTGCTGCAGAGACAGTGGAGTGCACAAGTGTGTGCTGCTGGATCCGGCCTCTGCTCTGCATCCCTCTCCCAAAGGAGAGTGCAAGAGCAACTTGGTTCTAAGTGTCACTGAAAAGACAAATGTTCAAAGTAAGGCAGAGTGAAAGAAGAGTTGTTGGTGCATGTTTAATTCTACTGAAATGGATGTGAATTCTTAATAAATTGAACTAATTCTGCTGGAAATTCATTAATGAAAAATTGCTAACTGAGGCACCTCTTTCCCATGCTTTCAGAAGCAAATATTTTTTAATTTCTCTCTTTAAATCTGCTTCGGTTTCATCAATATAAAAATCTTTAATGAAAGAAATGTTCTTAACTTTCCTTTTTTTTTAATTTCTGTCTTTCCAGATGTTGTCCCTACCTGGATGCAAACAAAGCATGTTGTACTCACTTTTTCAGAGCTTGATATTTATTCTTAAAGTGAAAAGTAATCTGGTGCTCAGAAGGGAAGATACTTGAATTGAATTCTGGCTAGCTCTTTACAGACCTCTATGTCAGCCAAAAGACAGAGAGTGATCAGGGGCTGGCACTCTTTTCTTTGCACCAAGTAATCTGGGTAAGACGCTTGAGTTGTCCAGGGTTTGTCACTGACAAGTGATCTGTGGCAAATGCTTCTATTTTTTCCCCATCTATTTTGTGGCACTAATTTAGTTGCATGTGTTTACCAAATGGTGCATAAGTATTAACACTGCAGTTCACGAAAAGAAATCTGGTTTCCATTGGAAAGGAGTATTTAAGTGGGGGGAAGAAGGCTGACAAATTTAGGTCTGGAATCTTTCAGGGCAGAGCCTTCAGCATCCTGGAGAGTTCCACTCGATGCTTTCCAGCACAGCTTTGCCATCAAAAATTCAGATTCTTGCAGGAAAATTCCTCTGGAGTAAAGTTCAAGCTTCCTATCCAGCTGTAATTATGGGCCTTCCAGTTGCTATGTAAACTGAATGCTCTCAGTAGGAAGAAGAGTCTCTCTTCTGAGGACAGAGCTGCTCTCTAGGTCCTCAACATGTACATGTGTACCATTCAAGAGAGACTTTGCTTGCAGCCCTCAGTGGTGGCAGATAAAATTCTCAGGTGTGGTTTTTTGATCTGGAGTTTTGGTTTGTGCAATGGAGAGCATTCAAACTGTCTGTTGAAGATTATTTGTAATTCCACTATGAGAAAATTAGGATTGCTTTCATGTCCGTGTAGCACAACTATAGTAGATTAATTCTGGCTGACAGGATGACAGTTCTCAGCCTAGAAGTACAGCTTCTTGTTCATTCCCACAGCTAACCTCTGTGGATTCTCAGCTCCCAAACCAGAGCCGAGTTCAAGAAATACCATGCTAGCACATTTTGAAAGTGATGGGGAGAACAGCTTCAGAGGGTTTAGAACCCAGCTCACTTTTGTTCATTCAGGTTAGCAGAGAGATGCTTTGCTGTGTCTAACAATTTCCATATCATCTGCAGCTATTCTTAGATACCTGAGCTTACTTTTTAGGCTAATCCTGCTGCATCCTGTAGAGGTAACTTTAAAAAAGAATAGTTATTTGTAGCAGAGCTCCCTTTGCTGAATAAGGGAGATGAATCAAATGTGCTTTTTTATTTTCACTGAGGAATGAGATGACTGACTTTTGCTGCCTGAAGCAAGCAGCCGTGTTAATTCTGTCAGGCTGATATTTCCCTTGAAAACCTCATTATAGAGGAGAGTCTTGGTCCTGGGGACTAGTCTGCTATTGTTGCTTTCTGCTTTCATGAGTGCGTGCCACCTGCTGCTTGAGGAGGATGAATAACTTTTCCCTTCCAAAGTGGAGACTGAGGGGACAAGCCAGAGATAGTGGCTCAAGTCAGATCTAACTCTTATTTTCTTCTCTTGCAGAGAAGGCAGGAAGAAAAGATTTGGGATTAACTACACCAATGTTGCCTCTGAAGGATGACCCCTCAGGTAAGGAAATTAAATTCTGCTCACTTGATCTAGTCTGAGGAGCTTTCCCCTCACATATAAGAGGCTTATGCAGTGAGGTAGATGCTTTCTGACCTCAAGTCCCCTATTGTGAACTTTCAGGGATGAAAAATGATAGGCAGGTGCTCCATCACTCATTATCCATACTTGTGATACATCCTCTCCATTTCAGTTGCATGCACTTCCTATTGGGAGATGAGACACAGCAGAGAATGGGAGAGAAGCACTTTCAGTTCCTGAGCCTCACTTGCTCCCTGAAGGGCTCACCTCTGTAGGATTCAAGCTTTCATGTATCTGTTTTTCCTACCCCCACCACTTCCAGACAGAGCAGACAGATTTTCCCTCTCCTGCATCTTTGGCCTTGCTGTATATCCACAGTATGAGGTTATCTAGGAAAATAAGAAACTTGCCTGTGGAAGTATGGCTATTTTTCTGGCTCTGGCAACACCTGTGGATTTTCCCCAGTTACTCCCCACTGGCTGTTCAAGCATGTTAGTGGGGCTGAGGAGGCCTGTCCTCGCTGTTGGCCATGGCACACCTCCCTGAAGCTCCTTGGAGACGCTCCCAGTGCGATGGGGCTGTCATCAACCCTACATGGCTGCTGACAGCCGCCCACTGTGTGTAGCTGTGAGTGTGACCTGCATGTTCCCAAGGCATACTCTCCTCCTCTCCTCATGCTGTGAACTCCCCCTGCTCCTCCAGATTGGGTGCACAGCTATAAATTATATTCACACCTTCTTGTCCTCTGCAAAACCTTTCTTGTGCCCTTCCACCATGAACACTGATTTTTTAGAGATGGGAACAGTTTGGTCTTCCTCATAGGAGATCCATTAAAGTTAATTGAAGTATCTGCTATCAGAGCCAGAACTGATGCAACACACTTGTCGTGGTGAGAAGCTCTTGCTCAGCAGTCCTAGGAATAAGTGACTAATTAGAGAAGAGCCAGAAGGGATGTATGACTGCTGAATTAGGAAGCTGTATGACTGACGGTAAGTGGTTCCAATATGTTTGCTTTTATTCTACAGATCCAATAAGCCCTTGCACTGGACTGTGACAGCAAGAGACCATGATAGAGCCCTAAGAAGGTCAACACCACAGGTAAAACCCAAGCAATACCACTGAAAATATTTACTTTGGTGTATTTGACCCTACAATATTTCTCAAAACAGATTTATATGCACAGATAAAACAGCATTGACAGCAAGGCAAAATGACTGATATGCAGCCCAGGCTGAAGAATGAGAAAGGAAATCCATTAACTCTGGTCTCATTCAGCTAACTTGCAGTGTAAGGAAGCATGTTTTATACCTGGTTCTTACTACCAGCAGTAAAAAGTCTTAAAATCTAACCTAGACGACTGAGTGTCCTCAGCATCTTCCTCCCTTGGTGCCAAGCAATATAGCTGTCTATAAAAAGCTTGCTGACTCTTTCTTCCCAATGGGACAAATGGAAAAGAAGCTCAAGTGACTCACTCTAGTCTTCCGCAAAACCTTGGAGGCTTGTATTTGCACAGTGAGGTAGTCAGCCTTCACTCTAGCCTCAGGAGGTCCACATAAACTACTCCAGCAATCTTCTCAACTGAGTGGCAAGGTAGGGAATCTGCTTTTCAAAGTCCTTGCACCGTTTTTACTTCAGGACCTATTTTGGGCTTGGTCATTACTTGTGGGATTTTTGCCCTCTTCCTTTATAAATACTCTTTCAGGATGCGCTTCTCTGCCCTAGTCACAGATGAGGCAGGCGAAGCCCATCGTGGTGTATCCTCACTTTGGCACGTTGAGCTATGACTCTGACACTGCCCTGATGCAGCTCAACATCTCTCTGGAGTACAGTGCTGCTGTGAGGCCAGTGTGCCTGCCCAACAGCACAGAGACATTACCCTTTTCTTCCCTCTATGCTGCGTCTGGATGGGGATCATCAAAGAAAGTGGGTCCTCTGATTTTGCATGTTTGCCCATTGTGAGCAGAACTTACATCTCCATCAGAAGTATTTCATTCTTTTGCCCAGATCTAACCTCATATTTGTTTCCCAGCCAGATGGGAGCTGAGCTAGAGCTGCAGCAGACATGAGTGCCTGCACTTGAGAATGAAATCTGTGAGATAAATTACTACTTATCCCGGAGGGATCACCACCAGCTTGCTTTGTGCAGGCTTTGTTTCCGTGGAAGGCCAGGATGCTTGTCAGGTGAAGTAAAATTAAAGGTGAGCACTCTTGAAAGTGTTTGCATATGTATGTGTGTGGATCACTTACAGAAAGGGACTGGGAAGGACAGAAGGGAGAACAGCAGGTGACAGTTAAGAGCTCCAATATCATGCTGTCCCTGGAGTGGGTGTACTTACAAAAGTCAACACAGTCAATCTGTGTGGGAGATACAAGCAATGTGCAGTGTTGCTTAAGTGGGACCACAGAGTTTAGGAAACTTTCTTTGAATTGTAATTTCTGTGAGACCTGTGGAGGAGAGGATGTTCTTCCCTTGCACTTCCCAAGACCCATTTATGATCCCACTGAAACATTTCCCATTGTAGCTTGCTTGGAACTATTTTTCATGCCACTCTTTTGTCAAGACAAACTACAACTTCTATTGTTTTTATAAAACTCTTGTATTCAGAGCACTGTCCAAGAACTGACTAATCTCTCCAAAATCATAAGGCAATCAGGTAAGGACAGCTGAATAAATAGAAGGCAAAGTAATTCTGACTAAGGCATCATCAAGCTAAAATGTGAGTTCTGTTCAGTACCACAGTCCTATGGCAGGGAAATAAATTATACGTAGATAATAATAAATAAAGAGCACTATTTAGTCATATTTTGTCTGCAGCCTGTGCTCAGTCTTCACTCTCTGCTGATAAGCCTTTACATCAGTCTCTGCAGGCTGTGCTGAATCGCACCAGTGGCTGTGTTCCCAGTTCCTGCAAGAGGGCTTTTCTGGGAAAATCTGATTCCAACAGCTCTCTTTTAGCTGCAGCAGTGCAAATGGCCAAATGAGATCCCTGTGAGTCCTCTCTCTTTTGGTTTCCAGGGTAGTTCTAATGGGCCCTTGGTTTGCAACATTGAAAATGGATCACTTATGCTTTATAGTACTGTCAGCTGGGCTGTTGGCTGTGCCCGCCCTAAGAAACCAGGGTTCTATTCAAGGGTGAGGATTTTCTTGGACTGGATAGGACTGCTGATGAAAGGTGAGTTTTCTTTGTCTAAGTGAGGTGAGTCCTGAATATCATGCCTTTGTACAACGTATCCCAAGGGCATTGAGGTTTTGTCTGTTAGGCTTTTTAGGGCAACTTAAGATGAAGGAAAAAAAATCCAGGTGACTTCCTGCAGAAAGTCTCCACTTCCTCCTCTTCCTCATGTCTTCCCCCTAAATAAAGCTTACTGGAAATTAGAATGGGAGTTCCAGAAGTGTAAGACTTCTATTTGACACTTCTGACTCTCAAACTGATCGTAATCTTTGGACAGATACTTTTATCAGTAAAAAGCAGCTGCCTGTGAAAATGCCTATCAGCTTCATGCTTTGATGGGCAGAATAGTTTGGGAAATGCTGTAAACTGAACTTGTGCATCTATGGATCTAGATATAATTAGCATCATATTCAGAAGTCTGCAGGATAAGTTTTGCCAGAGAAAGAGTAGCATATGCTAGTGAATAAGGACTGATTGCATGAAAGTGATGGCATCTTACAAAAAGAAGAAGCCCCTGTTCTTAAACTGGAGGGGCTCTCATGCAAAGAAATGAGGGGAGCAAACCTATTCAAAGTGCTCCACATGAACCCAGCATTGTCATACTGCTTCCCTGCACCAGCCCTCTCTCTCCTTCTTTCCCAGGTGTTTCTTTCCTGCTGAGGCTCCTCAGGTCAAGGTGAATTTGGCTTTATAGTTTCACTGGCAAATATAGAAATCCAGCACTTCATCTTGTTTAATCTGATGGAATCTGAGATATATCAAAGAGAGACCAGATAGCTTCAATCCCTTTTTTTCCCATGTTAAATAAATAGATTTGTCATTCTACAGCAATGTTTCACTTTGGCTCAAAGTAGTTGCACTAGGAAACTGCTGATGCAAAACCTTTGTATTCCCAGAGTTTTATCGCTCCTCCTTCCCTGCATGTGCACACATACAGCCAAGTATATTAGTGAATAGCTGTGATTGTCCCACAACATTTCTTAAGAGGAAAAACCTAATCCTGGACAGAGTTTTTGTGTTTCCACCCATCCTACATTTTTTTCTTTTGCTGCCAGCAGAAAATGGAAGACTCCCGCTCACAGGAATAAATTTAATCTCCTTTCCCTGTGTGCTGAATAAAGTGTGCTGCACTTACGAGCAGGAAATTAAAGTACATATTAAAGTAAAGGGCATGTTGTGGATAATGCTCTACTCTCAAGTCAGATGAGCACTTGGACTCTCCTGCTTTGTGCTGCAGCTGCCAGTCTTTCTCCCTTGTGGCATCGTTCATAGTCCCACACCGACCTAACAGAAACGCTACTACAGGTGTGACTAAGGGAGAACTTTCTTCTAAACTAAAACCAGGTGACAAAACAAGTCATCATTTGTATGGTAGCCAGACCATCCCAGACAAGCTGGGAGCTGGCTGGACATCTCCCATACCCTTGGATCTGACACAACTGGCTGCTGACCACTGACTCTGAAGGCAGTAATGGCTTTCATGGCCAGGCAGTGGATGCAGGGAATTGCTCAGCTCTGTAGTATAAATCTTTCTCAGAGGTGGAGCCTGTAGCATTGCATGCAGCTCTCACATACACTTTCATGCAAAAGGTTCAAAGCCCTGAGGGCTCTTTGAGCCAGATACTGACTCAAAGTATCGGTATACTGGTACTTGCCTCTTTATCTGACCCTCATGTGATTGTCTTCCTATTGTGGGAAGTGCTTGGCCACGCTGACTGTTCCGAGATCTGTGTTAAGCTGCCTCTAAGCATGCTGTGCCCCTCCTCAGATGCCGAGCAGAGCGTGCTGCAGGGAAGTGGCAGCGCACCAGAGACCTCAGCACAGGAGCCCTCAAAGCTAACGGGAGAGGCGTGCGGGCAGGGGGACTGCAGAGCTGTGTGGAGCTGTGTGTGCCACGGGAGAAAGTGCTTGGTTTGCAGAAGGCAATGGAGCTGGTTCAGTCCAGGATCAGCTCTGGGTAGTGGCTGCTAACTAATCTGAGTTTCCAAACATCTCTATGCAAGTGGCTACTACTCTCTGGATTTTGTCCTGGGAAGAGAGAGTGTGTGTGTGTGTACACAGGGAGAGGGGAGGGAGGGAGGCTGGTGAGCAGAGACAAGGGAAGGAAGACCCTCTTGTAGCTAGAAGCAGTGGGCTTGCATAGTGGAGCAAGGATCCATTACCACTGATGCTGCAGAATTCCTGTGCACTTGGGTACATTACTTAATCTGCTCTCCGTCTTCCTTTGCCATTCCCTTACCTGGAATAAGGTACTGCTTTTTCATCTTCCATGTTTTAGACTGAATTCCTCCAGGCAGAGAGAACTACTTAATTTCTTATGCATGTGCTTTGCTTAAACAGAGCTGTGGTCTTGAGGTGAGACACCATCAGCTGGCTGCTGCTTCTGAAGCACAACAGACAGCCCTGTCCCACTAATGTGGCTCTTCCTGGCTAGTAGGCATTTGAATGTTTCTCCACACTCAGCGCTGTGTTGGAGGAAAAAGGGTGAAAAGGCCAAAGTACCCTGAGTTCCTGGGTAACACTAGCTTTGGCAACAAATTGGAGAATGAAGTTGCTCACGAATTTAAAAAGCAATCTGTTCAGGAGGGGACGTGCTACCAGTACTGCACGCACACTTGTGCAGTAGCCAGGCTGCTGGCATGCAGTGAGTGCTTTCCTCTCCTTCCCATTGGCATCCTTGCTGGTGCTCCACAACATCACACCACTCAGATAAAAATAGGTCCCCTGAAGTGGCAAGCAACAGGAGGTGAAAATGGTTCTCTCCACGGGGAAGTGCAGCACAGCCAACAGCTGTGGGGGTATCATTAGAACAGCAGCTCCAGGGCTGGCTAGGAGAGGCTGGAAATGTGCACAGGGCTCTTGCCCAGCCTGCAGTAGGCTTGGCTCAGCTGAGCTGCTCATCTCTGGGTGAGCTCAAAGCCATGGCAAGTACACGGTGCTGCAATGACTTGAATTGGGTGTTTACCTGAATTTGGTGTCAACCTGAATGGAAAAACAACTTTTAAAGTGGACCTAGGGACAAGCCCTTGTATCTCAGCCTGTTGGACTTTACCCTCTTCCCAGATACAGCACCCACACTGCACTGGCATTCCCTGCTGTCCCCTGATGCCAGCACAGGGCCCTCATCCTTCATCAGTGCTGGGTATGTGCAGGAGCCCTTGTGCAAAACTGTGTGATTAACTCATTGCTTTTAACCTAGACCGTGGTGGAAGAGGTTTGGATTTCTTTAAAGCCAGCTCTCCTGGAGGAAGGGCACCCTCCTTCTGCTCTCTTCCACCGAGGGTTAAGGCAAGTCACTCTTCCCTGCATGTGCCCTCTCACAAGCACTGCTATGTAAAGCTGTTCACACCACAGCACCTTCCTCAGGAGGTAAATGTTCTTCATCTTCCTTTTGGATTTGAAGGATTTCTACTCAGCAGGAGGGCTCAGCTCCTCCTCTCTGCACTCTCAGTATCCCCTGCAGGTACGCAGAGACAGGGCATGCTGTCAGCATCCCATCTGAGCAGGAAGCCCATAAAGCCTTGGTGTGGGAGGAAGAACACTTAAACAGAATTTAAGCTGCTCTACAGAGGGTATGACTTTAAAAATTGCTGCCTTGGGAGACAAACAACGCTATTATGCTTGGTACTAAAGGGACATGCAGTTCTCATTAGAGATCTTGTTCCCCTCCTCCTGCTCTTTTATAACCACTCAGATGCTTCCAAATATTTCCCTGTTGATCTGGTCTCTTATTTAACGAGTGCTGAATCTGACTGCACTGTGTGTGCATGCAGCTCCAGGCTAGGCCTGCTCTCCTCCTGTGTTTCTGGAGAACCAGGGAGTTCATGGACAAAAGCATAATATTTCATAACTCTTGTCAAGACCTGATCACAAGGTCAATTTAAAAAAAAATAATTGCATTTGTTCCTCAGTAGTGAGTGAGTATCTGAGGTTGGTAGGTCTGTTAGCCCAGCTACGTGACCAACTTGGTATTTGTTTATCTCTTTTCCAGGCATTAATTCAAAGCACAGCTCAAAGCAAATTTGCAAGCAAGTCTGCTTTCCCCTACGGCCTGGCAGCTCACTCCTTTGTGCTGCCTAGCCTGTGTCTCTGCCTGGCTCTTCGAGGTTAAGGCGAGAGGGCTGCCTTGTGATCACGTACGCTTTGAGAGCTCCTGCAGGCTTGTACCAGCTCGAATGCTGGACCCCAAAAAATGATCCAACTGATAGGAATGGGTTTTAAATATTTATATATATAGATGGAGAGATGCCCTATGTAGGTTGAGCTTTTTATCACTTTGGCTTTTGCAGTGACTGCAATAGCTGTGCCCTTACTACTGATATCAGGATCTTCAGACTTTGAGAAAGTCCAATAATACTGGGGCAGGGGAGGAACAGGTTTTAAAAAAATTAGAAAACTAAATATTGGAAAACCATTTCCCACCAACTTTATTGACCTACTAGGCTCTCTTCAATCCCGGGCAGGACTGCCAGGTTTTGTGGAAAGATCTTAATGTCTTGTCTTAATGCTTTTATCACTGAAGTGCACATTTATCCACAGAATGTGCATCAGAAGTGGAGTTAGAAGAGCCCTGGGGATTTATATCTGCTACTTCTTCATCACGTTATGTGGGAAGCACAGTGTGCTCTTGGATACTCTGTCTTTGAAGGGCATGGCAAAGATTATATTACTCTAATCTGTCAATAACATCATCACTGAACCGCCAAGAGGAGTTTCTTGGGATTTATGAAGAGAATCAGAGAGGAAGAAAAGTACAAGGTAACAACAAATGATCCAGCTGAGGATACTCAGTCCTAGAAATTTCACACTTTCACTTGGGCCAGTTTCAGAAAGCCCCAGCTGCGTGGCTCCAGTGTGTTGGCAGCCGTAAGTCAAGCTTCAGAACCCAGGCTGTAAGGCTGGCTGAAGACCTTAATCCCTGTGTCAGTGTGTCAGTGTGCTGCCCTGATCCAGTAGGAGAACAGCCTGCTTAGTACCCTAGAGAGCAGTAAAAGGGACTACATAGAAATAAGCTGTGATGTTTGTGCAAACCCTCAGGGACACCTGTCTATAGAAGTGACTTGTGACTTCCTCTATTGTCAGCTTAGTTTTCAAAGCCAAGCCCCCTTCCTCCACACCTTCTGAGACAATGATGTGAGATGCAGTGATGGCACATATGATTTGCCTCTTGGAGCTGGAATGAATGTCGCTGAGGCATCAGGGGCTGGGAAATAGGTGTGACTCTTCATACCAAAAAATGTGTTAACATCTATGGAGAAGGTACAGTCTTCCTAACCGTGACTCTGCTGAGGTGCAATCCTATCAAGCATCTAGCAGTCTAGATGAAAAAAATGCACAGAATTAAAAGAAAGCTAGATCAAAAAGAAAGGGAGAAGTTTGACATTGTTTACTTGGAAGTTTAAGTTTCTGGAGGCCCCTCTGTCTGCATGTGTACAGCACGCTGTGCAGAGAAGTAAAATCGTGTTGGCAGTGCAGTGTGGCAGGGAGATGGAGCACATCATGGGAATTCCATTTCAAAATGAACGCAGGAAACGCTTTTTATTTCCTGTTTTAAAGAGTCTGCACACAGAGTAGGGGAAAAGGAGGAAGTGGAGAAAGTGGTGTATCAGGCAGCAACCTGGAAGCAAAAGGAATTATTTGGAAATTGTTGGCACAAAATGTAAATGGGGAGGGGGGAAATAGTAGAAAATGAGTGGGGGGAAACTCAATAAACTAGATCTTGGAGAGGTTTTATTGAGTATGCTGAAGGATCTTTATTCTTTTTCCCAGCATCTTCTCCCAGTATTTCACTGAGGGTTTTTTCCTTCTGCTCATATATTCCGTGTCTGCATAGGTTTAATTTATTGTGGTTGCAGATGTTATACAGAAGAACTTCTTCTTGGTAGATACGCACAGTGATTTACTGGTAGACAGTGTGGTGGAGAAATACACTGTGAGCCTTTGGAAGTCCCATGGATGAGTTTTAGTGTACATGTTTCACAAATATTTTTAAAAGTAAGTGATGCCTTTGGAGAAAGCTTTTAGATAATAGCTGTTTATGTAGACCTCCATCCTTTTGACATCACAGTAGTGGTGATTGCTAATGCTCAAGAGAAGAGTTCCTATTTGACTTCTGTTTGGTTGCAGATAAGGAAAATAAGCTGCTCTTCCATAACACTTGAACAAGAATGCTGTTTTGTCACCAAATACAGTAGTAACACTTCCAAGTGAAGACTGTTAGAGCAATGGAACATGCTAGGAATGTTTTTTTCATTAAGGAACAAAACCAAAACCCACCAAACCTACAGTTTAGCACGTCAGTTAATGCTGAGTTGGGAATGAAAGCACAGAAGAGGAGAAAGATAGAGGATATGCTGAGGCACTCTTGGAGCCCTCCACAGCTATCTTCTTCCAAGAACTAATTTATAAAAGCAGACAAAAAAAATCTAAAAGTGTGTCTATTACAGCTGAGAATAGCAGTTTAATTATCATAACTATTTACATGGAGGACAGAGGAAAATGGTATAAGAAATGGGGCCATCAGTCAAACTTTTCCCGGAACAGGAGTCTCCCAGATAACTCCCTGGAGCGTCCTCCAGCACACAGGCTCACTGCTATGTAATAGCACTTGTTATGGCTGGCAGTTTTTCAAGACTGGGTATATTAAACTATTTATATGCCCACATATTGAAACAGCCTATTTTCTTTTTTTTCTCCCCCTCCTTCTCTAGAGTTGGTGAACAACAGAAGTTTGTAGGTGCCTGTCTCTAAACCAAATTATTTTTATCAAGGAACTAAAACATAGAATTCGGCTTTAATGTCAGTGTGAGCTGGAACTTTAGGATGATGTTGTGACAGGGGAGAAAGAAGCTGGAAATTTCAGAGAGCCAGTAAGTAACCAGAAAACAATTTAGCGTGCTTAACAACGGGAAGTACCTATCAGTGTAGATGGAGTAATTGCAAAAATTCCCTGTCTCATCCAATTTTCAATTTAAGCCTAAGAACAAACCCATATGTAGTTGAACAATTTTTCAGGACAGATAAAGAAAACAAAATGCCTAGACTTGTAGGTAGACTCGAGGCAGCTGATACTGTGCAATGAACTGAGCAAGCCCTGCTGGCCAGCAGTAAGTCACCTAATGCAGGACAGGGATTGCAGATGTTGCCTCATCAGGAGGTGACTGCCATGTTACTGGAGCTGAACATCCTTTGAATGTGAATAGTTCCTTGCTTTTCCATCCTTCCACAGAGTAACTTGCATGACTTTGGCTTACATATCTCGAGCGGTGTTTTTACAGGCATGTTGTGCTTGGACTTGCTTCGATCTGTGCTGTGCAGTGCTGTGCAGTACTGTGCAGTCTCCTGTGGTTCTCTCAGTTCCTAAACCTGGGATGAAGATTGTGCACTGCTCCATGGGCCCTGTTTCTTTCAGCTTTGAATGCTTGATGCTCAGGGTCCAAGGTACAGCCAAGCTGTACAAACACCACTCTAAAGATGAACTCACCTGTTTGACCGAAGCTTCAGGAACATACTTGTTTTCAAGATGCCTTTATGGGCTTTCCAGAGACTTTACAGACAGATGTTCTCCAAATGTATAAAAAACCAGAGCTTTCTGAAGCTCTAGTCTGTATAAAACTATCTGGTATGCACAATGTTGAGGCTTGAAACAAGTTTTGTAGGATTATAGTGAACAAAGTCTGGCCTGGTAGAATGGGAATGTAGTAGTTTTTGTAATTGGTTTGACCTCTAATTGAACATTTCTGTTTTTCCAGATGAACTTTTAAAAGGAGTATTTCAAGATTTTGCTCTCCAAATTGTCTCTCAACCATGATCCATGCTTTTCCATGAGGGTCACATAGGAATTGCTCTAGTTGCTGGTGCAATTCCTTTTAAAACTTAATGTTAAAGCAGAATTTAATGCTCTACATTCTTATTCTTTCCAGGACAAAAAATTGTCAGTGCTCCAAAAACGTCCAAGCAGATGATAGAGTTGTCACAAGGCACAGATGTCACTGTTACAGATTGGAACGGAATGATTCAGTTGTTGGGATACCTCATGATACACAAATGCCACCAGGTGAGCACCCAAGTTCTTCCGGCTTTTGTAACTTCCATGAAATCTGCAAACATCTGTGACGTGTTTTTAATGAATCCATGGGTGCTTCTCTTCCTGTTAGAAAACTGGGCAAGCTCCTCAAAGAGAGCTGGGAAAGCTGGTGGGTGCAAGTAGTTTGTTTTCAGCAAACAGCAGACAAGCCTGACACCTTTGGGCAAAGCTCTGACCATGTCAGAGGCCTGAACTGAGGGGCTAAAAAGGGGGATGCTAAACTGTTTCACTAAAAATCTTTCGGCACTTTCATCCATTGCCTTTTCTTCTTCCCTTATTGTGCTTAGTTAAGGTAAGAGATAACTTTCCATTCAGGCAGCAATACCATAGACTTCTGAAGCATCTGAAAGGTTAACTTCAGAAGTAAGAAATCATATGACTGAAATAGATTTGAACCAGTATCCCACCTTTGATTTTTTTTTTTTTGCTTTTCTCCTTTTAATGGGCATTACAATCCCTTTTGCCTTTGCTCACATTTTGATCGCTATCCCTTAGGAGATCAGAGCCAATTGTTAAATATGCCAGCATTGTGACTTTGTTCTTTGCTTTGTGCTGCAGCTGCCACGGGAGAATTGTAGCCCCATTAAAATCCATTATTCCCCTTGAAGTCCTGGACTTTCTGGACTGAAAGAAATCTGTCTAATTGTCATGGTCAACCGGTGGTGGGTGAAGGATTTGGACTAACGAAAGAGCTACTCAGTGAAAGAGAGCTCATCTTAATTCTGGGGTGAGGGAAATGGAGAAGCTTAACCAAGTTTCTTGTGCTGACAGACGAGGGATTTTTACACGGCACATTTCCATGCTCTAGGAGGGATTTCTGATACTTGGAGTTACTTCAGCTAGCCTAGTATCTTTCCCTTCCTAGAAGCACTTCTGCAATCGAACTTGTTGGATACAAGGTCCTAATCATGGCATGGCTGTGCCTTGGAACTATGTGAGTCTGTGTAGGATGCTCTTTCCCAGACTTTGTGTGACAAAGACAAGGCAGCAGGTCAAAGTGATGGGGCCAAGGGGAGGGAAGCTTTTCCTACAGCACTGCTCAGTGAGGGAAGGTACCTACCTCACTAAGGAACTATTGCCTTGATGATGTAGATATTGTCAGGGAAGTGAAGCTGTCTAAGTTATCTTCTATACATGGAAGAAAAATCATAGACTGGAAATTTGAACTTTTAAGAGCGCTTATTGGTACAAGGTTCTTCAATGCCAGCTCTCAGTTATGTGAGACACTCCAAGTGGCTTATTCCCCAGAGGATACTGGATGTCCTGCAGCCTTGTGAGCATTGTCTTGCACAAAATGTGTGCACAGTGCCTTGCACAAAAGAGCGTGAGGGGGGTGTTGCCTGTCAGGGCAGGGATTTCTTCTGATCAGAGTAGTCCAGGCAGTGGGCATTTGCCACTAGTGATCTGTAGTGGTTACAATGAGTGTCTTTAACTATTTGACTGTTTGGAGGAGGCCACCATCCCAGTTACAAGTACAGCAAGTTATATTCTGCCCATGTTTTTAGACTAATGCATGAGCTCAAAGCTGAATGACATCAGGATTTTGTGTTAAGAAGCTTTTAGAAAGTGAAATCTTTTCTGACACTGCATTTTGAAAGACTGTGGCTTGCAGCCCTCAGGAGAAAAAGGCTCACAACCCATTCTGGTCTATTTTGCAGACAACTGCAGTGGTGACACTTCCATGTATCCCATAAAATCTTGAGGTTCAGTAGTGACAGCGACCTTCCCTTCCAGGACTTCAGCAGCCATGAAAAGCTTTCTTTCAACTTCCTCTGCTCAGGAAACATCATCTGGTAAGTCTATTATGATTTTGTAGGGAGGGTGGAAAAATACAGCCTAAAGTATGGCTGTTATATCAAAAAATAAATCTGTCTGTTCTGAAGAGAAACGGTGGTTACTAATAACAGATCTATTAGAGATCTGGAGTGTTGACTGAATGCATAAGTAGTGATCTAATTACTGTGCTCATTTCCTGCTATAAACCTGTAAAAAAGAGATCCTGTCTTAGCTGTTGCTCTCTATCTGCCCCTTTCCATTCTGCTCTACAAAACCAGAATCTCCTGTCCCTGTGTTCTACCTTGTTACTCCTTCTGTAATCTCTCTTCTGCTTCTCTACCTAGCAGGCAATAACGCTGCCAGGTGCTACTGTCACCACTGCTTATCTCCCCAGACTTCACCTCTGCCACATGCCCGGGGACCTATGCAGTTAATTGGGCTCTAAGCTTAAAGACCAGAGGAAACCTCGCTCACTTTCTTGTTTCCCAGGCAGGGACAGAGCTGGTGACATGGGTGGACAGTTTTCTCAGAGAACAGCACTGCCCTGGCACCATTAAGCAAATCAGTACTTTGATCTCTCAAATCAGAGAAACTTGGAGCTGGAAAGATGTGTCCAGTCTGACTCTTCTGTTTTGTGGGAAGCAAGCTATTTTGCCTTTTAGCAACTTAAGCCACATCTAATCTTCTCCCATGCCCCTTTCTTCTGTCCTACCTGTGCTCCTCACTGCTGTGGAATGAACACATCAGCTTGGGCTTCAAAAGTAAATCACAGCAATTAAATTTCTCGTATTAAAATGCATCAGCCTTACAGCAGCATCACCAGAGATCTGTTTGCTTTTTCATGCAAACAAGCACATATCCAAGATGAACTTCAAACCCTAGCTCTGAAAATGAGGAGATGTCTTTTCCATTCACCTGCATCCTGGCTAAAAACTCCTCTTGGCTCAGACTCCGCTCCACAGAATAGTCTGTAATCTCTCTGTATTTGTGTACCTCAGGTAAGATAGCACTCTCCTTTCAGATCAGGAACCTGGAAACCTGGAGGTTGCTGACAAATCTAAGACTGGTTTTAACTTTCCATAAACTTGGTGAAAGGGAAGGAGTAGAAAGCCTATTAAAAAAAAATCCCTCTCTTCTTTTTATGCACATTCTATATTTATGGCTTGGGAATTAATCTCTGTCATGGGTATGAAATGGTCACCAGCAACATTAGCCATGTCAGTAGTAAATGTACTTTCTTAATTCTTCACATCCCTATTTTACTGTATTCACTTTCAATTCTTGCTACCAGGGCTGCTATGTATGTTTGGAGAAATACATGGATACCTGAGGGCAAAAAAAAAAAATCAAACAACAAAATAAAAGCTTACCAGAAAAGTCCCAAACCTTATCTAAATCCAAAAATCTCAAATATGTTGGATCTAAGATCTCTGCACTTTGTATGAAGACATGAACTTTAGCCAGGTTGACCAGCCTGCCTGGAGCATGTTCACAGCTGTTCAGCCAGAGGGATCCTCAAGGTGGAAGTTTAAAATCCTCATCAAGCTTCTACAACTTTCATGTTTCCAGCAAGCTCAGTTTCCTTTCCCTCATCACCCCAAAAGGTATTCTGTCAGCCCTGCTCTCCTTTCATCCCAGTAAACCAGGGTGTGATGGTAGTCAGTTTTATTTATGGAATTCCTGAAAACAATGTAGACTATTCCACCGAATCATGTAATGAAATGTTCACATCCCTAGAACAAGGCATTCTGCATTTTAATCAGCTTTGTTGACAACTACAAATGCAAGGCAAAAGAGTCATAGAATCATAGAATGGTTTGGGTTGGAAGGATCTTAAAGACGATATGGTTCCAAACACCCTGCCATTGGCAGGGACGCCTTCCCCTAAACCAGGTTACTCAAAGCCCCATCCAATCTGGCTTTGACCACAGCCAATTTATTTTGTCAGAAAAATCTTTTAGCATGTTCTCTGCGCTAAAGCAGCTTCCTAACCCTGCATTTCAAAACTGATGAAACAGTAGGATACAGAGGCCTCAAAATCCTTCTTTGAATTGTATGAGCAGCCAACACAAAGTGAACTGGAAGGCAGCAGCCAGTGTTAAGTGAGACTCTGGGTCTTTCCCTGCATATGCCACTGTGCTGGATTGGGCTGGAGTAATTTTCTTGAAAGTAGCTGGTGTGGGACTGTGTTTTGGATTGGTGCTGAAAAGGGTGTTGGGTAATAGAGATGTTTTTATTACTGCTAAGCAGTGCTTACACGGAGTCAAGGCCTTTTCTGCTTCTCATACTTCCCCGTCAGTAAGGAAGGTGGGGGTGCACAAGGAGTTATGAGGGGACACAGCCAGGACAGCTGACCAAAGGGATATCCCATACCATATGGCATCATGCTCATCATATAAAGCTGGTGAGAGAAGGAGGAAGTGGGGGGGAACGTTTGCAGTGGTGGTGTTTGTCTTCCCAGGTAACTGTTGCCCGTGATGGAGCCCTGCTTTCCTGGGGATGGCGGAACATCTGCCTGCCAGTGGGAAGTGGTGAATGAATTCCTTGTTTTGCTTTGCTTGTGTGCATGGCATTTGCTTCACCTATTAAACTGTCTTTTATCTCAGCCCACAAGTTTTCTCACTTTTACTCTTTCAATTCTCTCCCTGATCCTGCTGGTGGGGAAGTGAGCGAGGGGCTGCGCCAGGCTTAGTTGCCAGCTGGGGTTAAACCGTGGCAGCCACAAAGCAGTGCTGCTGTTATCACACTGTTTATTTGCTGAATGTGCTTTCCCTTAAGCTACTGTCTGAGATAATTTCAAGATACTCTTCCGTGCTCTGATGTATTCAAAACTGCAGCAACTTAATTCAGTGCTCACCCCAGGCACTCCGCACTAGGTGGTAGTCCCTGTATTTGCAGTTCACATTGCCACTGAACCAAGTACAGAAACATCCCTGAGGAATGACTGATTATTTAAACTAGTTCTTGGATTGGCTTGCTTTTGTTTAAAACAGATGCTTATTGGGAGGAACGATTGGTCTCAGCATGTAACTGACCTCGGATTAATTAATAACCACTGTCTGGAACCCGACACTATAAACGGGAAGCAGAAAAACAAACAGTTTAAGCCATCTGTGCTAACTTTTGCTTGAGAGCTTGGCTGCTCGTATTAGAGGGTTGTGCCTTTTCCTGCAGCACACAGAAGGGAGAGAGGGATTCTATTATTAAAAAGTTAGTTCCCATAATGTGATCCACCAAAAGAGGGGAAATAGGGGGACGTGTTGTACCTCAGCCCTCAGAATCCTCAGTAGGTTTCTCTATACCAGTTCTACCACTGACAAGATTTTAATGGATTTATTTTCTGTTAAACCTTTTTTCCCCCTGGATTCATCTTCTGTTTTACTAGTTTCTGAGGAAAAGTGAATACTCTTCACTTCCAGTTTCATTCCTTTCCTTTCTTGTGTTGACATCTCTTGTGATCATTGGAAGCTGCGGGTGGTGGGATACAGGTTGTTTATGTACTGTTTGATTTGTTGTTACTGCAGATGGTTGGGAACACTGCAGCAAACTAATTTTGTAAAATGAAGACTTAACTGTAGTGGAAACACTTCATAAATACTGTTTCAGCTGAAAAGGTCAGGAAATTATTCTCACGTGCAGAATATGTTTTCCTGAAAAATGTGTGGAGAGCTGCCTACTGAGGACACGCTGCCAACCTGTACACATCTTGCTAGCCTCCTGACAGGGTCATTACTATGGCCATCTTGTCAGTCCTGGAAAAGAGAGACGGGCTTGCTGTTTCCCATGTGTCTACTGTTCGAGGCCATGTAGAGCTGCCCTCCATCAGCTTAAACTCTCCTGTGTAATGTTCTGTGCTGCTAGCAACGGTGGCAGTAGAGATGGAGCATGGACTTTGATGTGTGCCTGCTAATTAATGTATGCATGCAGTCCTGGGAGAGCTTGTCCTCTGCCCCCCCAAACCTGCTGATGCCTGTGTTAGATACCTCCTGGCCTCAGTTAGGCAGAGGAACCACATCCTTCTGTTGAACCTTCATCTCTGTTTTATGTGGACACCTATGAGGGTGGCATAGGTCTCAGATGTTTCATCAGGAGCTGTAGTTTCAGTGTAAGCTCCACCTGTGCTGGGATCTGGTGCCTGAGGTGAGGGACTGACTTGCCTCTGGACTCCCTGTGTTAATCGTAACTGCAGCAAAACTTGAGAGGTACAAGTCAAGGTTCTCTGTCAGCACAGCACCCAAAGCACTGAGACTTCAACTTGGACTCCCAAAAGTGTCCCCATGATGCAAGGTTATAAATCCTGAAGTGTAGTGTTCAGCAGCCGATGCTACAAGCGATGTGTGGGCTCTTCCTGTTGCCTGAACTGTAGGGTTTTTTAGACTGAAATAATGTATTTGCTTTCCTTCTTCCTTGCCCGATGCTCAGACAGAACAGCTGTGGGGAAGGAAATACTTGTTGCCAGATGTGAATGATGGCAGCCCTTTGCTTGTGAAAGCCATGTGCACACACCGTGGTCTTGTGGGTTTCCTCTGGGAAGCGACCTGACATTCCTGGAGCTGCAGCAGCCCATCGATCCAGGTACCATTTGTACTTCTGCCATGTTCAGCTGTGCCAGGGTTAATGATTATAATAGGTCTCAGACATGGGGCACAGTGTTTAGTATGTGTGTGGGAAGGGGTTTGGGAAGACATCTGCGTATCTATGTAAGAGTGAAACGAACAGCAAGCCTTCAGGCAGGATTGATTCCTCTTATCTGGCTAAAATACAGAATGGGGGTTGGGAATGTGACTTTAAGGTAGAACTACAGACTAGACGTGATCTAGGGAATAGACAAGATCACCTATTCTACCTGTCTTCCCAACCTGTTACAGCTGTACTATTGACTTCATTAAAGTTAATGAGCCAAAAATAAGCAGGCATGTCCCAAGGGAACTGTTCTTTTTTTTTTTTCTTCATAAAGACAGGTATGCACAGCACGAACTTGACACCTCTGTGCTGGTAGCAAAGTAATGTTTGAGATAGCAGGAGCTGAAATTTAAAAGAAGGCTGTTAAGTTGCCTGTACCCTTTGTCTAAACCTCAGAATATTCTTGTTAGAGGAATATTTTGCTGCAGTACATAATTTAGATTTTTATACAAAAAAGTGCCAAGCTTGGACAGAGCTGAGAGAAGTTACTCCTTCCAGTTTGCTGTGTATAGCTTGGGGCAGGACATGGAGGAAGGAAAGGATGAAAACTGAAGACAAATATTAAGCATTGGGGAAATGAAATGTAAATAGAGCCAGTGCACAGGCACAGAGCATGTGAATAGGAGGCTATATAGCACATGGATCTTGCCATGTCCTCTTAGTGGTATCCACAAAGAAAATACCACAGTTCTTCAAAGATCTGTCTAACAATGTGCAGCAATGATGGGGGACTTCTGCACTGAAGGAGTGAAGTCCTGGGTCAAACTGGCCCCAGGAAAGTGTCTTCCTTCAAGTCCCTGGATCTGTGTCTCTTTGGACGGCCTCCTCTCTCATCTTCTTAGAAACAGCCTTCAAAATGTGTTCATTTTGACTGTGCTGAGGCCTCAAACAGTGGTATTAGGAGAAAGCCTGATCTGACTCATTAAAACAGTGCTCTTGGGCATCCAGAGAGTACAGCAAGGGAACATATACATTATTAAAGCTCTGTCTCATCTGTTCTGCAGTCTTGTTGTGGGATATTTGGGAGGAAGGGGGGGATGAAGCAGCAAGTTAAAAAGCAAGAAAATCAGAGGGCTGACAGAAGTAAGAGCAGGAAAGATGTACCTGGTATTGATGGGAATTTGCTTTCCAGCACAGACAGTTCAGCAGGAACAATCAGCTGCTGGCACATGGTGGAGAGGAACAAACACTGCTGCAAGATCTTAACAGCAGGATGATGGGGAGAGACAGAAGCTGGCAGTGAGTACATGTTACTCTGACATGAAAGAGCACCTATGACCAGTTGAGGACAGTGCCAGCTCAGACTGGGGGCAGTGCCAAGAGAGATTTCCCCTGCTCCCTAAATGTTGCCTCCAGTGTATGTAACATTTTCCCCCTGGGAGCCAGGCTGTCTCTTCTGTTGGAAAGCTGGGAAGCTCTGGGAAAGGCAAAACCAAGGTGGAAGCTAAGCAAAGGGGGATGAAGGCAAGGGAGATGAAATCCCTCTCATGGTGAGTGCCCAGGGTCTCTGGCCCACATCACCCCTGCTGCTTGGCAGCATGGCCAGATACCTCGTGTCTCCCTGGGACACAGTGTCTGGGGAGGAGAAACTGCTCCCCCATCTGCAAACTGAAGACAGCTGTACCACCCCCTCATTCAAAACAGCCCCTAACCCTCTCCCAGGAGATGTGGGATACACATGCCTGAGTGCAGCTGGCACAGAGCTGGTCTGTGTCCCTTGTGAGCGGCCCCTGTGCCAAAGTCTAGCACCGGGAGTGGCAAGGAAGCGCCCTACTGCCTGGCTGGAGGTAACCCGGGACAGCTGGTGAGTTCATGACAGACTTGAGGATGCTGCCAGAAGGTTTGTGCGTGCTCAGCTGCAAAGAGGCGTTCATCCCTGGTAGTGTGCTACCCCCTCTTAGGGGCTTGTCCCAACACTTCTGGTCCTTTGGTGACCCACGGAAGAGACAAGGATGAGTTATGGGGACTATAGGCCTTAACAAATCATGCACACTTTCCACTGGTGACTGACATCCTATTACTGCTCCTGGCTGATGGGCTTGGCTCCCCTTGATCCAAGCAACACAGCAGCAAAAGCCAAGGTGGCTCCATACAACTGTCTGGAGAGTGACTCCTTTTCCTGAAGCACATGAAAAACGTGAAATACATGAATAACATACATGCAAAGGGATGTAGTCCCCAGTCTGCCCCCCAAAGTGTGTTGACTGGCTCCCAGGAGCAGTTAAAGGGCTGTGACTCCTACCCCTGTAAACTCCCTGATGCTGTTGGGTTTTCCAGAGAAACAACTGGTTGCCGGGCTCTAACAAGTGGAGATCTCTCTCCTCTCCCATGAGGCCTGTGCTATGGGAGACTCCTGGGGACAAAATACTGAAGAGACCAACATCTGTGGGAGAGCTACAGGGGCAACTTTTAGCACAGTGTGTAACCGAGAGTGTGGGAATGCGCTGCAGAGAATCAGGACACAAAGCCGTGTCCCTCCCTGGCTTCCTGGATGTTAGTGCTTTTGACACGGCTAATAGGTGATAACCCCTTGCTTTCTCCTTCTCTCTTCTTTCTCTTTTCCTTCTTTCACGGAGACTCTGGGTGGCCACAGATCTGTTTGTTGACAGGCTTGACAAGCTGGTCAGTACTGCAATCTGAGGCAGTGACAAGTGCCATCCAGGGTCCCTGACAGTTTGCACCCTGTTCCTCTTGGATAACCTGATTTACCAGAGGTAAAGTAGCTGCTGCAGCAGCATGGGTAGAGAAGATGGACTGCTTTGGCTGCGGTGTTACTTTGCTGGAAAGGAAGTGATCTGAAACTTGGTGTGATGGCTCATCCATTGTAAATATGCCTTCAGGTTTCAGAGAGATTTATCTATGCCAAGCTTTTAGTCTTGTCTCTCCTATTAGGAAGACCATACTGACATGATTCCATTTGCTAGAAGGTTGTTTTTTCTTTTAAATATACCTTCTTGGGAGGGCAGGGGGGGAGGTAGTGTCTGACTTACCTAAATTTTCCTGTGAGCTGGTAGCTTAAAACTAGACTTGGAAGTGAAATGTTCTTGTGAAGAAGGATTTTAATGCCTGCATCCATCTCCTCTGCTTTCAGCACTACTGTGCACTACATACACATCCATTCTTTCAACAGAATATAGGAAGCTCTTTCCCATCTCTGTGCTGTATATTGCAGTCCACTTATATATGAAAATATAAACACAGGAGTTTATGTGATGAAGCAACAGGATGTCATGTAACCAAGTGAACTTGGCAACCATCTGCTGCTAAATGGCTGAAGAACTGCAGCCTGCCCTTACACCAGGTCATTCAGGTACATAGTTAATACATACATACATACAATAATTAAAAGATTATGTGTGTAACTTTTGATTTGGTAGACCTACCCAATACCAGTGTCTCTGCTGCCTAAAAGAAACCCTTCTTTCTCCTATCCGCATCCAATGCTGCTTATGGAAAGAAAACCTCATATTCTAGCACAATTCAGAAAACATCAGTCAATCTGTACAAAAATAATGGTTCCCCTGAACTAGCAGAGCTGTAAATTGCAGTATTTTGTCAGGCTGCTGTTGCTGATGACTGACTTGTTGTGTTATAACTAACTTTAAAAACCTGCTCTGCCATCATGACAGCAAATGTGTTGTGGTTTTGGCTTAAAGATGTGATTTCCACAATGTGTCTTCAGCTGTGCAAATAGAGCAGCTTCGGGTTTGCAATTTAGTGCTGTATCACAGACCAGGGAGATTTCCTGTTGTGAAAATGTGTGTGGCGTTAGGGGAATAACATACTGCCTGAAACCTTCAAAGATGTGGAGGCAGGATGGGTCACTCTGCCTGCTCCTGGTGGCAGGGAGGTAGGCAGAAGGAAACCTGTGTCCAGGGTTCCTGATGTGCCAGTCACCACTTCTTACATCTGGAAAGGGGATGTGCTTCCCAGTGAAGTGACAGCCTTGTCCTAGGAATGGTCCTGTCCATGCCCTGGGAGATTGACGGAGCTGTGGGGTGAAACCAGGCTCTGGGACGTGTTAGTGATGGCAGCAGAACCCTCTGGCCTGCCACATGGGACTTTGTACCTTAAATTTCACTGGGAGAAGAGTGTTAGGAAAGCTTCTGGGCCGAAATTAATACTCCTCTGAACGTCTTTTGTTTTATGAGGTAGAAAGGGGCAGCCAGGTGCTGAGGGGTGTAACTACTGACCTGCTAAGGAAAGTGTCACCATGTAAAATAATTTGGACTTCCAGTGCAGAGCTAAAATTGAAATGACTATGGAGGATATCTGCTCTTTATGTTGTCCCTCAAGATCTGCTGCATGGGCTCCATCTGTTTGATGCAGAGGCATTTGGGAAGAGAAGAGACACAATCCAAGGTGAGGCCCAGCACTTTGTACAGAGGAGTTTTCCCTCTCCAGCTTTTTAAAGTAAGCCTGGATCTTATATTATAAATTTACCTCTGAGGGAATGGGAACAGCAGATCCAAGAATTATTTGCATCTTTTGAAGGAAGGGGCACTGCAGTACTGAAGAAGGAGGCATAGATGTTGGGGAAGAGTTCCATAATTAAAGCGTGACAAGTAATTCCCATAAGTGTGGATTCTAATGAGCTCTTTTCTGTAGTTCTAGACTTGTTTGAAGCAAGGGTAGATCATAAATTAATCTATACAGCATTGTGGGTTTGTTTTTTGGGGTTTTTTTGCAGAATAGCTCTTCACTGCAGGGCAGCAGCTTTGCCACACTGCAAATGTTATTCCTGATTCATCCTTTCAGAAATATCCATGCACAAATCCCACAGCACTGATGTTTTTATGGTTAAAGAGGGCATAGTAAGTGTTTGCTGCACCGGCTTTAACTCTTTTATGCCATTTGGCTGCAATGTCGAAACAGGAATTCAAAATCAGGAGAAGGTTCTCCTGACCACCAGCTCCTCCACCAGCCCAAGCTGCAGTTCAAACTAACCTGGCATTTTGCTTCCTTGGGCCCCAGGGTTGTATATTAAAGTCTGGAGAGAGAAGGAGGGCTTCTGGCTGGCATTAGCTGGATGTGCTTGAATGCTGCGTGTGAGCTTTTTATGGCACAAGGAATGGGACTATGAAATCCCAAACAGACTTCTCATTGCAATTTCTCAAGTAGCCGGGAACGCAGCACGTCCTGATGCTGCTATAAATGTCCTTCTCTTTGCAGTTACTGCACAAAGTTGATTGTGCTATCAAAGAGGGATGTTCTACTTAATTGCAATGAAGATGTTCTCCTGATTCATTGCTCTCACTTCATGGGTTTTTTTCTCTTTGCTTAAAAGTAGCTTAGCAAGAAACTACAAGCTGCTGGTTTTACAAGCAGAGGTTTTTAAAATTTTAGCAAGTGCTGGATTAAAATGAGTGGTGTGAAATTTTGATTACTTTTTTCTCCCAGAATAGCTTGTGCTTAATGTTGGGGCTCAGATATCTTTCTTTTCATGCTCTAAATAGCCTGTCACATTTGTACATGGACAGAGAGGCCTTCAAGAAGAATCTGTAACTTTTGACATAACTAAACCCTTACAAATTCAAAAGCAGATCCGTATATCCTTGAAGCAATATAGCCTGAACAGGCTGGAAGCTGCTGTTTTAGCATCTACATTTCACTGCAAGAGCTAGTTCTTTGTATGTATATTTTTTGTGGATGCAGAATGAATGCACTCACATGCTAATAAGGATCAGTTGCTCTTTTCTTTTCAAGACACATGCAGGATTTGATCTGTGCTCGCTGTACTCTCTGCTTGTCCTTAATTTAGTGGCACTGTTTATGTAATTGCTGCTTTTCTGATTAAAGTGCATGAGTACAAGCTGAAGGTTTGACACAAGGCAGCCAAAGCTTTTTAATTGCCTTTAGCTCGCCTGTAGCTGCTGCACAGCTCTTTGAATGCAGCTGACTTGCGAGAAAGTCTGGGAGAGAAATGATGCACTTTTTATTTATGCTTTTTCTTTGGCAAAATTGCTCTGTGAATTTTGATCACCTAATGGTTTCTCTGACACCTTTTAAAACTGTGCAGCTTCTCACCAAGAGACTATTTTATATGAGACTTGGGCCAGTAAACCATTTCTGTGATCTGGGAAGTGCTTTGCCTCCTTCAAAGAGCAATTCATTTTGAAATTAGCTGGGCCTGCCTTCTCAAGAGGAACTCACAGTTGCTTGGCTGCTAGTCCTGAATGGACCTATTAAATGCCATATTTCTGCAAAAAAAACCCAGCAAAAATCTATTGCTGACTAGCAGGTCCTGAAATTCATGCATATCAAGGGTAGCATAAATAGTTTCAGTGTGCAATTTTGGAGAGAAAAGTGGTCTCTGGCTTAGTAAATACTAACTTCTACCCAGTCTATTGAAAAAGGTGGTTATATAGGGTAGAAGTCAGCTGGGGCTTCAGCAGAGCTGGGAGGAACTGGTTTCTCTTCCTTTCAAAATGCCTTTCAGAATTCACAGCATTTAGTGATATGGTTACTAATTTACTTGTCCTGTACTGAGCTATGTCCAGCCTTGTGCTTCTCCCATGTGGTTCCAAAGTACAGTCTGAAGCTCCAGGTCCTTTGTCTCCCTTGTCTAAGGCATCTTGTAGAAATGCTATCACCCTATATCATCCTCTCTGATGTACAAGGGAGGTCTGGTCCAAGGCAGTTAAATGGGTGGTTGCTGCTGCCTCTGACCAGCAAGGTGGAGCTGTGCCACTTTGGATTCAAGCACTTTGAATCTGTGTGTGTGTGAAAATCAGTGTGTTATGGGTAGATGTCTGCTCACTACAGTAAATGTAATGGCAGGCTCCTATCAAGTGATGTGCTGCTTTCCACTGTTTCCAGATACAAGTTTCCAGCATGAATCCTAAACTGTATTTAACTTGCATTTGCATGTGAGATTTAGTACTTAGAAGAGGACAGGAGACCTGGAACACTGCAAGATACAGTGAATAAGAAGAGGCATAAGGAATGTGTGCCATAGGCAGAGGATAGGGACTCGTATGTAAAGGCACGACAGCAGGAGCGCACCATGCTCTAAGATCATGACAGACTCCATGTTCAGACTAGCAAGAAAGAAAGCAGGTTCCAGAAGGACAGGGCACGTTTTATTTGGGAGTGAGGGCTCTTCAATCCTAGCAGTAAGTTGGAGAGTAAAACTAGGTCCCGAAGACTTGCAGTTGGTCATCAGTGAAGACACTCCATGACAGATTTCCCAGGGTCCCTCACCACTGCTGTCTGCCTCCTTTCTTTCCCCTGACCATGGAGAGGAATCCTAGTTAATGGAAACTGCAGACAATGCTCAAACGGGGTTTTGAATTTTCATGACACAGAGCTACCCTAAGCACTAATATCAGTGCTCAGCCCCTATCCTTAGGGAGAACCACATTTGTCTTGTCCTGGGGACACATTCTGCATGTCTGTATTTTCTTTGGATGCAGAATGATTGCACTCACACATTAATAAGGATTAGTTGCTTTGTGTCCCCCTGTTGTATGTGAAGGTACCACCAACAGACACCATTTCCTGAGGAACTCGAGGAACAGCAGCACTGGCTACTGTTGACATTGTGTGGGTTGGAAAAAGGAGCTCATTCTGCTGTAAGCACAGCATTGCTTGGGCTATCTGGTAAGGAAACCAGTTGGGAGGGAGCTAGTCTCTCTTTATTATCAAGAAATTAAAACACTTCAATGGGGGCAGTTAGAGTTGAATTCCTCAGTAATTGTCCCTCTCCTCTCACAGAAGTTGCTCAGGAAATACAGTTCATGTGAAAAGCCTAAGGAGCATCTTACTCTATCACATCTTTCTCTAGCTCAGCTGGAATTTAGTACATTTTTTCCTCCAAAGTAAAAGTATGAAATTTAGCAGAAGTGTGTGCTGTATCCTGCTCCTCCCTTGTAACTCCCTGGGAGTTCTTCCCAGCAGTGACTGGGTTGTATATATCCACATGGTTCCGTACCAGTTAGGAGTCTGGAGGGTGCTGGGAGCCTTGTCCAGCTATGTGAGCCTTTCAGAGTGATGAGGCAGAAGGAAGAATACACTCACCTGGCTTGCAAGAGGAAAAGCAGACCTAACTTTTTAAAAAATAAAAGACACTCAATTATACCACGTATTTCTCAGAGTAGAAAACCATGATTTAGTTGCTTGAGGGTTTTTCTTGTCCACCTCCTTTTTATTAAGCTCATTTTTCTTTATTCCTGACTTGTGACAGCAGAAGCAGTTTTCTTGAGAGAGAGAAGATGAGTGTGTATGTGCCAGGTGACCACGTTTGTTTACTGTGATGGTGATTGAGTCTTCTGGCTGGATTAGGGTGGTCACAGATGGACAGCACATTGGATTGCAGCCCTAATTTTGAGCATGCATGCTTTTAAGTGTGCACTTAACTAAGAAATGCTTCAGCTCAGGTTACTAACGTTTTAACTTCGGGCTTCCTCCAGATATTTCCTCACTTTCCTCCTCTGCTGCCACCATGTGGACATGTCTCAGCGTTTATTTAAGGTTTGTATTAATCTTAGAGAAGAATATCCTCTGTCCTTGATTATATTGCAGCTTTTAACTGTACACAACATGTTTCTTCATTTGCCATGAAATTCAGCTGGGAGGAATCTGACACGTTAAAATAACAAAGCAAGGAGAGAGAATCTCCATCATGTTTTACTTTTCCATTTTTCTACCGTGAAAGTTCCAGAAGGTGTGCATTTTTCACACTCTGGAAAAGGTTATGTAGAGTAACTGAGTGTGCATAGCAAGTTGCAAACATCAGACAGAAGCTTCACAGGCATCTCAATCAAAAGTCAGGCTCAAGCCTGAGCACAATTTATCCAAAGGGCTGCTCATGAGGCAATTATATGCAGAAGGATCTGTGTCACTGAGGGCTGATTGACTGGCTTTTATGTGCCATACATTCAGCTCTGAAAATTGCACTTGGGACTCAACACCGTTTAGGCTGTCCTGGAAATACTATTTTGAGAGCAGAACTCTATTAAAATTGCCAACATGGAGTTCTGGAGAAGAAGAGGGAGAAATGAAGATGTCTGGTACAGCTTATACAGTTCAGTGACAGAACTGCATTGGAGCAGCAGCACAACCTGGATCCTGTTCACCTTGGGGCTTACTCAGGCCAGAGCCAAGTAGATATGCGTATTTGAAATTGGACACAGACAAACATGATTAAATTATAACTTATATTTTTATATTTCTCTATCAATAACTTTCAGCATTAAATGCATCATTTATAATCTGCTGCTATAAAAAAGCAACATGCAGATGCAACTGTTAGAAAGTGGTGGCATCTTGGGGCAGGTCCTGCAACCTTATCTTTCCTGAGATTAACTTTTTTTAGTATTACACATGAGCAAACCACTCAGCAGGTACTACTTTGCTTAGTGATAGGGCATGAGAAAGGGAAAGCACAGTACTCTTTCCCTCTGCAACGAAAAGTTGAAAGCAATGAAAGGTTGGGGTGGGGGACTGATCTTGTCCCCGTCCCCTCTCAGTCCAGGATGCAGTTCAGGGGTAGATGCTGAAAGTAAAGCCCTGAGAGTGCTTTGTCTTCACTTTGTATCAGAGGACACCCTTCTGAATGGCTGGAATGGAGCGGTCTTGTTTGATCAATTTACAGCCTTGTTAGGGGAGAAAAAGTTCAAATGAAACACAGACTTTAATGCATCAAATGCTGCTTTAGGTGTATGTGAAACTTGTTCAGAGTGATAAGTCAGCTACCAGGACAGATTACAGCTCGGTTCAGTCCTTGATATCAGCCACACAGCAGGTTGTTCAGTGTGGTTACAATACCTACAAGAATAGCTAAATCTCATGTGGTTTTATCCATTACAACAGCTCTGGACAGAGCAAGTTTGGCCCCAGGGCTGTAAAGTCCTGGTGCCAATATGATAGAGAATTGCTGTTCAGTCTCAGAGAATCAAGAATGACTTTCCATTTTCTCTCTCTTTCCTCCCTCTACTGGCCGACAGAATAAGATCATAATGCATTCAGAGTTTTCTTTTTCTCTTCAGAGACACCCTAATCCAGCATCCAGCAAAACTTCCAGCTTTGACTCATCTTGAAGGTAGAATTGAATGAGCTGAAACAGGTGCATCAAAGACTTACACAGGGTTTCTGTGCTGCTCTGGGGCTATCTTTGGTTTCAGCCCTGGGCTACCATCTCTCACAGGAATGCTCTAAAAACACTGATATCCATGAGTGCCTTAGACAGAAAATGCCCTGAGAGAGGGCCTGGTGCATCTGGCTGCCTGGGGCCAGGCTGACCATTATCACTCCAAAACCGCAGAATGGCCACAAGCTGAAGTCACCTCTGGAAGTCTCCAGTCCAAACCCTGCCCAGAGCAGGGTCACCTCAAGCAGGTGGTAAAGGGCTGTTTCTAGTGAGGTTTTGAATATCTCCAAAGATGGAAAGTCCACAACTTTGGGCAGCCTGTTCCGGTATCTGGCCACTCTCATGGAAGAAAAGGTTTTTCTTACATTTCATTGGAATTTCCTGTATTTCAGTTGCTCCCCGTTGCTTCTCCATTGGGCATCACTGACAAGTGCCTGGCTCTGTCTTTACTCCTTCCTATCAGGTACTTATGGACATGGATAAGATCCCACTGAGCCTTCTCTTCTCCAGCCTGTACTGGTGTATGGGGTTGTTTCTCCTCTCAATTTTGGACCATCTGAGGATGCCTTCTTGTCATTTATGAAGATGTTAAGAAGTGTTGGTCCCACTATTAACCACTGGGGTCTACTGCTGGGGACTGGCCTCCAGCTAGAGGGGAAAAAGAAAACACATCTCTCTTAGAAGCCATGTGCTGGTCGCATGTAGTGCACAGATCTAGGACAAGAAAATTAGTTTCCTGGTGGTTTCTGTACATGCAATGAGGTGCATTTATTGACCTGTGCAACAGGGATGAATCCTTCTGAGTGACAAACAGTGCCAGTGCTTCCTATTGGAGAGGAAAATCTGGGCAAAAAAGCTGTTAACCAGGCTGGTGTGGGAGATCCTGATGAACTCTTTCACTCTCTGTTTTCCTCAGAGCTTCAGATCTCACAATGCAATGCATTGACAACACTGTTTGGCAGCACACCAGAGTCCTTCCTAGACGTTTCCGCCTCTGCAATCTGTATCATACCTGTTCCTTTGATAAAGCAGCTTCTGGACCAGAGAAGTCAGTGTTCATAGGAACACAGCCTGCATCATTCTGTTCTATCTAGTAGTTTTGGGAGTATTAATACCCAGATGCAAGTATCCAGTATTGGTGTTATTATTGCACCCCGGAGTTTTAGGCTTTTCCTTCTAGATTGCCTACTGGTTTGTATTTTCTGAAAAGCAATCCCTGCGTATAAAATGAGAGGATATGGCAACAAACACTTTTTAAAGTCTGCTTCTGCTGAAACAAAGCCTGTCCAGCTGCATTAAGAGAAATATGAGCCTCTTAAAGCTGCTCACCGCTCCAACACAAGGAAGTTATATTCTGTTCTGCCTTAGACAATTTAGTAGCATCCATTTCAAAAACACCTTTCAGCATCTTAAAAGCAAACATGCTTTTGACAAGACTTCTAACAAAAAAAAAAGGACGCCCATAAAAAGCATGAGTAATAAAAGATACTGTCTTAAAACAGCTGATGAAATAATGGGAGATATACTGGACTGAAGTTAAATTTTGCTATCTTTTTGACTACTGTCACCTCAATGCATAGGTAAAAAAGCTCTCTCCTGGTCTATATGAGAGTTATTTGGAACAGACCTACTTTGGATTTAGTACACTTCTTAGACTGACAGAGAGAAAGGCCATTTTTAACCATCTCTTTCACCATCAGGAGAACTCTTCGTCTTTCTTCCCAGCTTCTTCGAAGTTTTTCATCTATGGCAGACTAAGTGTTTCACAGCTTTTCTTCTGAGAGTCTCAGAACTATCCTGTGTACTGTGTTAAGGTGCATTTCTTATAAGACTTTTTGAAATCCTCCATCTGGTGGGTTCACCCTGCTACTGAAAGTGATTTTGAAGATATAACCTACCATACCTTTGGCAATGTTTTATATGGATATTCTAATATAGCACTTAGTGGTGTTGTCTACTTTTCCTTCTCCTCAAACTGCATTTTTTTCACAGGACAATAGCCCTGCTCCCACAGATTACAAGTGATCCTGAATACTAAGGAGGAATTTCCCGTCCAGGACACAAAACTGTTTGGGATTGCCAGAATTTTCACCATCAAAATACTTGTTGCTCTGAGGTATTTTTTAAATATCTGCAGAGGTTTGTGAGGACACAGTTCAATCATCACCCTGCCAAGATAAAAATTAAATATTTCGGTTCTGATCCAAAGTTTTTGCAGTGAAGTGGTGCCAGTAGCATGTTTACTCAGAGGAGTATTATGTGGATAGTCATAAGCAGTGGCAACAAATTTGTTGGCCTTTTTTGCCTGGATAAGTATGTAATGTAACAGCAATGAAGAGGACCCCTGAAATACTGATATCCTGCAGTGTCTGTGTGGCTTCAGATAGTTGAATCCTTTGAAAACTTCCTGCAGAAAAAGGAATATAAAGGATTTTTAGATGCACTGTCTATGGGATGAGATGTGATGAAAAATGCCCAAGTTCTATTCAAAGGTTTCAGGTTTGTTTGTCTCCAAGCACATCATCCATCAGGTGATGAGCTCAGAAGTTATGGATTGCCATGTTAAACACTGGGGAAGTAATCCCTGGAGGACTGAACAAAAGCCATGACTATTTCTTACTCATAAAGGAGAATTTGATATACTGTGTTTTCCAGTTGTAGGTGTGTTTACATTACTTACCTCCCAAGAGATCCAAGGGTGAAATGAATTGTACTGGAAAAGCAGATTTGGCATTTTGTTGGAATACCCGGGTGCAAAGTCTGAAATACTAAATTTTGCTGGGAGGAGTGATGGAAACCTCCCTCTTTCTGGAAAGCATTGTATCTGAGTGTTGCAGCCATGGGAAATACCCTCCCATGTATGGAATTTAGGAAGTCATTCCCATCAGCTCAGCAATAACCACTGCCTTCTCCACTTTCTGTTTATAGAGGTACAGCTCTTTCAGTCAAGCAAACATGCTGTTTGGTATGAGTGATTTGTACTTCAGGGTAAAAACTCTTTGCTCCCCCAGTCCCCATCCTGCCAGCCATCCACTCAAGGAGTTGCCATTGAAGATAAGCAAAAAGTTGTGGAGTACCTCAGCCTTCTCTCATCCATTGTTACCAGTTTCCCATCATTGTTTATTGGTGAGGGTGTGGTGTGTGCTTTCAGATGGTCCCTTTTCTTAAAAAGATAGAGAACCTCTTTTTCTTAAAAAAAACCAAAACCAAACCAACCAAAACACCCAACTTCCCATAAACAGTTTTCCAAGCCTTCTGGGTGTATGAGGTAGTTGGACCCTCAAGGCTGCTGCATACTCTTCTGTGAGAGCTGCAGTTAGCTCTGGTATGTGAACACTGCTAACACATCCATGTAGCAAGAACTATTGTGGGTTGCAAAATACTTCTGCATACTGCATTTTCAAGTGCTGTTAAACTGTATTACAGCATTAGCTTTGACTTAGTTATTAGTAGCAAAGGGGTGAATGAGGTGTTTGAGCATTTTGTTTGAGGGCTTGTTTATAATTCTTTTAATCCTAATGGCACCATAATTCTGAGACTTGCAAAAAAAAAAGGGGGCCTGCCTACGTAGTGGCATCTCAGTCTTCCATGTTTGAATTTATATGGAGAGCTCAGCTTAGGGAAGCTTAGGAATAGTTAAACAGAGCTGCTACTGCTGTGATGGTCTGAGAACTGGCCAGCCCAGCCCACCATTGTACATCCGTACCTGAAACTGTATTTCTGTTCTTCTTCAAATTTATTTGTGCCATCTGGGGACAAAACTGTGAAAGCCCTGCTCCTGCCTGTCATTTTTCAAGACCTTAAGGTTTCTTGCAAAAAAATAGCACTTGTTCTTCCAGCAATATCAGCTTTGTAATGCGTTTTCTTTAGCAGCGACACATTTAACCTTTCTCAGAACCGCTGCCGTTATAAATATATGGTGCTTTTCAGATACACAGAAAAATCACCCTATAAAACGTGATTTATTAACCACGTGTGGAGGCCCAGTATTTCACAACAGTATTTTACTCTCTAGTTATCCAGAGCTCTTCTCATCTGGGTAAGAACAGCACTCGGCTGCTTACGACACACTTGGGAGCATGAGGGTCAACACTCGGCTCTCAGCAATTCAGAGGCCAAAAATCTGCCAGGCACCAGCAAAGAAACCCACGTCCCCCCCAAGAAAGCGAGAGCCCAGACCTTCTGAGGGTTGTTGCCTTTGAAGTACAAAATAAGAGTGCTGGCTGCATGGACTCTGGTAGGGAGATGTTAATGGGGACAGGTGTGATTATCAAGGCAGGAGACATCTCACCAGCTTTTCGCTGTAAGCCTGCTGTAGAGGACCATGTTTAAAGCTTTGCTACAGACAAGGAGACAGCACCAACCACACTCTGCATCCAAAGAAGCCAATCACTGCATCGTCACCAGCAGTCACGGGCATGGCCAGGCTGTGGTAAGTCTGTGCTGGCTGTTTCTAATCACCCTGTTACTCATTTGCTGGGATTTGCTTTGCAACCTTCCCAGGGACAGAGGTTGGCTGACTGACCTGTCTCCCTGGATCATTCTTCCTGACCATGTTGGTGAGGAATGTGATACTCTTTCCAGTCACCAGGAACCCCTCCAATCTCCAAGGCATTTGATGGTGATGAAGTGGCCTCACAAAGGTGCTGGGTATCTCTCTTCTCATCCTGGGAAGCAGATCTTCTTTTTCTCCTCTTCTACCTGTTTTCTGCCTCCATTTTTTTGTTGCTTTCCTATGTAAAATACTCTTCTGAGGATTTTTTCCACCTGCATCTCCACAATTTCCCTCTCTTTAATTTGCTTTATTTTTTTTTAATTTATTTTTTATTTATCCTCACACTGGGTACTACACTCAAACAGTTGTTCTTAAATATGACCCCACTCCAAAGAACCATAACATGAGAAGATGCTTAAACAAACAGGCACTCACCTAAGCACCATTAACCTGGGCTTATCTCCCCACATCATACTTCTTTTTTAATGAAAAACTTGTGGCTGCCTCAAAAGATAACATCAAAACAAGTACAAAACAACTCCTTAGAGAGATGATCTCTCCAGTTTTATACACTCAAATTTATTACTGCATCATACTTCTAAGAAAATAGGTTTTCTTCTGCTTTTCTCTTCTGCAAAGCCCTCTTCTCACAGGTTATTTTTAAACTACAAAACCGAAAAAAAGTCTATAAAACGTAAGTAGTAAAATGAAATGATCCTGATTTAGTAACGTTAAGGGGCATATCCAAACTAAGTGGAATGCGATCTGGAATGTCTACCCATGGTGAGAAGAGTGAAGGAGGTCCCATAAAGACAGAAGAAGCAAAAAGAGGTTGAGAGGAGGCATGTGTTTAAAAGACTGGGGAAACACCGCCATCCCGGGGAGACATCGGCTGAGCCAGCTGGGAGCTCACACATTGCCCCTGGTTTGAATGGATGACAGGGTTTTTCCTAAGCTCCGCTGCCCTCTGGGTAAGTTTTGGGGATTCGCACCCACCCACACTATTTTTGTAGCATCTTCTCCCGCCTACAGTAGTGCACTGCACCCAGAAGCTGCCTGTAACCTTGGGAGACGAACCTGTCTGTCTCCAGCAGCTTAAGGTTTACAACCTTATGCAGGCAGATGTGCACCAAAGCCAATCCCAAAAACATCTCTGCTCTCCCCCCTCTGGAATGCGTTAATTATGCAAGCATCCAGACAGTTCCTCCTGCCAAACCCACCCGGTGTTCTTATCTTAGGACAAAGCACATCGCCCATGTGAGGCGAGGAAAGGAGTGGGGGAGGACATGTGTGAAGATCCGACTATCTTTCCTCACAGTCGCAGGCTTAGGTGGAAAGTCGGCATTAAATCTTTCCTCACCTTTAAGCCAGTTCATCCCTTCATTGTCTCCAGATGCAGACAGCTTTATGCCTAGCCAGGAAAAAGAATTGGGGGTATCAAGTATCTGCATTTTTAAATGTTATCAGCGCCTTCCTTTAATTTATTACAATAAATTGCTGATGGAGGAAAAGAACAAGATTTACCTGCATAAAGAATATTTCTGCTACTACCTTTTTCAGATCTCTGAAGATTTGGCTTTCTTCCCTCTCTCTCCCTCTGTCATTTATTTGAAACCTGCCTTATTCCTCCCTGCGTTGGCTTTGGTGTCTAGACTC
The DNA here is from genome assembly GCA_035584735.1 of Pseudotriccus pelzelni. Lineage (NCBI taxonomy): Eukaryota > Metazoa > Chordata > Aves > Passeriformes > Tyrannidae > Pseudotriccus > Pseudotriccus pelzelni. Next base: position 65,304,869 of record JAWMRA010000041.1, read on the forward strand.
TCTCTTCCATTTTTCATTAAAACAGTGTTGTTTTTGCTCACCTGCTGGTTATTTCTTTTAACTTCCCTACTGCAGAGAAGAAAGCGGCTTTCATTTGGAACTAGCTTCAGCACTGGGACATCCAGGACCTCCTAATTGTTAGGACCTACAAACCAGGTTTTTAGGTTTTTCTCCTACTTCACCTAAAGACTTGAAGTCTCCAAAAAGGCACTGCTTTTACATGGGAATGCAACTCACTCAAATGTCATGCTCCACTGTGCCACACCGCTGAGAGCCCTAGGTAAATTAGAGACTGGATGAGTGTGTATCTACTACCTTGTACTGAGAGAGCCATAAGTACAAGAGGTAAAGAGTTGAGGCAGATTATGTTTGAGAAATGCCACCTTGGGTATGACTTAGTCATTAATAATGGTTTTATTGGTTTTTTTAGAGATAAATTAGAGTTTTCTTGTTGGCACAAAAATGTTCCCACTTTGTGGGAGCGTTGGGCACCCACAACCCCTTCTCTCATGGTGCGTCCAGGAGGAGGAATAGATCCTGTCAGTGAGTAACAGAGAAGCCTCTTTGCAATGCAGCAGTGGTTGTGTGTGCAAGAGATAACTGCTGCAAATGGGTTTGTTATGCTCCCTTCTCTCATTGGCAAGAGAGAGGACTCAGGAGAGAAGAAAGGATAATAGATGCTGACCTGCAGAGCTCTTGTGAAGATACCACATGTGCTCTTCTGCTGGGTATATTTCCTTACTATAGTCTCTTGGCCTGCTTTTCCCCATGACCATGGTCTGTGAGCTGTCACAGACCTTCCCCTTTGCTCAAGGAGAAGACCTCAGTTCCAGTTCCTCAGACTCCCTCACTTCTGCAGCACTGTGGGCACACACATGCCCTCCTGCTGACCCCCTCCCATGGCCTGTGTTTTGTTTTGCTCATCTCTCCTGTGGCTCATCTTCATGTTGGGTGTTGCTGTGGGAGGTGCTGGACTTGATATCCTTGTAGAAGACACCTCCTGGGAGAACACACAGCCCCATTATGTCACCACAGGGCATCAGGCAACAGAGCATGGCAGCTTTGGGATTGCTCCACACTTTCCAAGTAAATTCCTCTTCTATTCAGCAGCACTCACCAAGTATGCATTCACCCCTTCTCTTGCTCTGTTCTCTGATAGGTCTTGTGTCCTCTCCTGCCTCCTGAGACTCACTGTTTTTTGATGTGCTCCAGGTGATCCGTATCACTTTGGGGATGCAGGGGCAGTAGGATGGGTCCTCCTACCTGCAGTCACAGGGCAAAGACACCTGTATCCCTGGAGAGATCCAGTGTGCTGTGTAGCTGTAGCAGGGCACAGAGGATAGTCAGCAAGGTGGTGGGATATAACGGTCAGTCAGGAGCTTAATTATGGATGCACAGCAGGAAATTGCCCAGAGAGGTTGTGGATGCTCCACATTCAAGGCCAGGATGGGTGGGGGCCTAAGCAACTTGATGTAGTGAGTGGCATCCCTGCCCATAGCAGGGGTTTAGAACTAGCTGATCTTTAAGGTCCCTTTCAACCCAAAGCATTCTGTGATTCTGTGAAGGGCATTGTTCTTCCACTGCTTTCTTTCCGTGGAGTAAGTGCTGGAAAGCTGGATGTCGCTCTTGTTCAGTGTGATGCAAAGGCAGGGTAGGCATAAGTGTGTTTTTACATCGTAAGATATTGCCATACAGCAGTGCTTTGCATGGCACTGCACATGTTAACTGCATACAGAGCTACTGTTAGCACTGGAACAGCACCGGGGGACGGGCTTGTCATCTCAGGTGCAAACCCAGACTTAGGGTGCTTGTAACATAAAGCAGTTCTCCAGAGTTGTTTGGGATCCCTGTTCAGGCACAAGTCATGATCTAAATTGTGGGTGGTTTCAGTGTTCCTTGGCCAGGATCTCAGAAAAGTTGAAAGTGTGTGTGCTCCTCTGTTTAAGACCAGGATTAATATGGTGCAATCTCTAATTTAGATTCCAGGAACGAAGTTCAAGAATCTATGCTTGCACAGCCAGGAGGGCTATTTGAGGCAAAAGTGAAATTGATTTTGGTTTAAAAGGGCTGTAAAAGAAGATAGGAGTAAATATGGAGAAAAATAATCTAAAATTGATTAGAAAGGAGCTATTACCCAGCAGGCAGTAAACCACTGAAGATAGGCCATTGAATAACCATGAGAGGACAATGAGAATGCTCTGGTATATACAAATAAGAATCGAACACTGCCCTCCTGCAATGATTTTTTTTGCTTCAGTCAGTGTGTCACTCTGACTGGAGAGTGTTTTAAGATTAGAAACTGCTGTGAAAGACTAGATGATGTGTGCCCTAGACCTTGGAAAAAACTTTGAATCAGGATTGGTAACTATCAGGGTGATTTATACCAAAGTTCACCCTAGAAACTCAGCACTGGGGACATACTCTTGGAGTGGAGTGCAAGCAGAACTTGTGGGTCAAATTAAGCCACAGACACCAAACTGAAGGAAAAAAGATGGATTTCATACTTGATGCGGACATGGAAAAGGGCAATCTGGCTGCACACTTGCAATCTCTGGAACACGAAACTGTGGCAATGCTTTTAATTACATAGATGGGACTTACTGAATATACCAGTTTGGGGACTGCAGAGAGACTCCCAAGGAATGGCTGTATCACAGACATCAAGTTACTGTACAAATTTCAACCACATTTTTACAACCATACAGTGAACTTTGCACACTTAGTGATGTACTCAGGGCATTTCTACTTCTGGTTCTCTCTTCAGTCCAGATTTGATGCTGTATGTAAGGCATATTTAACATGTTAATGAGAAAATAAAATTATACGTTCCACTTTGTACTTGGGAATTTATAGAGGTTCTATTACCCAATATACCTGTGAACTCCTTAGACTTATGGATTAGTTCCAAGTGAGCGAAATAATTAATGTCTCACCAAGCTATATGTGGCACAATTAAATATTTTAAGAGTAAGAGCCTAAGTGTTAGTTCAACCATTCAAGTTGGTACGAGTTCAGATTTAGAATATCATGTGGAATCTTCAATATCATTCACAGAATTCTTGATGTGAAGTGCTTTTAGGATAGTCCTTGTAACAGCTAGGACATTAAGTTTAACCTTGCACTCAGCTGTAATAATATCTATGTTTCAAATAATTGTATTAATGTCAACTATTGCATAGATAAATGAGAATTACTGTTCTTTGAGGTAAAGGTTTATGCAAACCAGTGCTTGAGGTACTGCCTCCCTACCCAAGGGGTGGGTATGGCTCAGTGTTAGCTTGGACTCTGTCTGGTTAGACTGTCACCTAAGGGGCAGGAACCAGAAATGGTCCCAAAGTCAAGGTTTTTTATATACCTCTTCGACAGACCTTCCTGTAATGCTGCAGTGTAGTGCCTTCGATGCTGTAAGTGGTCCACAGGAGCGTCTGTGACTTCTGTCTTCAGGAAAGTGCGTTCTCCATCAGCACAAGTCAAGGACTGAACCGCTCTCAGACACTGGTGACCTCCACGGCATTCCTGATGCTGCTTTATGGAAATGATCCACAGGCACCTGCCACGTGTCTTACTGCACTGGAATAATTAAGCATGAGTGTCACAGTCTTAATGTGGGATTATATACCTATATTCATAACTGCTGTTTGTCTTCCAAACCAGCAATCTGGCTTGTGCCTGGATCCAGCCCCTGCACCTCCCCTGCCCTGTGTGTTCCCACAGTGGTCTTTTTCTGTCCGTGGAGTTACGGTAAGTCTCTGAGGGGAACAGCTTTCCCTGTATAAAGTAACGTGCTGCAGGGGGATCTGACTGAAGGAAATGATGGTACTACAAGCAGCTAGTGGAGTGGGATGGAGAAGCACCGCTTCTGTCTTTTGGGATTCCTTTTTTCATGTGAGACCTTAGGTTTCCCTTCAGTCCTCTGTGTCTAAAAGCCTGCGATTTTACACAAGAATCCCAACCTTCAGAAAAGGGAGAATTATGGTTTTACCAAACATATATGCATATAGAGGGGCAGAGGAGGGAGTTTTGAGGGGCTTTCATTTCCTGCCAGTGCTGAGGTTGAAGAAAGCAAAAGGGCTGTAAAGAGGAAGACATTGCATCTTTCAGAGGAGCAATGAGAGCAGGTGTAAGCAAGTCGGGCACAGATATATACTTGCTCTGGTTTTACACTCTTTGTTGTATATTTAGTTTATTATAGCTGCTGGAAACAAAGAGCCAATATTAGACTTGAAAACATGACTTATATAAGATAAAGGAACCCAGAAATACAATGCACATAAATATGAGAAGAGGGAATAGGTTGCTGCCAGAAATGTGGAATAAATTTGCAGAGGCACAGTAAAAGATGAGAGGTTATAAAAAGGCATTAGGGCTGTCACTGTAAAGGAGTCAGGGAATTGCATAGCAAGCTCACATTACCAATTCAAACTGGAGGTTGCTTTAAAGAATGGCCTGGTCGTTAGAAGTACCAAAAGAGCAATGCAAAGTGCATTGAAATCTGATATTCTTTGGAGAATTCAGCAGACTCATATGGGTATAGAAAAATGTAAATGGTAAGCATAAGCTATGTACGTGTAGCAGCCTCATAAAAACTGAGAGATAAAGAAAATTGTTGAAACGGAGCTATTTCTTCAAAATACCAACTTAGAAAACAATACAACTCATGCTGATAGATCAGGAGACACTACAGCCATGGTTTGAAATGTAGATACACTTTGCTTTTCTGCCAGAGACTACATGGCAGTGTTGGCTCATTGTTTGCATTTCCCTCTGGTTGTGCTATAGGGAATCCAGCATTAGAGCATCTCCTAACACCCTTCATATCTGCATTTGCCAGGCACAGAACCACAGAAGGGGGCTGAGTAATGAGCTGTGCTTCAAAGAACAGAATTTTCAGCCATTTTCAAGGGCTGATGGAGAAATTCCACAGTGTAACATCCACTCCCAGATATCCTGTATTGAAAGGTCTACTGAAAAATGGAATTAGGATTACTGGGATTTTTTTTTTTTTAGAGCTACCAGATCTGAAAGAGATTCTTCTGCTGAGCTCGAGAGACTGGCTTTAAGTCTCCCTTTATTTTAAGAGGTGATTGAGAACCAGACTTACTAGTACAGAACTAATCTGAGTGCTTATAAATACCACTGAAAATATGCAAGAGTCATACTATTTCATGGGGAATAAGGATACTAAAGTGCAAGGAAGATGCAGCCTGCATACACAAACAAGACTTCGTGTCTCTGTCTGACAAGGAGATTGCTTCTTTCTCCTTCAGAGCACAAACGCCTGAAGGACAGGCTTTGGGAAGACAAGGAGAATATGGAGATGAAGCCTGGGGAAGTAGCATTTGAAAAGATTTTACTGAAGCCAAGCAGAGATCAGTAAGAGCTCCTGAAAGACATTTTGCATGCTTTTAGAGCAGCTAGTGCTATTTTTTTTATGAGAATCATATCGGGGGGAAAGAAAGATTTGTAAACTATGCTATTATCAAGAAGATCAGCGAGCACTGGCCTGCGAGGATCAGACTGGAGACAAACTGGAGACCCATTTTTGTACCTATACCTTCCTACTGTATTATACAAATTATTAACTTTCCCTACCATATACTCTAATTAAGGTTTGCCTGCCAAGATGCGAAGACTACTGAAATGACATTTTGAACTCTTGTGTGGGTAGGTGCTTTTGGTCTGGGTGGGTTTGTTTGTTTGTCTGGGTCTTGGTTGGTTTTGGTTGGTTGGTTTTGGTTCAGTTTGGTGGGGTTTCTGCTTGTTATTTTTGTTTGGTGGGTTTGGTGGGGTTTTTTTGAGGGAGGTGGGGCGTTTAAACTGCGGTTCAAAGGTTTAAAGGGCAGCTAAAAGTAACTTCGCAAGCGTTCGCAACCTGTAATTTTCCATTTGTGTTACAATCACAGATGCATCTAATGCACATGTAATGCCTAATGAGCTCTGCAGCTGCCACAAGCATTGTCTCACCAGAGCTCGTGCCCTACCAGGTGGAGGACAACAGCTCCCAGGTATCTGTCCCAGTGGAAGTGTGACTGACTATAAACCTCATATCTCCACAGCTGGAGTTTCACCACTCTTGTGAGCTCACATGGAGTCACAAGCAAATGCCCCAGGCCTTTGAGAGTCACTGGTTTAGGATCACTGGGTACCCTCTGATGCTCCCACTGCCTGTTGTAGGGAAAGCCACATTGATCTCTCCTGCCCAGAAGTGGGGGGTGGTTGTCTTGCAAATCCTTCAGTCACCCCCCAACCATGCCCCACTGCCATGGCCATCACCTGTTTCACCATCTCTGGCTCCTCTTTTCTTCCCTAACTGTTCCCACTTCCAGGGCTCCCACGCCTCTGCCATGAAGCTCAACAACAGATGTTGCTCCGCAAGAAGGACAAGGCACTGCTGGGGAGGTGCTGATGCAATCAAACATGGTGAGTAGGCAAGTTCTGAAAGGAGCAGGTAGGAATTTGGTTGGGTTGTGTGCAGCACAGTATGTCACCTTGGTAAAATAAAAGGACCAATATTTTGGATTCTGTGGCAAAGTGTCAGTGTACAAAAGCCTTAGTAAACAGTCTGCTCACTGCAATACTTGGAATACATTTAAATTTAGCCTGATTTTGTTTTTTAATCTCTGGTTGTGACTGAATGGTGGCTTTGTATATAGCAACTGTTTTTGTGTTCCAGTGAATCACCTCATGCAGAGGTGGTGTTCAAGAATGAAAGGATGAGTCTTTCTGGGTGGGAGGGCAGCAGGAATTTGATGTGTATTCTCATTGTTACAAAACTTAAAACTGAGTGTGTATTGAACCTGCTGAGAATTCAGAATCTTATTTCACTTTGGAGAACCTCTACAAAGAAAAGAAACTATGTCTACTTGTATCAGACTGTACGTCAGGGAAATACACTCAAAGGGTGCCTTTGTTTGAGAGTGCTGAGGTGAACTCTGTGGCCACTCTGTTGTACTGGAACAGTATGGGGATAAATGAGGTGTTCAGCTTCCCCTTCCATCTTGTGGCTTCTCTTCCTTTAGTTTTGGAGGGGTTATACTGCAATGCTGAAGATACTCCATGTGGGGCTTCAGGATCTCAGTCCTGCCTGCCTGTCAGTTGTTTGCAAGCTACCCTAGGACAGCTGCACCTTGCAGAAGTGAATACTCCAAAAGAAAGAACTTCTTTTTTCTGTCTTCCCTACTGCCCTCTTGTACTTAACGCTCTTCTGTAATACCTTTAGAAGACTTACAGCATGCACCCATGTGTGTCATATTCCTCCCACAAACAGCTTACTGATGGCTTGCAACAGGCAATGTGCTTTATGAGGTGGGCATTTGTGTTTGAGACTTGGCCTCACACCTTTTCATCCTTGTCTTGAAATGAAAGAAGATAAAAATAATGTTGCAGGTTGCAGTTACAGGTGAATATAAAACATGGACCTCTGAGTTCACTGCTTTCATGTAGACAGGCTGCCTTTAGGCACCATTTTCTCCCATCTCTCTCCATGATTTCAGAGCCGTGCATGTAGGTACTGCATCCAGGAGGAACAGGCTGCAGATACCCATATAATCAGGGTCCATGGTCACTGAGCAGCAGAATAGGAATGTTGCATAGAGAAATCAAAGATTTACTTTTCTATTACTTGGGAACATAATAAGACTCCTCAGGACCACAAACGGAAATTAGGAAAAACAAGCTTGACTATTTTAAGATTATGAAGAAATAACTCGAACTTTCTCCTGGTTCTCAAAGCAGTGCTCTGGGAACAGAGTAAGGTCCTTTGGAGACTTTTTACTCAGTATTTCAGAATGTTTTGATACTTTGTTGTCTTTGAAACTTATCTGCAAATAAACCAATCTCTCTTTGCTTCTTCCACATATCTCTCCGTTTTCCGAAAACCCCTCAAGTGACATACCTGTAATTACAAAGGCAGCTCTTGTTTGTTTTGAAAGGCTTTGCCTAATGGGAAAACAAGTAATTAAGATCTCCAGCCAGCTGTAGCCAACTTTAGCCACAAAACTGTTCATTTCAGATGGAGCTGGAATAACTGACTCAACTTTAGTCAGGTTTTGAAAACTTAAATAGTTGTTTCAGAATACTGGCTAAAAAAAATAAATAAAATAATTAAATTGGATTCACTGTTGGGAATTGTTAATTTTGACTTCATGTTTGAGTTTTCAGAGTTATTTAAGGTATTCTTTTTTAATACATAGTGGGCTGGGCTTTTTCACCTCAAATTAACAAAGCAGATTTTTTTTTTTTTAAGGACTTAGTCCTTAACTGAAGGAATATGCTCTTGAGATGTATGATACTGCCAAAGATCACAACCACTACTGAAAACAGAAAATAGTGACCTTATTAACATTGAGATTAAAAAGAAAATGAGGGTGAGCACTTATATCGCAAGACTGAAATGCAGTCTGATGAGACTGACACGGACATTTTTGTACAGTCACGAAGCAGCAAAGCAAAGCTTGTTAACCTTTTTCATCGATTCCAGTTTCCTTTTTGTTTAAATTGAAATGTCTAATGTTTCCTATTTTTTCCATTACTACATAGTGTAATACAGTTGCTGCTGCTATTAACCTTCAGGCAGACAGAAAATCAGTGAAGCTTGATATGTGATACACTTTTATCTGGAACTAATAGCCCTTGCCCTCAGTTACAGAGAAAATATTGTAAGACTTGATTTGTGATAAAGATGGTGGGAATAAGAGGTAGTGCAGCTCAGAAAGGCCATTTTTTTTGTCTGATAGTGAACTCTGCTTCTTTTGGCCACAGGTGTCTCACAGTGCAGAGGAAGGAGTTACAGAAAACCCCGAGATAATTAACCCTCTACAAAAGCTTAACGTTCCATAAATGGCACGTGGAGAAAGTGCAATGGTAGTAGCTGCTCCTGAATCCCCAGTGAAGGAAATCTCTGCCTGGTGCAACAAGCTGCTACCTGTGCAGGGGACGGAGCAGCAGACACCTGCTCTGTTGGGCTGCACTCTGGTGGGGGCTGCAGTTGTATGACTGCACTGCGACTGCTGCTGGAAATCTTGTTGAAAAGGTGTGGAAACATCCTCAGGTGACGAAATTTCTTTATTGCGGCATGAATTCGGTGGGTCTTAACGTTCATTTGTAAATAGCAGCATCTGTGGGGAAAGAGATGGGGTTTCTTGGGTTGAGTGAGTGGGATGACTTGGATTTTCACAATTTCTGCTTTCATGTGTGCCTGCAGTGTTGTTCATGTCATATGGACAGCTTCTGTGGAAGTGACACAATATGCTGGGCTGCTAAAGATACAGCTGCCAAAAAAATGGTGCAACTGATTTAGCATGAAACCAGGTTTAGATATGCACTTGGGCAACAGGTGCACAGTAAGAGGCAGAACCATCAGGTCTTTACTTTGTTTAAAAATGGAGGTTTTCTGACTGATGATTAAACTAGTCAAGGACATTCAGCTAATACTCCAGTAGTACTTCGGAAAATTCAGCTGACAGTTCTGCTTCAGGAGCAAGGCAGTCAGGTACAGGATACTCACTGAGATGTGCTCTCAGGAGGCAGAAAACAACATGCAGACAGCGTGCAAGATTGCAGTAGAGGCCGTATAGGTGATAACTGGGCTTGGGCTCATAAATCACATGGCAGATTCTGATAATACCCATGCTTTTACTGTGGAATACTGATTAGGGACAAGTAATAAGTGACAATTTGGCTCTTTCATAATTTGTTTTTGAAACAAAGTGTTGAAACAGATTTTTCCCATGTCCCTTCAAGTTTGTTGTCAGAGCTGTGCTGCATTGGGGCTTTTGCAGCAATGTCTACAATAAAAGGCAGGGAAGACTTCACTCTGCCCGCCTGTAAGAAATGAGTTGACTCCCCTTCCCTCCTCCACCTCTTGCTGCTTGGACCCATCCTCTGAGAATGGGATTTTTGCACAAGTGGTTTGTTTTTTGCTACCAGCAGTATTAAACTTCCTCGCCTGTCCTACAAGGCAGAGTATTTTCTTCAAAAGGAAGGAGGAGGGAGATGGGGCATTGCTCATGAGAAAGAAGGTGTGATCTGTGCAAAGTCCTCCCTTCTGAAAAAGGAAGGCTGCAAAGTCTAGATTGCTGTTTAATTCCTTTGGAATCACCAATTGCTCAGTCCAGACTTATTTAGGAATAACTCCACTCTCTCTGTCTCTGGAAATGTTGCTATCCAAAAGTAGGAAGGGGAGATAGTTGGGTTCTTACTAAGGTGAAGACAAGAATCCTGTTTGGTGTAGCTGAGAAATAAGGAAATGGCCCAGTATTTACCAAGGTCCTCAGTGTTAACGTTAATTTTCTTGAAATCACCTAAGAGGCATGTCATTGTCCTTCTTTGCTGGTGTGATTAGTGCTTTTCTATCTCCCAAGATTAGAGACTTTTGCAGGAGTGGATGAACTGTGAAGTCAGTTGCCCCCTGAAAAACGGTAACATTTTTCCTCAGTTGCATGTGTGGAGGGCTTGGTGAACAACACTTTCCCAACATTCTTCTCAATAGCCCAGCAAAAATATTTCAGTCATTGCCAGAAATTAATTGCCACACACTTCAGCCCCTTACTTACTACTGTACCTCAATCAAAAGGAACAGCCATTCCTGTATTCCCCTGGTGAAAAAGTAACTGTCTGAACACCTGTGCATCAGCAGCATTTGCAGGCTGTACTGCAACGGGTAAGTTTTGCCTGTGGTGGATGGATGGATCCTTTCCTGTGGCATAAACTGTACACGTGCATGTCCTGGGATATATTATTCTGTACCTGCACAGCAGAAGCTGTGATGGTGACCAGTCTCAGAAAACCTTGAAGAACCGTAGTGGAGAGAAGTGGAGGGCCGACTGGAAGTAAGTGTTCCCGGGCAAGAAAATACCAGCCTGTCACACAAAGAAAGCAGCTTTAGGCTCCACGAGTGGTGCTTCCCTACCGGCCGGGGCCTGCAGGCTCGGTAAAACAGCCAGCGCTGGGAATCGAGAGCAAGGAGCACTGGAAACCCAGGCTGCGCGGTACCTTGAGAACTGTGTCTGGTTGTTGACTAGGATGTGTCTGGGCAGGTACGAGCTGCGACAGGGGCTCCTCTCGCACGGGAGCCAACGATGCTCCCGCCTCTGGAGAGCCCCGGTACTCACTGGGATGCAAACCCGTGCCCAGCCGCCTCCTTCCCAGCACCGCCGAGCGGCGTGGGCGGCAGTGACCCCGCTGACCGCGCCGGGCCCCGCATCCCCCGGGGGCGGGTCTCCGCTCCCCCTCCGCCGAGCGGGCACCTCCCTCCGGGCGCGGCCCTGCGGAGAGCTCGGGGCAGCGCGGAGCCGGTGCCCTGGACCTGCTCCCCACCGCCCGGCGCTCACAAGGGTTAACACCACCGAGCCAGCCGAGCCCAGCGCGCCGCCCCTCGCCCGCCCGCCCCGCAGCGCCGCCGCCCGGCCCCGCCGCCGCCGCCGCGCACATGGCCCCGGCCCCGGTAAGTCCGCGGGTAAGTCCGCAACAAAAGCGGGGCGGCGCCGGGCGAGGGAGCCCCGCGAAGGGACGGGCTGCGGAGCGCCGGGGCGCTGTCGAGGCGCTGCGGGAGCGCTGCGGGGTCCGGCCGGGGCGGGGCGGCGGGAGCGGGCGCCGAGCGGCTCTGCCCGGCCCGCAGCCCCCGCTGCCCGGCGGGGGAGCCGCGGGAGGGCGGCCCGGCCGTGGGTGGCCGCTCCGGGCCGTGGCTTCGCGGAGGGCCCGGCCGGAGCCATCCGAGTCGGAAATCTGTAGCGATCGGCTCGCGGTTGCCAAATCTGACGCCCCCAGCCGGGACCCGAGAGCGGTGATGGCAAGCAAGGATGCCGCCAGAAGTGCCCCCGCTCCTGCGGCTGGAGGAGATGTCATTGCCCAGGCAGCTGGCGGGGACGCAAGCCCTGGTACCTCAGGCAGGGATCCGGCAGCTTTGGCCACTTGCTAGGGAGAAGAGAACGAGCTGGTGTGCCAGGGTGATGCCAGGGCAGAGTGTGCTGTGTCAGGGATCCCACCAGGTAAGGACTGTGAGCTGAGCAGTCCTCTGTGAAAGGAAGCCAGCAGTCTTGTTCCAGGGCTTTCATACTTCCCATCTGTGACCTGCCTTCAGCCTTGGGAAAGATTACATTTATGAGAACAAATGGAGAACCTGTGATTTTGAGATCTTCTTTCTAAGGACTTCCTTCAATGGATAGAGACAAAGCCTGTATTTCACTTAGCTGTGTTTGTGACACTTAGGCAGTATAAAGAAAACCAACATCCCTGACCCTCTCCACAGGGATGTTGCTTGGTGTGGTGTATCCTTGAGGAGAAATGCCTTTGGCCCCTTTCTCCTCGTAGCCCTCGGTGGAATAGATTACAAGAAGGCCTGCAAAAGGAAGGGATTTCTCACTTCAGTGGTGGTCTCCTGAAAGCCAGAACTACTGGACCTTATACTGCGTTTGAGGTAGCTCCAAACTCATTCTGACTGGACATTCAGAGAACCAGAGATGGTTCCTGGAGATTTCCCACTGCTTTTGGCAGCAAGTGATGGCTCCAAATGTCTTGACATAGTTTTATGTATGAATATACTAACAGGTATGTTCAGTGTTTAGAAAGGGAACAGCACTTCAGCCAAAGTCCCCATAAATCAGACTGATGTGCTGAGATAAGGGGAGGGTCTTAATATTTATCCTGTGTGTTTCATAGCATCATTTTGGAAATAGATGTCAACCACGTGCAAACGCCAATACAAGCAGAATGCTAGACCAGCAGTTCCCTTGCATGATAAAGCCTTCCTGCATTTGGAGAGCATGCCTTGTGTATCTGTATGTGTATATTCACATGCATACTTCCAAAGAAGATTCTGCTCTTAATGCTTTTGAGCAGAAGCACCAACATTTAATGACAAAAAGACAGCATTCTCTCATGACATTCCTTGAGTGACACAACAAGCACCATCTCAATAGTGAGCGAGCAGTTTTTGCAGGACAGAACAGTATCTTTTCAGTACATTCACTTCCAAGAGGATACCATCTTTTTCTTTGAATCCTGAGCAACAGCATTGCACATGACTGTTTCCCCATGCGCTTGGAAGAGGTGGCTTTTCCCCCATCTTTCCCGCACTGTTGACCCATGTCAGTTGTTTGGGGACTAAGGCACATTTGCATTGTTCAGGGCCTCCAGCAGCCTCGTGGCAGCCTCCTGCAACTCTTCTTCCTTCACTGCCTTCCCAACGGACAACAGCAACTTTATTGTCTGCAGCGAGCTCTGCACCTGGCTATCCAGCAGCCTGAGGAGGAGATCCTCGATGTCACTGCTGGGCAGCTGCTGGCCACTGGCTGCCGCCTCTGTGCCTTGTGGGCCAGCAGGTAAGAAGGTGGAGGTCACAGATACGTCCATGTCAGCGCTGGAGCCAGCTGGATGGGTACTTGTGGGAGATGTGGAGTAAAGTGGCTGGGGGCTGAAGTTTCTGGATGACACGGCATCACTGCTCGTGATAACGTTGTTGGTGCCTGGTGCGTTGCGCGGCTTGTCGCTGCTCTCTCCTGGGCATGCAATCCTCTGTGGAGGAGAAAACATACCTGTGTAGAGGCTTCAGGAGCAGGCACCTAGGCACTCCCCTGTTCTGTGAGTTCAGCTCTCACTGCACAATCCCATCTTTCCCACTCCCTACAAAGATGAGCCCAAGAAGGAAGAAACCTTCATATCCTTTCTCTGTCAAGTTTCCCTGTAAGATGCATGGGACTCATAGCTGTCTTTACTTTCCTTCTCTTCTAGCCTGCATGAATCCCCCTCTCTCCTGGAGAAACCTAGATTGTCTCAACTTGATTGGGAGTGAGAGCTGGAGAGGAGGGCTGAGGTGGTCCTCAAAGGTTCATTTTCTTGAAGAAAACTCCTGCAAAGTTTCCTTTTTGGCAAGTGGCTTCAGGTGCCATCTGAAGCTAATCAGCTTGGTGTGAGTGCCCCTGGAAGGTGGGCTGCCCCTGACTCTCTCCTATTTTCCCTGTCTTTTAGCCTCTTGTTTCCCCACTTCCTCATTTTAGAGCTCTCCCTTCTGCCTGTTACTTGCCCACATAACTTCCAGGAAATAGCTAAATAACTCACCTTAAGAAAATACTTTTTCTTAATACAGCGATAGAAGGAAAAGGTGCAGAAGTTGGGGAAGAAAGGATTTCCTGGCATTTCGGAGCATACGGGTCCTGGAAAGAGACAAAGAAAGAGACAGACCTAGTGATAAACTTCAATGCTGGCATCCTACCAGCCCTTAGCGATAACCTCACTGTTGAGTGACATCCCTCCATGAAAACTCCTGTGTCATTTGGGTGCCCCCTGAACCTTGTGAGAAACTCGATGGTTTCTTGGTCATCTCCACGACCCAGGGTGTGAGAGGAGGCTGGTCTTAGGGACACGTGTGGATGCAATCAGGTGTGAGGGAGGATGTGCATGAGCACATGCCTTCTCTTCACTGCAGGATTGCTAGCCACCTCGCCCTCACCGCCTCCCGAGTCTATCCTCTCCCAGTGATCAGGTCCTGGACTGGCCATGTGGGACCCCCATCCAGCCACCTGCTATCGGGAATCACAGTTGGCTTTACCCTGAGGGACGACTCCGTGGTTTTCGTACTTGTCCAGTGTCTGGACCAGTGAGTTCTGGCAGCCATACAGCTCCCGGAGGTGGCAGGCAGTGCTGGCTTGAAGGGTGATCCGGAGGAACTTGAAGAACTGGCGGTACTCCTGATCAGAGAGTGGCGTTCCTGCCTGCTGTGCCTTTGTCCCCCGAGGGCCAACTATGCAGCCCCAACCCAAGAGCACTGGTGAAAAATAAAGTGCAGGGAGTCAGAGGGAGAAGGAAACGCTAACTGTGCCACATTCAGAAGAGCTGGAGGGCTGAATCCAGATCTCTGTTGCCTTTTCTGGGTGCAGGATCCAGCATGTGGGAAATGCAGTAACAGACTAGAGATGGTGGGTCCAGACCTGGGGAAAACTTGCTCCACCCATGTTGAAAGGGGTGTAGTATTTTGGGGACAGTACTTGGCTGAGGGGCCTTCACCATAGCTCTGGAGATTCAAAGCTGGAACTGGGAGAAATGTCTTGGAAGTCATGGCTTAAACTGGGAATATTGCTATGCTCTTGGGGCTGGAGCAAGGAGGTTGTTCCATTTCAAGATTTTTAGCCTCTGCAAATGTTCTTCCTCTGGCTAAGTAGGTCTTTAACCAAGGTCCTCTCTCAGACCTCTTTCTCCCTGCTCCCCACTGGGCCAGCTCTTTCCTCCTGGCCTTGCAGATCAAGTCTAGGTCTCTGTGCTTCTCTCTGGTTTAATGCACTCAGGTGTCCCTGTCTCCAGTCTCCACCTCTGCTCCAGTCTGTGCCTACACATCCAGCTCTGACTCCTCCCCAGCTCCTAGGTCACTACCAGCAGCAGGGTGTGAAAACTGGCACAACTGTAAGCCTCGGGATCTTTGCACCTGAGGTGTTGGAGGGTGCTCCCATCCCTCTCCTTTGCCTCCGAACTGCCCAAGCTGAGGAGCGATGGGGAGGGGCGCAGAGCAGCCGCTTCAGCTGCCCTTCCTCACAACAGGGCTTGGAGGAGAGATGTTTCCTACTCACCAGACAAAACCAGGTAAGCCCTCATAGCCGACATCGAGCCGTGAGCACGGCCTGCAACAGGCAGGGCCCAGTGTGCTGCCTGAGGTGTCACCTCCACTTCTTCACTGGTGATGTCATAGACGGCTGCATTCCCAACACACCATCCTCTGCTGCTCCTGCTTGCTCCCGCCTGTGCCTCCCTGCTGCCTCCCTGCCCGTGCTGCCCCCTGACAGGCTGAGTGTGGACATACTGGTATTTGTGCACAAACTCCTGCTCACTGCCAGCTCTTTAAAGTCCATCTGGAAGGAGGCCATTTTGATGGAGCACAGGACAAAAAGTTCTGCCTTTGGACTGCTCCTGTCAATAAATGTGTGAGCAGATCAAAATCTTGTCTCTCGCCCAGATCTGTACGTGCCTGGCTGATCCACTGAGAGCAACTGAGCAAAGTACTCCTTCAGTGAAGGCAATAAACAGGGTTCCAGACAGAGGCATAAAGCAGCCTGGTTGTGGAGATGGCATTTTTCTTCCACCTGCAGAACAGAACTGCGTTACTTACATTATGTTCTTCTTTAGTTCACTGGGAAGAAAGGTGATGGAGAGAACAGGGTTTGAAGAATCGGTATTTTTCTTACACAAAACTTGTCAAGAGGCGTTTTTAGTCTGGCAGTACAGCAGGAGGAACATCCAGACACCTGTGAGAAGACAGCAAGCTGGCAGGCAGCTCTCCGTGTGTGTGGTTGACCTGTCTGTGCTACGTGAGGTGGCCCTGGTTATTGGATCAGAACAGCAGTGTGCATGGCAGAACAGACAGTAACCCTGACTCATGTTTCTGGGGGTCATTTTCCTATGGTCTAGGTTGCTTCCAGCTCCTAAACACATACCCTCCTGAAATCTCATTCTACAGCACTGCTACTATGATGGGTATTTATTATGTCTGTTTTCTTTCCTCTGATCAGGACCTGCAGTCCCCAGCTTGGCTTTAACCTTTCAGATGGAGTGAGGAGAAACAGCCTTTTGGCCAGAAGCAACTGAATACCAAGACAGTAGAGAGACTGCTCACAAGGTGAGAAATTGCATGAAGCATGTCCAGGAAGAGAAGAGCTGAATGCTGAAAATGTGGTGTATACTGTGCTCCACGCTCTGCAGTCACCCTTCTGCTCCCATTCCATAGAGATGCTGCTTTCAGGAAGATTTGTAGGCAGGCTATGACAAAGACGAAACACACTCCTGGGGTATCTAGACCCTGTCCAGAATGAAATCCTGTGTATTTTTCAGCAAAGACTACACTCAGAGTGCTAAAAGACATAACTAACCAAAATGTGGCTTTTTCTTCCTTTCACACGGACAGTATTTGTAATGTTTTATTGGTCAGTTTGCTGCTTTGAGGTGCTTTGAGGTGCTTTTGAGTACTTTTATTTGTGCTACAAATGTTTTTCATCCCTGAGTGTTCCCAAAACTTTGGGAACTGATATAACCAGTGTGGTGGTGCCTTCCAAAATCTGCAGATCACCTGAAACAAAACCTGCTGCATGACCTCATGTCAGAGGATGACCTTAAGCAGTGCCATCCAGCTCATCCACTTACCTCACACTCCAGCATGCATTTCCAAGGCGTGTTCTCCAATGAGTACAACCAGTGAAAAATCAGGAGCCTCTAAATGTTTCAGTCTAAAGGTTCATTTTCCTGCTTATCTTTTCCAGTTTATCTTTCCACTCAGTTGCCTATCTGTTCTGTAGACAAAATTTAGATAGAATTTGCTGTAGAATATATAGGGCTTTCTTTTTAAGGAAGAGTGGAAGACTGGAAAGACTGGAAAGAAGAAGGAAAATAGTCTACTGGACATCTACTTGGGTAGATGTTCTGGTGGTGGTGGCTGTTTCCTTCCTTGATTAAGCATGAGAATGTTGGCAGAAGAGCAATGGTTCACAGGCAGCAGGAACAGAAGCAGATGCAGTGGGGGTTGTTGAGCAGAGCAGTTGTGATGGTCCTCT
The DNA here is from genome assembly GCA_035584735.1 of Pseudotriccus pelzelni. Lineage (NCBI taxonomy): Eukaryota > Metazoa > Chordata > Aves > Passeriformes > Tyrannidae > Pseudotriccus > Pseudotriccus pelzelni. The sequence goes on from JAWMRA010000041.1 coordinate 65,322,397, forward strand.
AACCTTGCCACATGCGAACTTTGAGGGCAAGCAAGTGACAGGTCTTGCCGTTTAAGGCTGTAACTTTATGACAGAGGACCCCCTTTGCAATCTGTGCCACAGTGGCCACCCATTCTTGAGTCACATTTCGTTCTTATGCTCCTTGGTTTCCGTGCCCTCTGCCCTGAGAAGATACTGAGGGGTTGTCTCCTCTGCTGTCAGCTCATGGTGCAGCAGGTCTTGGTGGCCTTCCTGTTTGGGCTTCTCCTTCAGAGAGGCAGGGGATTATTCACTGCTAGTTCTTCTGTTCACTCCAGCAGGTGACAGGACCATGGGGGACGTGCAGAACAGCAACCTTCATCAGGAAAGTCCTGTGAGAGCTGAACTGTGTCTGTGTTCCCCCAAGAAGCTCACAGGAGATACCTTGCAGGACGCCAGTCAATGACAAGATTGCAAGCAAGAGCTGGAGATGGAAAGTGAGATGGAGACATCTTTTGCAAAGAGACAGGGAATGGTAACTCCCTATGGGATGGAGATCTGGGAGTGTGAGGACAGCAGTAGAGCCCACATCAGCAAGGTTATCCTTGCTGAGGACAAGGCCGACCCACCCATGTGTGGGAAAGGTGCCATTTGGATTCAGCAGGTGGGAGAGAAAACCTATGAGTGTCGCGAATGTGGGAAGAGCTTCAGCCGCAGTTCTTACCTGAGCCAGCACCAGAGGATCCACCTGGCAGAGAAACCCTTCAGCTGCTCCGAATGTGGGAAGGGTTTCACCCGCAACTCGGACCTGATCAAACATCAGCGGATCCACACCGGCGAGAAGCCCTACCAGTGCAATGAGTGCGAGAAGACCTTCAGCCAGAGGTCCAACGTGATCAGGCACCAGCGGACCCACACGGGAGAGAGACATTACCTGTGCAACGAGTGCGGGAAGAGCTTCAGCCAGAACTCACATCTCATCGTTCACCAGCGCAGCCACAAGGGTGAGAAACCCTTTAATTGCCTGCGGTGTGAGAAAAGCTTCAGTGACCGTTCCTCCCTGATCATACACCGGAGAGTCCACACCGGAGAGAAGCCCCACAAATGCCAGGACTGCGGGAAGTGTTTCCGGGACAGCTCGGCCATCATTCGGCATCAGAGGATTCACACGGGAGAGAAACCATACGAGTGCACCGAGTGTGGGAAAACCTTCCGGCAGAGCTCCTCACTGGTGACCCACACACGCACGCACACGGGCGAGAAGCCCTACAAGTGCCCGGTGTGCGGGAAGGGCTTCAGCCAGAGCTCGGCGCTCACCACTCACCGCCGGATCCATGGTGGAAAGGCCCTGCCCATGTACCACGGCGGCCTCCTGCCTAACCCCTACCAGTGCACGGAGTGCGGCCGGAGGTGCAGCGACCGCTCCACCCTGGCCAAGCACCAGAGCACACACGCCGAGGAGCGGCCCTTCATCTGCGTGGAGTGCGGGGACAGCTTCCGGCGGAGCTCGGCTCTCAACGTCCACCTGCGGATCCACCGTGGGGAGAGACCCTACAAGTGCGAGGAGTGTGGAAAAACGTTCAGGCACAGCTCCGCCCTCGGTGCCCACCTGAGGATCCATGCAGGAACCAAGCCCTACGAGTGCGCTGAGTGCGGGAAAAGCTTCCGGAAAAGCTCAACGCTTAAAGTGCATTTGAGAATCCATTTGGCCAAGAAACCCTATAAAAGTGTGGTGGGTAGAAGGGTGCTCGCTTTCCACTCGCTTCTGCCATAAGCCTGGAGTGGGTGTTCAGAGCAGGAAACTAAAGCAGTGTTGGGTGTACCTTAAAAAGGTGGGTAATGAGAACCACGGTGTGAAGAGACTGGAGACGCGGTACCTCTGGTGTTAGGGCTGTGTGCTAAACCCCAGTGTCACAAAAACCATTAAGAGGTCTGGAAACAGGGAGTTAGTCCTAACAGCTGAGTGCTGGTGGTTTAGGAAGAGTGTCAGGTACATGAGGAATGAGCATCAGGTTCAGGGTAAATTAGGGGCTGAGAATATGTAGAATAACAGCTGGGAGAATTGGGCTTGTAAAATACAACAAAAGTGAAGATAATAATAGAATGTTTCAGGTTGGTTCTGGCTCAAAACTGTAGCCAGAACTGTACTGTAGTAGTCTTAGAAACTGAACTCTCTTATTATTACCTTCCCTTATTTTTCATGAACGTAGTAAGTTTCCCCAGTGTTTGACAAGGCATTTTCAGGTCTTTTGAGTCTGAGACTTTGGAGCTGAACTTCAGTCTATTTTGTCTTTTCCAAATTTTACGTAGGACAGTGAGTTCCTACCTCATGATAGGTGAGTGTGTACCCAGAAAACATGGATGTGGAAGCGTTTCCAGTTGAAAAGCAGCCCATTAATAGTCTGTGACAGCTTCTCCCAGATTTCTTGTTGCTGATTTGAAACTCCTTCCAACTTGGGACATCAGTGAAACATGGAAAAAATGTGGCCTTATTTTATTTAACGAAAAAACCAGGATTTTTCCCATAGATGTCCTAGTTACGTGGTGAGTTCTTGCTGCTGGTCCAGAGATTGACTGCAGTTCTGTAGTCCTTTTTATGCTACTCTTCTTTAGCTCACCGTTGTTTGAAAAGTATTAACATATAAAGTTCACCATCTAACAGTAACAATTATATTTGCATTTATTACTGTGCCAACGACTGTGTGTTGCATAAACATACGTTGCAGTGTTTCCATCCGAAATAAAACCTTTTTTTTTTTTTTTTTCCGCTCCAGTTTCCCGTCTCTGCGTGCGACGTAAGGTGGGCAGGGGCGGCGGTGAGCACCAGGCGGGGCTCGGCGAGGCGGGATGCTCGGGGAGAGCGATGGGAGGGAGGACGGGGCGGCCCCGGTCCTTCCGCCGCGTCACGGGAAGGGGCGGGGGCGGCTCCGGCGCCCGGTTCGAACGGGGCGGGATGGAGAGCGGGATGGAGAGCGGGATGGGGAGCGGGATGGAGAGCGGGATGGGGAGCGGGATGGAGAGCGGGGTGGCGGCGGCGCCGGGCCCTGCGGGCGGCCGGTTCCCTTTCCCCTACACGCCGTACCGCATCCAGGAGCAGTTCATGGAGGCGCTGTACGGCGCGCTGGAAGCCGGCCGGGTCGGCATCTTCGAGAGCCCCACGGGCACGGTGAGGCCGGCGGGGCAACCTGGGGAGGGGGGGTGTCTGTGACGGCAGCGCTCCCTCACCCTGTTGGCTTCCCACGGCAGGGAAAATCCCTGAGCCTCATCTGCGGGGCCCTGTCGTGGCTGCGGGACGTGGAGGAGAAGAAGCGGCAGGAGGAGGCGCGGCTCCTGGAGGGGCCGAGCCCGGCGGAGCCGGCACACCCGGGCAGCACCGAGGCGGCCGGGGAACCCGACTGGGTGACGGCGTTCGTGCAGAGGAAGGAGGAGCGGGACAAGGTGGACAGGCTAAAGGTTGGGAAACGCTCGTCTGTAGGGGCTGGGTGAGATAACGAGGAAAGGATTGGAAAGGCTGGTATCACAGAATGGCTGGGGCTGGAGGGGACCACTGGAGGTCATCTAGAACAGCCTCCCGGCTCCAGAACCCCTGGAGCAGGATTGTGTCCAGATGGCTTTTTAATACCTCCAGGGAAGGAGACTCCGCAGCCTCTGGGCAAACTGTTGCTGTATCCCAGGTGATGAGTGGAAAAACACGTGAGGCGAAATTTGGTGGTGGTCTGGTGGTCTGTCTGTCACAGGACTTTGTTTCCGTGAGGAGGGACGAGGCATTGCCCTGCGGGTTGCATAAGACGGGAAACTATATTGCTTTGAACAGAGCAACACACAGTGGGTGCTCGAGGAGACCGGGACTCTGTACGGACAATTTCAGAGTTAATCTCTCTCTATTCCCACAGCTTAGTGATACCAAGGGTTGAGGACTAAATACACTTCCCTCTCCCTTTACTGTAGGAAGAGCAGATCAGGAGGAAAAATAGAGAAGATCGTCTCGAGAAAATTCGCAATAACGTGCAGTTAAAATATGCAGCAAAAAGGAAGGTGAGTTATTCCACAGAGGTTAGAACCTTCTGTTCTGTTTACACTGAGTGTTGTTCATATGTCTGTGACTTCAACTGCCTTTTTGAGGAGCTCTATGTATTTGGATGCTCAAATTTGCCATCCAAAATTTTTTGTTAGATTTTCTTTTAAAAGTACAGAGGTGAAAAACAATTTGTACATCAATGATTTCCTCTGAGTGTGTCTGTGTGTGGGTAGAAATGATGTGTGTTTTGATGACCTCTGGCCCTCTGCTTCTCTTTAAAAGTTTTAATACTTGGATTTTTTTTTTAAAAGCTCTCTGTACTTCTGGAATAAAAACTGTGGTTAAATTTATGGTCATGGGAACAGAATACCACCCAAAGGAAGCCAGATCAGGTGTTGGTTGTACTTCACTCACCGCTAGGGAATGATTGTTTTTGTTTAGTCCATAGTAAACATGATTATATTGTTCAGAAATGTTTCTTTTCTGCATACAAAATGTTCTCAGGTATATTTTCCTGTAATTCAGATGAATGAAATGGCCTCAGTACTCTTAACTCTAAGAAGTTTTTGATGGTACAAGTGGAACTTTCCAGAAATACACATTTCAAGTCCCCAAAGAGGCAGATTTATGAGGCTGCCAGGCTGTTAGTTTCTAGTGTGCTCCATCTCAAGTGTTGTGTAATGTATTGGTCAACTCCTGTCAAAGGGATGTGACTGAAATAGTAAAGAATGGCAAATAAAAAAGAAGTGGAACAAAGATCTTGTCTCTTTTAAGAGGATGCAGAGCCTGTGAAATGAGAAGCATGATAAAAAACAAGAAAGTAAATGAGAGAAATATTATAGAGATTTGGAAAAGCAGTTAATCTTCTGTGTAAGGCTTACCAACTGCATTTCTTTAGAATGCCATAGTAATAAAGCACTCACTAACATCGGAAGATACTGTTTTCAGATTGAAAAACAGACTTTATCAGGACACAAAAATTAATCAGGAAACTCTTCTTCAACAACTTAATGGAATTTTTGTTGAAGGCTAGTCCTGTCTTAGAATAACAATCACATAACTGGAGAAAAAAACAGCAAGAGAAGTCTTGTGCTCTGTGTTGTAAAACACACGCTGAGTTTATCCTAGTTTTCAATTAAGTGTGCACGGAGTGTTTGATTATATCCTTATATGTTTGCTTGGGTTTATTTACACACTTTTTTTCTCAGGCAGATTTGGGCCTCTTTAGCAACTAATACTTACATGAATGTTTCTTTGAGGATCTATTAGTTCAGCAGGCCTTTGGCACAGACGTTTCTTTATGTTTCCCTTTCGTAACTGTCTGTGTGGACAAGTCTTTGTTGGTAACAGCTTCATTCTGTGGGGCTGAACAGCTTCAGGCCCTTTTGGTGCACGTGCTTGTCCTGCTGTGAGTTTATACCCAGCAAGTCATTCGCTGTGCTGTGCGTGAGGGACTCTGCTGTCTTCTGACCTGTCTGTGCCACGAAGTGATGCTTGTGCTGCCTCTCTTTTCATGTGGGAAATGCTGCATTCCCGTGTTCCCCTCAGAGATCCGAGGAGGATGAGACAAAGCGCCTTCTTCAGCTCAGCAAGGAGGCTCTCTCACAGGGAGCTGGAGCGGATGTTCTGGACCAGCTGGATCACAATGAGGAGGAGCTGATCCTTGCTGAATATGAGAGCGACGAAGAAAAGAAAGTGGTGTCTGGGTAAGGACAGGGACGCAGGGGTTCCATGCGAAAGAAGCATTTTCTGTATAGTTTTTGGCTTGCTCCGATTAAAGAGATTTCACCTATAATGGCAGAGATTTTATTCAAAAGAGTTTCTCACCTTTTCAGACTGTATAAGGTAGTGGGTGTTCTGGGGTTTTGTTTAATTGGTTGTTTGTTTATTTAAGCTTTTCTTAGATTGATCAGAGTGACCTGAAATGCTTTCTGAGAAAGCACATCTTAAAATGTGTGGCAGTGTCCTGCCTTTACCCACACCCAGTTTCCCAAAAAGTGCCTCTGGATAGTGAGTGAATGACTTGAGATTAAGTTCTTTGCATTGGAAAAGCAGAACGGAACCTGTGACATCAGAGGAAGCTGTCAGTCCTGCAGATTAGCTCTGGCATCTTTTGATACTCTAAAGGGAGAGATGTCCACATTCTAAAGACGGAGCTTCGGCATGAAAATCTCACACACACTTTTCTCTCTCATACATTTGGTTTATGCAGAAAGCCAGTAGTCATACTTCAGCACAAAAAGTCAAATGTGTTTAAAATACAAAGTTACTAATTAGTATCTAGACAGAATCCTTCTGCCTTAAAAATTGAAAAACACTTAACTACTTCATTTACATGTAGTTTATCAAACATCAAACTGCTGTTGCCTTTGAGGAGCTCTGTGGCAGCTGAGGGCTTTCCTGAAGCTTTCCTTTATGCAATAGCTGGAGGGTGGTAAATTGCTTGTAAAGGCAAAGCTTTACACAAATAAATAAATAAGCTCACCAAAGAATAGTATAGCAGTGATTAGCTTATGCCTGGGGCTTAGAAGCCCCAGAATCAAAAGAAAAAAAATTCTGGAATTTGCAAAAGGCAGAGCCCTGAAGACATTTTCCTTTTAAAGAGCAAGGCTTGACTTGATTGTGCACACTTACACTATTCTTAAAAAGTTGACTTTTGTTTTACCACCTGAGTTAAGATCTGAGGTTTTTTTTGAGATGACTTAACCAGCTCTCTCTTTTGAGACCTCTCTCTTGTAGTAGAGCATAATTTGATTCTTACTGCCACTGATCTGCTGAAAGGGAACTGTCTGAGCTTTCTTTTTTCTTAGGCTGGAAGAAGACGATGATGATGATTTGGAAGAGGAGCATGTGACTAAGGTGAGATGAGGAAAGTAAATAATGTCACCTCATAAAATAGTATAGGATTGAGCAGAATTATGGCTTCTTTGCACCTTTCCAACAGTCATGTGGTACAGAAGGATTTAGGAACTAGCGTACAAGAACTGCCAAGTTTGTTGATAGTGACAACTAGTTCTGCTGTGCTCATCTCCTCCTGGACTATACTGGCTGCCTAAGCAGCTTGCTCTGCTACCACTGCTTAATTTTTGCTGTGGCTTGCTGTAAAAGCACACTGCAATAAATAGTTTTTTATTACTCTCCAATGCTGAGTCTCTATTTTTGTAGAGACGGAAAATTAAACGGACACAAAGGCAAATGCATAGGAGAAAACAAAGATGGGGCTTTTAGCCTCAACAGTTGTGACACTCAAACTTGTGCATTTGAAGGCTTGAACAAGGTGAACCTTGTTGAAGTGTTTGGCTGCATCCTTGCAGGATTGGTTGTAGGTAGGGGATCAGCTTCCATGTTCTTCTTGTCTTCCCTTTGTTCTCCCTTGCTGCAGATTTACTACTGCAGCCGCACTCACTCCCAGCTCTCCCAGTTTGTGCGCGAGGTGCAGAAAAGTCCTTTTGGCAAAGACACACGTCTGGTCTCCTTGGGATCCAGGCAGGTATGTGGTGTTGTTCTCCAGGGGACACAGGGGGCATGTTTAACCTAGCGTGAGAGACTTTGTGAGGAGGTGTGTGGGTCTGGTGCCACAGAAGGCACCTCGGGGATTGACTGAGTCTCCCACTGGAAAACTAAAGCAGTCGTGGGTCTCAGCACAGATCTATGTGATGTAGATTTTTCTGTGAACTCTCTTTTGGCCATTTACCCTTTGATGTAAATGCAGGAGTCTGCTTTACCTTTTTTGATGTGGAATATTACAGATGTCTGAGTCGCTGAGAAGGCGCTTCTCTTGCTGGTACTTCTGGCAGCATTTTTTAGAAGCTGTTGTGTAGCAGTGAGCCCTCTCAGTGCACCTTTCCTCATTTTTTTCTCCTTGCAGAGTTTTTATGGGTTTCAAGCACGTTTGTAGCAGTTAGTATGCACACTGTCTGACTGGCAGACTTTTCCATTTTGGAGTCTGGCCTAAGATTGCTTTAAAGAAGCAATGAGAGCACGGGGCTGTCTGTTCAGAATTGACCCCCTTCCCCTTCCTCTCTTTGCACGCCCCAGAACCTGTGTGTGAATGAGGAGGTGCGACGCTTGGGTGCTCTCCAGCTCATCAATGACCGCTGCATGGAGATGCAAAAGAACAAACATGGTAGGAAGACTTCCAGCCTGGGGAAGCAATCACTGATAAAGCTGCTATAAGAGCCTGGAGACAGTGGGCACTACCAATCAGTTTTGGCAAGAGAGCGTTAGGAGCTTGGAAATTACAGCTTGGAGGAGCAGAGCTAGAGATCCCCAGTGCTTTTACTTTCCTTGACCTCCAGGCTAGGATGCTGAGATCTGGATGTATTTTCTCAGTGTGTTGAGTTGATCAGGACTTCTGCTACGGCAGGGTACTTGTGTTTGTTAACTCAGTACCAGAAATGTTGGTAAATGTCATAAGGCTAAATCTAACTGTCAAGAGTAGTGTCCACTGTGGAGATGGAAATGTTAAAGCTGAGTAATTTTTAAATAAGTGATAGGTCAAAATTATGTGAAGTTCTGCATAGTGGTTGTTTTAGGCTACTGTGTGTTGCTCATGGCTTTCTTTTGATTTCTGCTGTTAGAAAAGAAGAGTGATGAAGAGAATGAAGGGAAGAAGAGACGTGTGAGCCGCGCCGTGTGCCCATTTTATTCCTATGAGCAAATGCAGTTTCTCCGCGATGAAGTTCTAGTGGAAGTGAAGGATATTGAGCAGTTGGTGTCTTTGGGAAGGGAGACCAAAGCCTGCCCATACTATGGGAGTCGATATGCCATTCCTGCCGCTCAGGTAAGGTGTACAGTTTTAGCAGAATTAATGCCAGGCGCTCTAAAAATAAACCGACTGCCTGCTCCCGTCAGTGCTGTTGCTCAATGTTGTGGGAGTCTGTAAACGGGCTGGGTTTCTGTCAGCTGTAGTTTTGCTGAGAAAGCAAAGGAAAATGAGAATTCCCATCAGAAGTTAATAGGGAGGCTGTGAGGGTGTCTCAGCATCCTGAAGTATTTGAAAGGTTCAGTAAGTGTGAGGCAATACTGACACATGGGTGTGCTCTTAGCTCTTCTTCCTTGCTTGGTTCTCTCTCAGAAGACATGCTTTCAGTGCTTCAGAGGAGATTTGGAAGGTAGCCTGAGCTGATACGCAATTGTAGCATAATCATTTCTCTTCAGCTTACATCCCAGTGGCCCTCTCAAGCGTGTGCTCCTGTCTCTCTTCCTGCCTTTCCCATAATAACTCACTTGGCTGAATTCTGCGAGGCCCTCTGAGACGGGCCTTTAATGCGTGGTTGGAGAGCGCCTTAAGTTTGCAAGGCTGAGAGCTGGAATCAGGGCAGTGTGTGCTTCTCCTGTAGCTGGTGGTGCTGCCCTACCAGATGCTCTTGCATGAGCCTACCAGGAGCGCTGCTGGGATCAAACTGAAGGACCAGGTCGTGATCATTGATGAGGCCCACAACCTCATAGACACCATCACCTGTATCCACAGTGCGGAGGTCAGCGGCTCTCAGGTGAGTCACGGCCTGGCCTGTCCATGGAGAGGGAGCTCTGCATCCAACAGACTGCCCTTTCTTCACTCCCTGGTAACAACAGCTCCTTCTTTCTGTTTGTGCAGCTGTGCTGTGCCCACTCCCAGCTATCCCAGTACATGGAGCGATACAGGTGAGGATCTTGGGGGGGAAAACTGCCCGGCAGTGGCAGGCACTGTGGATGCCATGGCTTGTCCCATGGCTGCAGAGTCTTTCTTTCTTTTCCCTGGTGGAAAGTTACAGCATTAATAGTTCTGCAGATGAAAAGGCACTTGCTTCATTATTTTTGTCTAGAATCTGTCTAAGTCAGACTCCTGGGGCTGGCATTAAGCAGTGAAAAGGGGATACCCTGAGGATTCTGGCTTTCCCTTATACTCAGTTCCTTTCCAAATATCTCCCTCTAGTCAATTCTACTTTGTGATGCAGAGTTTTAAAAGATTCAGGCTCTTATGTCTCTCCTGGACCTTAGTCTTTCATGTGCTGACTGGCATTATGGTAGAGGCAGTAGGCTCTGAGGAGGAGGAAGCTGTATGTGGGTTTTGGCTCTGCATCTTGTCATCCCTGCAGTGGTTGGTTGTTGTGCTCAGTGCTTTGAATAACTTTGGATTTGTGGAGCATTATTGCAACAGGGACTTGAAGCATCACTGCCATTGATGCTGTGACTACTCTGTGAGGAGAGGGGCAATGGTAGGAACAGTGTGAGGTATGTGGGGTATTGGCTTTGGGGTGACGTTGGGCAGGATGTCCAGAGGACTATGCTCTGCCACAAAGAGGGAGAGGGAGCCTGGGAGAAATCATTCTTGGTTCCTGTCTCTCCAAAATGAAGAAGAGTTCAGGCACTTGTCTCTGCAGTTCAGCTGCTTGTGTTAGTGCCTGAAGATGGTTTGGGGCCTAATATCTGTCTCATTTTTCATAGGAAACGTTTGAAGGCAAAGAACTTGATGTACATTAAGCAGATCCTGTATTTACTGGAGCGGTTCGTGGCCATGCTGGGAGGTAAGAAACCCAATTCTACCTCCAGGAATAGTGACAGGCTCTGAGCTAGTTAGTGCTTCTTCAGGACACTGTTCCCCTTCCCACTCCGCAGAGACTGTGGGGAAGTGTTGCTCACTTATAGGTTCATAAGCCAGTAATTTTATTTCTTAGGCTGATTTGTAAGGTGGGGAAGTTGACTCGTGTCTACTTCTCTTTGTTTCATTAGCTGAGGATCAGCAGATGACATTGTAAGTTGTAGAGGCAGTTTTCTTCTCTTTCTGTGTGGTTTTCAGATCTGATTTGAGTGGGGATGATGTAAGATGCCAAGTGAGGAATACAGCAGATGTATGACAGTGCAGCACAAGAGCTGTGTGGAATAAATCTCTTGGGTCATCTGGTAGCAAGGCCTCTACACGTGTCAGCATGCCTCTGTAGAATGAATCTTTTTTGAGTGGTGCTTTTCCTTTGCAAAAAAATTACCATTTTGCTGTGATTTTAGATCCACAGAAATTCACAGAGCTCTTTTTCTCTAATGATTTGCTTGCTAGACCTCAGTGTGTCTTGAGGGGAGAGCCTGTCCTAAGTTCATAAAGACCTTCCTCTAAGCCCAGGAGAAATGCAACCCTTTGAGGCAGGGGGCTGGTGGTGCTCTCTGCCTTTCTCTCAGATGTTACTTCTCTTCCTGCTCTGTCCTGCCACTGTTCTCTTCCCCACACTCAGTGAAGTGTTTCCATTAGAAAATGCAGCCTCTGTGCAGCTTCATGACTGAGGCTGCAAAAGGGGGATGCGAGGTGGATGTTAAACACTAGGACATAAAACACAGCGAGTGGCAGCAGTTAATCCTGTTTGGTTGTTGGGGTCTGGGCATGGAGGTGTCCTCAGGTTTTCCCCTCTTCCCAGTCACCTGCCAGCCTCTGTGCCTCCCAGCTCCCTGCTGCAGCACTGAGGAGGGATGCATTGCAGTCCCTGTCCCTTTACCTTCGCAGCACGATGACTACATGGTGTGTGAGTGCTTCTGAGCACCCACCCTACCTGCTGCTTCCTGCCACAGAAAGAATGTAGGTGGTGCCTCCTAGGATGCAGCAGCACGCTTGTCCTACAGTGTAGGGCTACACTGCAGGGCAAATTAAAACTGAGTGGGAGCTAATATTTTGTCTGTATAGCTACATTTTGCAGAGGTGTAGTTATTTCTTGGGTTTTGTCATGGTGCAGGGTACCTATCAGATCAGTCGTGAGTTTCTTGCTTCATTTTGAGACAGGCCCATTGAAAGCCTTCCTTGAATTGTTTTCATGTTTTACAGGTAATGTGAATCAGAATCCTGGCTGTCAGACAGTTTCCCAAACAGGTAAGGCTGGAGTGAATGCCTGGTGTGTGCAGCTGTCAGTCTGTGGATGTGGGCAGTAAGGGGCTGCAGGCTCAGCAGTAATGAGGTTTTTTTCTCCTTTCCCCCCTTTTCTTTCAGGGACAGTGCTAAAATCCATCAATGACTTTCTATTTCAGAGCCAGATTGACAATATAAACCTCTTCAAGGTAATGCAAATGTTGCTGTCTGCTGGGGCACAGGTGGTGGTAACTTGTTTGAGGTTATTGGGGAGTGTGTGTGAGAGCTGGGAGTAGAACCAAGGCCCACATGGCAGGGTCTCCCCACCTCCCCAGTGTACAGGCCTCTTCTGCTGCACTCTGGCTAAAAGTGCATTGAGGCTGGATAGGTGCTCTTGGGGTAGAGGGAAGCAAGTGATTAAGCATGTACAAGTGCAGAAGCTGTCTGTAGGCAGAGCTAAACTGTGAGGGCTGGGGATGCAGAAACCATACTACTCCAGTATTGTAATCCACCCCTTGAACCTCCAAACACAGCCCCTTAGCACTATGTGTTTCCACTCTGGATGCAATGCCTTTGCAATAAACTGTTGTTTGGGAGGCAGAGCTTACAAATAGCTGTGTAATAGCTGCTCCCCAAAAGCACAACAAGTGATTCCCTGCTGCTCAGAGATCAAGGTCTGCAGGATGGGAGAAGAGATACTGAATGTCAATCCATTTTTCTGTCTTCTTCCAACAGGTTCAACGTTACTGTGAGAAGAGCCTCATCAGCAGGAAGGTACTTGCCCCTGAGGTTTTATGGTCATCAGTGTTCCAATACTGTTTGAGCCATGGAATATGAAGTGGGAGATGCAGCAGCTGGGGTGGGAGCCTGTCTTCTCCACCTTGCTCTGCAAACAAAATGATTCCTGCAAAAAGCACTATATGTGCGGATTAACTTTTGCTTTTCCAGCAAAGAAACATAGAATGTGGTGTACCATGGTATTCCAGTGGGTGCTAATTCTGTGCTGCTTGGCCTCAAGCCTGCCAGCTGGGTAGACTTGTGCTGGAGGAACAAACATCAGAGACTTGTTTTGGTTTTGATTGATTCAGTAGCTGTAGGGAGGTAATGGAAGCTCTGGGCTGTGCTGATAGATTCTGATCAGGTTGGTTTGTGAACACCTACGAAGGAACTTTATCTGTGGCAGACCAGCAAACCTGCTTTTGTCTTGTCTGGGACCTACTGTTGGTATCTTAGTCTTTGTGCCTTTTGCTTGGCAGCTTTTTGGGTTTATGGAGCGATATGGAGGCTCTGCCACAGCTGTGAAAAACAACAAGGAGAACCAGAAGCTGGCTGGTTTGCAGAACTTTCTCCTGACCCTTCAGCAGGGATCTGATAAAGAAGGTGAGTTCAGACATCCTCCCCTTTGGGCACAGTGAGGATGTGGAACCTGCATCAATCTACACGAGGAAAGGTGGGAGGCAGATTTGAAGAATGAGAGACTGCAGGAGGTGTCCTGCATAGGTGTTTTTTAACAAGTCTGGCTAGCTGACCTAGGCAACTACACATTTGATTAGAAGGTCTCCTGAGGTCCCTTCCAAGCTGAATGATGATGTGAGTCCATATTCACACTGCACACACTCAAGCTTTGCACTGCTGTGACCTGCTGGCTCTGGATCCAGAGCTACTGTGTATAGCTCTGCTTAGTGGTGCCGACCACAAAAAACAGATTTTTTTTTTTCCTTTCTTAGCAGTGAGACAGAATTTGGGGGTTCCCCTTTACTGAGTCTTTGTTCTCTGCCTGTACATGTAGACGCGGTATCACCTTATCACGTTCCTGCAGAACATATTTCATGTTTAATCCCTGTCTTTAGAAGTGTGGCCTAAATTGCCTGCCTCTCCTTTCCTTTTTGTGCCAGCAGGTACTGCCCAGAGCCCTCCTGTGGAGGCTGAGAACGACCAGCACCGAGCTGCCTCTCCACTGATGCAGATTGAAGGATTTCTGTCAGCCCTCACAAATGCAAACCAAGATGGCAGAGTTATTCTCAACAGACAAGGTACTGGAAAGGGTGAACTGGGGAGAGGTGGCATGAGTCAGTCACAAGCTGGGTGCTTCACTGGCAGTGAGGGAGGAGATCTGGAGCCTGGGAGGAGCCTGCAGCAACATTTCTGTGCTATATATGATTCAGGCTGGCAGGCTTGATCTGTCTGAGGATGCTCATGACCCCAGAGGAATTCTTAACTAAGGGCATTGAGGCCAGGGTTTGCGGATTTCTGTTCCCACTTTAGATGTTGGTTTTCATCCTGCAATTTACTGCCGCTCCGGAGAGATCAAGAAGCAGAAGGTAACTTCCAGATTGGTGTTATCTGCTGCTGCGTCTGTCAGTGTTGAATAGCAAGTCCTTGCTTTGAGAAGTGAGGACCTGCCAGAGTGCCCAGGGCAGGAGGGAGAATCTCATATATATGCCTGAATGTTATATCCCACAGCTACCTCCTGATGTTCCTTCTCTCCTTTTCCCAGGCACAGTTGGGCAGAGTAGTCTCAAATTCCTCCTGCTGAATCCAGCTGTCCACTTTGCCAAGGTGGTGGAAGAATGCCGTGCTGTAATCATTGCTGGAGGCACCATGCAGCCGGTGAGGAAATCGGGATGCTGTACTGGGATATCAGGAGGTGCAGTCTGCAAGCAGGCATGGAGAGAGAGCAGCTAAGCCCCACTGGGATGTGCTGCTCTTCTTGCTCCCCGTGGTGTGTGTGGGAAAAGACTTCTCCTACCTGCCCTTTTACCTTCCTGGTGTGGGTTCCCTGCATGAGGTGTCACTGCCTGTTTATGGATGAAGTGGTAGGTGCAAGGGCAGGATTGCCCTCGTCAGCCTCTCTTGTCCTCAGGATGATACAGGCTGAGCTCTTGGTAGTTTGGAACCAGCACAGAGAGCAGTTGGAGGACCTTGTGATACCATCTGTCCTTCTGCAGGGACAGGGATCCCACAGGGACCATCCCATAGGGATTCAGGAAAATCAGTCCCGATGTGCGTGGGCAGGGGGCGCTGCTGCTTCTCCGGCGGGCCGGGAGCACGGGCTGGGGGCGATGTGTGTTCGGCATCCCTTGACTCTGGAGCTCAAGGAGCGGAACAGGTGCCTCTGGTGTGGTGTCTTTTGGGCCACTGGTACTTTACGTGTGGCTCGTGGTTCGTAGGTGGCTGATTTCCGAGAGCAGCTGCTGTCCTGTGCTGGTGTGGACCCTGCACGTGTCCTGGAGTTCTCTTGTGGTGAGTGTGCTGGGCTGGCAGGGAGTGCTGCAGTCTGCCTTTGGTGCTGTTTTGTTAGGGCAGCGAAGGCGTGCAAGTTCCCTTCCACTCTGGGCTTCCTCAGTGCCAGTACTGGCAGGCAGTGTGCCATGCCTTCTTCCGAGGGGCTCAAGGAATGGAAGTTGGAGCAGCTGAGTGCTTTAAGCACTTTGGCTTAGCCAGAAAAACATTTGCCTCTGTCATGCAGGTAAAGCTCTTCAGCTCGTGGGGTTTGTGCCAACAGCAGTGATGTTGACTCTCACTACTTGTTTTTGGCTTCAGGACATGTGATTCCTCCAGAAAACATCTTACCCATAATCCTCTGCAATGGTCCTTCCAACCAGCAGCTGGAATTCACCTACCAGACAAGAGACCAGCCCCAGATGGTCAGTCTGTCCTTTGTTCCCTTCCTTTGGATCCCTTTTTTGCTTCACGTGCTTATGTTTCATAGGACAGTACACTGTTTGAAAGGTGTGCTTACCAAAAGCCATGGCAAGGGAAATCCATAAGATTTGGGGCAGGTGTGCTGCCAGGTAATTGAGAAAGAGCAATAGCAAAAGGGATTTTGAGCTGCTTTGTCAGAGGTAGCTTTTGAGGTGAGTTATATGGCAACTTCTGTTTGGCTGTACTGAGATCCTGCGGTTGTGTGCTGGGCATCAGGAGGAGGTTTCTGACTGTGTGTCACAGTTTGAAGGGCTCAGTGACAGTGGAGCAGGGCAGCCCTGCAGAATGCAGCCCAAACCACAGGGGTAGCAGTGGGTGTTTTGGCACTTTTATCTTCTTCCTGTGGGAGGCCAGTAAACACCCAAGGCCAGGCATTAGATCTGCTCTGCCCCTGCTGAATCTCCACCAGATGTGCTAACTAGCTCTCAACATCTATTCTGGTGTGACAGCTCCCATCCACTGAGGCAAACCCTCCTTTCCTGAGTGACCAGTGCTCCACAGCACTAACAGAAACCCCAGGTTAGGGAAAAAGGCCAAGCAGTGAAGAACTTTTTTGTGATGCTTAGCTCCCCTAGAAAATTCTTTTAGACTTGGCATATTTCCCACATTTTTATCTCCCCTAAGGCATGTCACAGGGAAGGTGTGATCCTGGGACTGAGCACAGAACTGAAGCAGCATTAGCTGGAGCTCCTGCCAACTGCAGTATGCTCTTATCTCGCAGATGGATGAGACAGGCCGGATCCTTTGCAACCTGTGCAACGTGATCCCAGGAGGTATGGTGTGCTTCTTCCCCTCCTATGAATATGAGAAGCAGGTGTATGCACACTGGGAGAAGACAGGGCTGCTCACCCGCCTGGCAACTAAGAAGAAGGTAATTGTGTAGCCAGGGCAGTTGGTACTTTTACATGGTGTTTGCAAAAATCAAACAATTCCATATGCACTACAGGCCTCTCTCTCGGAGTTGTTCTCATACCCTGCACAGCAGAGCAGAGGGGATGTTTATCTGGCTAATCCCTCCAGTTACAAGTAAATGATACTTCCTGGGTGGCTGATCACTGAGCTGGGATCTAAACTAGACTGAGTGCAGCTATATGTCCTGTAAGTGCACGGTCTGTGTACGGGCCATGGGGGAGAGAGTCTTTGATTTCCATAACCAGCAGGCTTGTTCCCGTGTGGTTGGGGTGCTGTTCAGATTGAGCTTTTACAGGGAATTTGTTTTTCCCAGCCTCAGCTGTGTCCCTTGAGCACAGACCAAGGGCTAGGCAGAGTGGGGCCACACTGCAGTTCGTAGAAAAAATGGTGGTTTCCTGGTAGAAGTAACACAGATGAGAACTGGAAAGACCAACAGTGGTGACTCCTGCTGAAGGAGTGATGCAACACATTCAATAGGGAAATCACTACAAATCTAAAAATCTTTGCAATGGACTTTTTGCAAGTATTTGAAGGCTGGGTGTTGAAGATCAGGCAGTTCAGGGTGTGGTGCAGAGATCTTTGAGCACATGCTGGGGGGAGGGCAGGGGGGAAGTTACATATAGCCTGGCTGTGACTTCTGTTTACCAAAAGCTAAATAATTTACCATGTGGATTAGGAGAGCACAGTCCCAGATATTTCACGGTCTTGGTGCCAGCATTCTGGCACGTGGATCTGCCTGTAGGTTTTTGTGGTGGGTGCATTATGCTTCGGCTTCTCCACATGTTTGTACAGCTACTCTTCCTCGTGCCTTTCAGGTGTGTCCTGTCAGGGTCCTAGTGCTCTGGCTGGTGCCTCCAAGGCTTTGTGCCACAATCACACAGTTTGTTCTGCCTTTCAGCTCTGATTTATTCTTGTTTGGCCTTTGCAGTCTCCAGCAAATTGGATATGCTTTAGCAAAGCAATTTGGTACAAGTGCAGCAAGTGTGACTTTCAGCTGCCCACACACAAGACCAGACCATAGCAGGGAGAAAGCTCGAGTCCTGAGGTGGCTCTGGTGATATTACACTGAGATTGTATATAAATAATGTAGGGAAAGTTATTTAAATCAAAGGATTAAATAGCTACTCTTCAATAAGTTAGTTTGGGCCTATATTTGTAATTGCCAGTTATTTTTCTACTGAAGGACTGATTTCGACTGGTAAACTTTGATAGTACTTCTTGCTAACCAAGAAAAAACACATCCTTTAGGTTCTTCACTGTCACAGAGCAGACAGATGTTGCACCTCTTGTTTACTAGGAAACCAACTTGTGATTTAGGCCACGGTGCAAGCATCAATCAAAATACAGCTTAATTAACTGCCAGGGCTTTCAGTAACTAATTAGGCATGCAAGAATAACATAAAGAAATATTACTTTATTTATGTATTGCATAAGAAGCTGATTTATTCACTGGGCAAGTGAAGCTATCACTTGGAATTAATTAATTGTTCAAATTGTTCAGTCCTGTCACTGTCCTCCAAGATCGTGGAGCTGGAGAGTCTCCTCACCCTGGAGGATCTTGATTCATAGGTGCCCAGCTGGAAGGGCACATGCAGTGCCTTTCCACTGTGGAGGGGAAAGGTGCTTGGTTAAGTTGGTTTTTCAGGCAATTTGCCTTTTCCTGATTGTTGCAACTGACGCACTGTGCCTGTGACAGATCTTCCAGGAGCCTAAGAAAGCCAACCAGGTGGAGCAGGTGCTGGTGGAATATGCCAAGTGCATAAAGGTAAGCTGAGCTGGCAGGCTGGTGGGAGTGTGGCATCCCAGCTGGTGTGGGAGTGCTGCTAAAGAGGGCACTGCAGCATTAACAAGGGAAGGGGGCTTTAGTCGAGGTGTGGGAGTGTTTCTGAAGCACAGAAATCTTCCCTACTCCTGTTTAAGTTGATGGTCCCTCTCCTGCAGCGCTGCAGCCAGGCAGGAGGACAGATGACAGGGGCTCTGCTGCTTTCTGTAGTTGGAGGCAAAATGAGTGAAGGGATCAACTTCTCTGATGACCTGGGAAGGTAAGGTGACTGCTCCTTCTTCAGAGGTGAGCTCTGGCTTGTGGTGACTCCAAGCAGGATGGTCATGTCAGTACTTGCATATATCTGGGGAGCGCATGACTTCAGCTGACACTTAAAGCAACAGGAGGGTCTGTTGGGTGGTGTAAACTTGCTTGTCCAGGCTACTTTTCCTGTGAATGATGCAGTTAGGCTTGCTGTGCTACATAATCCCTTATTCTGGCACCCTGAATCCCTCTGCAGCTTTGTTCAGAACGTGTCTGTCAGGCTGCTGTGCTTTACTGCCACCTTTGGTTGTCAGGGCTGGCTGTCGTTTCGGGGAGTGCAGTGACCTCTTAATTTATCTGTCTATTGGCAAAGTGCTACGGGATGAGACATTAAGAATAATACAGTCCCTTCCTTGCAGGTGTGTGATTATGGTGGGAATGCCTTACCCCAACATTAAATCTCCAGAGCTTCAGGAAAAAATGGCTTGGCTTGACAAAACGATGGTAATAGAGACACTTAACACCTCTGCCTGTTTCACTTCTGCTTTATAGTATTAACTTTTCTCTCAGCACAGGCATGCAAGAGATGCCTTTGAAGGCTTTGTTTTTTCTGAGCTTGCCCTGGTTTCCCAGAGTGTGTGGTACTGAGAGCAGAGTCTTCTCCAGGCAGCTCATGAACAGGTGGTGCCAAACACAGGGAAGCAGCTCAGTGGAGGGAAATACCACCACGGCTCACTGGGAACTCCGAGTTCCAAAGGGAGCAAGGACCCTTTATCCCAGAGGAGGTGGCAGGGTGGTAGGAGCTGCTTGCCAGGATCACTTTTCTTGGGTCATTTGTCCTTTTTTACTGCTCACTAGATATGCTGTTCCCAGGCAGCTGGGGACAAGATTTCTGCCTTCAAGGGAACCATGGGCTGACTCTTTGTGAATGTTCAACATAGTTCTCTGACTGCAGCCTTTCTTCTGTCCCTCCTTGCTCTCAGCTTGGGGTCTGCCTCACCACCTGCTCACTCTGCAGGGGTAAAAGCACTTGCCTCACGTTGTCAGTCAGACTCCCTAGTTTGATTTTAAATCTGCCTCATGTTCAGACCTGCCTATTTCTCCTTTCCAGGCCAGAGCTGCTGGCCAGGCACCTAGCAGAGTGCTGACTGAAAACCTGTGCATGAAGGCAGTAAACCAGTCGATAGGTAATTTATCCTTCCTTGGACAGGCTGGGGGATACAAAATGTGACTGCACTGAAGGAGCAGGGTGGGAAAACGGAAGCATAACCCAGTTGTCTAAGTACAGATGATGGGAACATGAGCTTCTTTGTCTGAGAACAAACACCTGACTGGGCCGTTTTTTGTTTTTATGCTCTGTACAGGCAGGGCCATTCGCCACCAGAAGGATTTTGCGAGCATCCTGCTCCTGGACCACAGGTACGCACGGCCTGCCATCTTTAACAAACTGCCACAGTGGATCAGGGACAGAACCCAGGTGAAACCTACCTTTGGATCAGCATTTGCAGAATTAAGAAAGGTCAGAACTTCTATCTCATGTATTGCTCCCTAAACTGTTTCCCATTGTGTCCGTCTGGACTTGTCTCAAGTCTTCCCTTTCCAGGGACAAACTGTCTGGTTTTGTGTGTTCCCAGTTCCATCGAGGGAAGTTGGATGCTTTGTGATGTGGACCAGAGAACAGATGGTATTCACCTCTGAAAAATGGGTGAAGCAACACAAGTTTCTGCTTTTCTGTACCATGGACTTTGTAAATCTCTGCCTTCTGCCTCTTTTGTGGATGTTTGCTGTTCAGTATCTGAGCACTATGATGGTGAGACAGCCTTCAGCACCATAACCAGGAGGGAAACCAGTTGTAGGTCTGAGGCAGGTGAACGTAGTAGCAGCAGGCTTCTATTTGTTTACAGCTGTTAAGGTTTTATTTAAATTGATTAAATACTTTCAACCAAAACATTAAGTATGGGGAGTATAATTATTTTAACTGAATACATCTCTTTTTTCCCATCAACCACCACATGTAGGAGGCCTGATGGCCAATGACAACATAGAGCTTTTCACAGGAACTGTAAACTAGCAGACCATTAGTTTGTGTCCTGTTGGAATAACACAGCTGGAGTGGTAAGACACAGGGCAGCTATGGGTAACATTTTTTATTCTCTTGCTTCAAGCAGTCCGTAGATTCAAGGAGTGGTTCATTCTTTCCAGGGGAATAAAGATAGGGCCATAATACAGCACTTCTCCTTTGATCATGCTTAAGCACAGAGTTGCTCTGTTCTTTCTACTGCCTAAGTTTTTCAATTCAAGGTAACTTTTTTAGGTTAACCTCCCTGGGGTTTTTTCCAAGGTTACAGGTCAGTGCTGGAGGGCAGCAATAACAGGGACAGCTACGTCATCCCACAGCCATCCCCAGCTTGTTCTGTCATCCTGAGCAAGTTTCTTCCCAGGAGCTTCCTTTTCCTCTTTGCCAGTTTCAGCAGCTAGATGCTACCTCTCAAGGTTCTTCACAATGAAGAAAGTACTTATAATTCTGACATAAGAGTTGTTACCCACTCCCCGTGTGTTAATTAGCCCCACAGGGAAAGAAACAGCTGCGTATGAGAAACTTCCATTGTGCGTCTCCTGCCCCTTCAGAGGGTACAAGCTCTGCCTTCACCCCAGGCAAAGAGGGAGAGAAGCTGCTGCCCTCCAGCCTGTGGCTGGTGGTGCTGGGCTGTAAGGCTGGTCTCTGCCAGCCATAAGTGGACTGCTGGGCTTTCTCTTTCCACACCCTTAATTGATGACACTTCCCACTTTTACCAAAGTGAAGGTGGAAGGACCTGCTTCCTTCAACTTTATTGAAATTTTTCAGACAGCAGCAGATTGACACTACTGCGCAACTGACCCCATCTATGACTCCCAGTCATCCTCGTCGTCCTCACCCACGGGCTGCTGTGGGGGTGGGAGGGGTGGTATTGAGTCCGACATGCGAGCAAAGGCACCAGCAGGACTGCCTGGAGCATCGGCATTCCCAGAGGCTCCTGGCCCTTTCCCTGAAATACCTGCGATGGAAGGAAAATCACCAGTAAGTGACACCACACAGACTCAGCAAAGGGAAAGGGGAAAGCTGTGCTCCCAGCACCCAGGTAAGCAGAGCAGCCAACGTGTTCAGTGCTGCCACAGTCCTGTGCCAAGGGCTCATTTAACTACAGCTCCACCTGAGCAAGTCCCTGCTGTTCTCTGCCCAGCACTGAGGCATGACCTGGCCCTAAAAGCCCCTGGCAGGGTAACTCAGGTGCCCCCATGGGTGAGGGGTCCAGGCAGCAATCAGAGTCCATCCTCTGGCTGAGACACAGTGCCTTCAGCTGGACTTGAGGTGGAGATTTCCTCTGCTCACCCTCTCTAAAGACACTCCCAGCCCCACTGTGGTACACTTGCCAGTCCCTCTGTTCCTGTTTCTAGAGCTGTGGCTTATACAGGTGCCAGGAAACGCTGTCCCCCTTTCCTAGGGGGAAGGAGCAGTCCACCCTGCAGGACAGTACCTTTGCGCCTCAGCACCAGTTTGTTGAAGAGGTCTGACATCAAATCTCCACCTTGTCCCGTAGCTCTCACTGAAACAGAACAAGTCAGTCAAGAAACACCAGTCTGAACCAAGCACTACGGCAAAAGCATTCCCCTGCAATACTACTTCAGATTAAAGAAAAAACCCCAAACCTCTAGTCTTGTATCACATCCCAGAACTATAGACCAGTTTCAGGCCAGGAAAACACCAGGCATCACAGGGTAGCAGCATCTTCTGGGGAAATCCAAGAGTGGAATTTCTTGAGGGGCTGTGCGTTTGCAGTCTCTTTCTGCCAAACCAGTCCATCACTCCCCAGCTACCTCAGCCAAGGTGCTCAGACTGGTTCAGCCTTGCCCCTCTTGGCCCTGGCGTTTCATTTGTGTGCCTGCTCCCATGCAGCACGTGGAAAACGTCTACGTGTGCCCTGAGACAGAGCGTGTCTCCATGACGAACATGAATGCCCTGGCACATGGGGTTCAGTGAGTTCACGGAGTGGGAAGCACCTGAGACCTACACAGGCCTGTGAGGAGAGAGAACCCCTTTCTGCTCTGTAGGTTCCCTGTGCTCCTGACTTGCCTGCCTGCCTCCAGACCCACACCTCCCCAGCCTGGGGCAGAGAGCAAGGAAGTGCAGTTCTGCTGAAGGGCCTCAGCACCTTGTTCCTGTTCCTTCTGTTTCTTTTTCTCCAGCTTCCTCTCCTTGACACTGCGGAGGTTGGCCTTCCCAATGCCACCAGCCTGGCGGATGGACTCCAGGAGACTGGCACGCCCAGTCGAGGGGTTCACCACCTCCTTTGGGGCTCCCTGGACAGAAGCTGCAGGGACAGGAAGGACAGGAAGCACACATGGGTCAGTGCATCAGCTACAAGCCCAGCCAAACTCCAACGGAAAGGGCTACTCCAGTACCCTGCCAGCCTCCCCACTCTATTGGAAGTCTGGGAAGGCACAGGAAACCACCCAAGGACACAGGCTGAAGCCAAGAAGGCAGACTGGGCTGGTGAAGCTGTGGAGATGCCCAGCCCTTACCTGCAGGCACCGTGTTGCTGCTCTCCTCGCTCACTGTCCGGGCCGGCTCCGAGGGGGCTGTGGGCTGGGGCAGGGGCGGCGGAGGAGGCACAGTGGTTGGCACAACAGGAGGCGGTGGGGGAGGCGGAGGGGGAGGAGGTGGCAGTAGTTCAGCATCTTGAAGATCTGAAAGATGAAAGAAGTTGTATCTGAAGGATCCCAGAGAATGGCACACTGACAGCTTCAGCTCAATGCTTCACGTGCCACAGCAGCAATGATGAGAGCCCTCAGCACACGCCGTGCAGCGGAGTATGCCCACCTTTGCACCATCTCTGACTGGCAGGCAGGAACAAGGTGGAGTCTGAGATTCCCCTACTCCCTTCCCCAGCTGCATCCTGCTTGCCAAGGGCATCCCACCAGGCCATCCCACTGACCCTCCATGTAGGGCCAGTCCCTGCACGCTGCTCCCTCCTCCCAAGCCATGGTGAAGGAGGCAAGGGGCCTGAGGTCAGGCCATCCCTGAGCCAGTTGCAGCTTTCACTCGTGCCTAAGCAGAAGCCAAAGATATCTCCAACATCCATCTTAATATCTCTACCCAGGGACTCTCTGCTTCATCTCCATCTTCTAGCAATCTCTGCCTTCCTCCTTCACAGGATCCTGGGATCAGGGATTGGAAATACCTGGTTGCAAAGGCTCCACCAATTCAGTGTTGAAGGTGGGCAGCTCTGGAATTGCACTGCTGGGGGCAGATGGTGCGATGCCGGGGCCCAGGTCAGCGCTGTACATGAGATCTGCAGCGATGCCAGGCAGGTCTGGCAGGTAGGATGGCACATCAATCTCAGGGACCTGGCCCAGATCTGGCACGTAGAAGTAATTTTCAGCTACCTAAAAGAAAGGCAAGACCAGCAAGATAAGGCAGTGGCTATGCACTTGCAGCAAACAGGGGCACTGTGGGGAACACTCTGGGTGGCAATCGGAGCTGAACTTGTGTACCATGGTACAGTGGACACTCATCAGCTACCCCTGCAACTGTGCTCAGAGCCTACCTCCTGCAGACCAGGCCTGGAAAAGGCAGGCTACAGGAGGAGAAAGTGAGGGACTCTTCCTAATTTCTTGCAACTGGACTCTCTTCTTCTCTGAAGGTTTCATGCACTAACTGTTGAAGCCAACATAAGCCAGTCCCTTCTTCTCCAGAAGGGGATGGTGCCTGAACCATTTGAGATTAAGATGCAGGAGAGAAGCCCAACCAAGTGGTTAGATGGGCTTGGTCTTGTGCTTAACACAGGGAAAACAGTAACAAGGTGCACTGTGAAAAAAGGATTTATTTACTATATACACTATCTCCTCCAGTCCAACATAAGTGGCTCCTAGGCTCCCTTTCCCAGTTGCAAACCACACATTCAACCACACACCAGCAAAGCCGGTATGTCCCAGCTACAGCCTCAACAAAGTGTCAGGTACAAGATCAGTGCACAGTTTGACCAACTGGGTGGGTGTCTGCACTGAGCACAAACCCTTTGCTCAGTCTGGCTGCCTCTTCTGTTTGCACCAGCAGGCACCCCTTCCCAGCAGGAATGATGGGGATCAGACCTCCCACCAGGGACCTTCTAGCAGTGGCACCTCACCGTCAGACTCCTCATGAGGCTCAGGAGTTAGCACAAGGGGGCTGATCAAGTGACAGATCCTCCAAACTCCCCTACAGACCTTGAGGTCTCATGGCAAAGTAAACTGCAGCCCCATGAGGGGCCATTCTCCTACCTGCCCTCCACCCTATAGAAGCCCTCTCTTCTCAACCCTCTAAAGTGGAAGCAGCCACATCTCACCTGTCGGTCCAGCTGTCCCCTTTTGGTGATGGAGAGAGGCGCATCAAAGAGCTTCTCTTCTGTCTCTGTTTCCAGAGCCACATGGGTCTTGGTCACTGCTCCAGCCAGAGGATCCAGGAAAACGTACTTCTTGTACCTAAGAGTACGGGACATGTATTTTAGTGATACTACCTTGAGAGCCAAGGCCAGAAGAAAGTGTACCCCAGAAAGCCTTGGAGGTGGAGACCTCCTGACTTCATTCAGAAAGATTGGGCCTTCCAGTTTCCTTCTTTAGCCACATTTTCCAGCCTTTCCCCTCCACAACAGGAAGCGATCAGCTACCCACCCTGCCAGTGCAGCCTCCACATTCACCCTAAAGCAAACCTCACTGCAGTGCCACCATTACCAAGCTCTCCCCTTTCCACCAGCCAGCCTGAACCATCCCACAGCCTGCAGCAGGACACTTGTCACTCAAGGTCCAGGAGGAAAGACAGAAAGGGAAAATGATCCATGACTCAGGAGAAGAAAGTCCAGCAGCTGAAATCTCTAAATGGGCTTAAATAAGCTCTTCAATATGGGCAGAAGGAGGAACCATAAGGCAAAGCCCAGTAATGGGAAAGGGAACTGCAGTGAGGGAGGTGGTGGAGACATTGAAACAGCGAGGGCAGTCAAGTGATGCTACAAGGAATCACTGGGAGAAGAAGCAGTACCTAGGCTGGCACACGGGGCAGAGAAGGACAGGAGTGACAGCACATCTCAAGGCTGGAGAGAAATTACAGAGGAACAATAGGGAAAACTAAGTTGGGGACAGGAAGTGCAAAACTGGGTTGAATGCAGGTGAGTAGAGGATCAGTTGCTGATAAAACAACTCCTTCCGCCCAAGGGAAAGAATGGGGAAGAAAGGGTTCCTAACTAGAAGTCAGATGTAGCAAACCCTGGCCTATCTGGTGCCTGATATGTAACATCCCCAGGAAAGCAAGCAGTTACTGCTACCCCTGGGGAAGGGAAAGCTCCTCTGAGGACAAGCAGGGGCAGGTGAGCAGCACAGCACTGCTCCAGCTCTCACAGGTTCTCGGTGGTATTGAAGAGTAGCAGGGAGCTGAGGGAGCTGATGTTCCTGGGAAGGCTGCCAAGGCCTTCTTCTGCATCATCCTCCTGATGAATTTTGGTGCTCACGCACACGGGGAAATACTTGAGCTTTTCCTGCAAGAAAACAGATAACAGGTGGTAAGACACTAAAACCACAGCTGCTGAGGTGGCTGTCCCCAGCCACCACAACCCACATTGCTGGCTGCACTGCACAGTCTGGGAACCCTACTGCTTCCTCTCCATCTCCCTTTTAGCAAGGAAGCACAGGGACAGCATTGCAACCCCACACTCATCACAAATCTCGGCAGTTCAGACTCATGGCATGTGCTTTTGGTGCCATGGATGGGTCATATCGAACATGTGTTGCTGTGGCAAGGATCCACCAAGGTAAAGCCACCACTCAGGCTCTACAGTCAGAAGCAGGGATCAAGATTTTCATGCAGGCAGAGTCCCCCAAACATCTCTATTAGCTCCCCTCTGCTGCCTTCAGTTGATGTTTTAATAATTGTGATCGCACTGTTGAGGTATGCAGGGAAGGCAAAGGAAAAGTTGGGAAAAAACAGAGTGCCTGCACTAGGCAAGAGATCAGGAAGAAGAGAGTGCGCAGGGTGGAACGTGTGCCAGATGGTTTTGCAAAGCCTGAGGGATTTGCAGGAGTTTTCAACTCTAATGAACTGAAATCTCCTCTCTCTCGGTTCTAAAACTTCATGCATAATATATATATAGAACTCCCTTTAGAAAAGAACTTATTACATCTGAACTGCCTGACTTTTATAGAGCACAGGAATTGCCATCCCACATCAGACCAGTGTTTCAGCTGGCGTGACAGTGCCCACTGCCACATGCTCCGGGGGATGAAGCTCAGCGCCCACAGCACTCTTTGTTCTAGTGGGAGGAAAGGCATCAGTTCCTGAACCCAGAGACAGTTCAGGATGGAAAAAACCACCACGCCAGACCCCTTCACACACCTCAGCCCCTTTACAACTCCTGCTTTCTTCACAAACTAGGACAAGCAGCAGCCTGGCAGCCACAAGGCAGTAAGTATTCATACCAGGAGAAACCAGAGCAGTTTGTCAGGTTAGCTAACTGGCCACACTTGTGGTTTCCTTCTGTCACCAGAAGATGACCACTTCAAGTACTGCCCACAGCTTCCTACAGCCTCACTACTTCCAGCATCCCTGCACCATCCCGTTCTCTGTATCATCCCGCCTTGTATTTGTACAGGGGAAATGGAGACCACCATTGGTTAGCCTTAAAAACCACATCTCAGTGACAAGAGCGGTTCCTCCTGATTGAAATTTCAGTCTTGAATTTGGTAGCCAGAAATCCTAGGAAATGGCTTAGTCACAGCTCAGTTAATCCACTAAGAGTTTCTATGATGCTCTGAGTCTATAAAATGCAGTAAGAAAAGATCTAGGAGGTTTTGATTTAATTCACATTCCAACTTGAGAAAAATACACTGAAATGAACATCTTGTATTTTTTTACAGAAGTAAGTAGGCAAAAATATATAAATTGTTATTTAGAGACTGCAGAAGCAGAGACTCAAAAATAAAAGTTCTTTTGATCATTAATATTCATTTCCCAATGTTTAATTTTTTAAGCATGAGGGAGTACTGACTTTTTTGCTAGAACTGTTCAGACACACTTAGTCCTAAAGTCATATATATATATATATTTAATTCTCTCTTTGTAGATTTCAGTTAGCACTGGAAGACTGTGCATCACTTTAAGGGCGTAGTGAGAAACCAACCATTACCTACATTTACTTATAAGCCTCATCTAAGGCAGTTACAAAAGCACTAAGCATGAGTATTACTCTGAAATTTTTAATTTAAATGCCATCAAAGTGCTAGTCTTATTCGAGTACCTAGATCTGTTTTGAAATTTGGAACAGCTACACACTGTCAATAACACCCTGCAACTGTAAACTCCAGAAGTTAACATGCCATTTAAAAAGTAGTTTTCTTATAAGAAAATTAAGGCCTTAAGCCAAAGTTCAGCAGCCTCGACATACTGAAGTCTTGGGGGATGCTTGCATGCTCAAACACCCCAGCCTGGGGTTTCGCACTTGGCAGGATCCCCCCCCTGCCAAGGACACTGCATTTTCAGGCATTTTTCTTCCTAAGAACCTACAGTTAAAAATATATAAAGTCACCCTGGTTCTGAAGTTTAATTAAGCACACACTATTACAAAGGAAACTGGTGTGATGCCCCACAAATCCCACTCCCCCATACCGAGGGAGTGCTTAGGGTATCTGGAAAAGCGCTTCAAGACAAGCAAGGAGCAAAAAGCTAGTTTAGCCTCCCCATCCCTATGGTGGGCTCTGAGAGAGGCAGAATTCCCAAGAACATGCCAAGTTACTGACATTTTTGAAGCCTAAAAAGGTTACTCCAGCAGCAGACTGCAACTTTTGCTTGTACCTCCTCTGAAGCCCAGGCAGACCACGTCTCCCACCCCATTTTTCAGTCTCCTGAGGGGCACATGCAGCACTCAGACACAGCTCCCACTGCAAAGGCAGGGCACAGAGCCTGGGAAGCTCCACAGGGCTGCAGCCAGCTCCCTGCTGAGCCCTGCCCAGCTCCTGTTACAGCAATGTGCAAAGCAAGTGGCTTCTCTTCCTTACCACAAGGACTGTGTTTCTGGCACTCTTAGCCATCAGTGCTTACCTTACCAACCTAAACGGTGTCCACTAAATGACTGAGTTTTCACTTGCTTTGCAGTGGAGGGGGAAAGAAGAAATTCCAAGGGGAGAACCATTTTCAAACAAACTGCAGAATCCCACAGATTTCCAACATTTCCCGAGCACAAACCCTAAATGCTGAGCACAGGCTGCCACCACTTACCCTCAAACCGACACGAGCATAGTTTGCTCTCCTGGTGGGGCATGTGCAAGTGGAGTTAGTGACTGCTCCCAGCAAAGAGGCCCTCATTAGAAGTGAAAACAGCCAGTGAGCCTCTGCTGAAAGCCCTAAATAATTGAGGAGGGCATAAATGCAAACATTAGACTTCTCCCTGCCACATTTCATTACTGCAAGGCACATCAGGCTCCGTGCTCAGCTATGGCCAAGACGGGTCTGTCCCACTAGAGCATGGTCAGAGCTCGGTCGCACCAAGCACCACTCAACACACCAGCTGCTCCTGGTGCAGGGCCCTCCATAGTCCACCAGCTGAAAGCAGCATCCCCCCCATCCCACAAAAGACAGGCAGAAGCTCCTGTGTGTGAACCTGACAAGAGTGACAAGGCTGCTGTAGGAGGCAGGGTCAGCAAAGCCAGAGAAAGATCAACAGCCCCAGAGGAGGATCAGAAGATGGATCACAGGAGAGGAACAACAAACATGGACATCCCCCAGGGCCTGAAACAAAGTCCCTATGGGAATGCAGCCTTAGTCACAAAGGGCAGAACATGGCAATGCTACAGACACTACATGGGACTGGGAAGAGGTGGCATTGCTGGCAGTGGGGAAAGGCTCATGGAGCCTACTGGAGCCAACAGGCCAGCTGAACGGGCACACCGTCAGCTCTTTGCAGGGCACTGCTTTCTACCAGCTGAAGCTCTTCTCAACCTCCCTCCTGTGTGAGGGGCTGTACATTGGCACCAGCCCTTCAAGGGTGGGGGCACATTTCCCAGTCCACTCGCTGCTCACTGCCTACCTCTGCTCCCCCCACACTCTGATGGGACAGAGCCACCAGCCAGACGGCACCACTGGCTTCCCAAAGGCCGGCAGCAGGTCCCACGCAGCTCTGCCCTGCCCTGCTGCCAGGACCCGAAGGAAGCAGGGATCCTGCTCGAGGTTGCCAGCTGTCCATTTGGCCAGCAGCTCTGCTTCCTTGGCCTGGCTAAAATATTCATAACTACCTCACTGTGTGGCCTCAACTCCATTAACACTCAGGAAAGTTTAGCAAGGTAAATTATTCAGTGGCAGCTTTATTTTTGGGCCAAGTCACACATGGATTAGAAAGGAAGTCTCTTTAGGGGTGGAAAGCAGGGAAGTTGTCAAGCTGAAATCTAACCTGCCTGGTACAGCACATTTGCTACTCCTGACACAGCACATACACATCAACTTTTCAACTTTAAGCACGTCAGCTTTCCCTCCTCTCCTTCCAACCAAGGGATGTTGACTCAAATTGTTGAAGAATCCTTTGGTAGCACTTCCTGCCAAACTCATTGCTTCTCAGACCTCCCTAAGACCTCCCATCTCTGCCACTCAATCCACATGTTAAAAGGGAACTCAAAAGTTCAGAACCTCCTTCAACACCACCAGCTGCAGGCATCTGTGCTCTGGGCACACCTGGAAGCCCCAGCTGTGCTGAGTACTGAGAGATTCAGCCCCTCTGAAGGGCTTGAAACCTATAATAGATGAGCACAAGGCAAAAAAACCCCAAAGCACAAAGAAGCAGTAAAATGATCTTTCCTCCTCCCCAAGATGTACAACTTTGCTGGAACCAGAGACAATACCGAAGTGCAACAGTTCCCTGAGGCAGAAAAATGCTCCAATGAAGGACTTCTTTTTCTCCTGACACACTGACAATCCTTCTTACCTTTCCCCTCTCACCATCGCTTACATCAGAGCCTTCAGAAACTACTTTCCGAACAATTACAACCCTGATCCCAGATATACATAGTCAAAGGATTAAGCCCAAGCAGCAGCACCCACCAACACTGCTACAGAAAAGAGCATTTCAGGAAACGGAACTGCTCCAGACAATTGGCAGCTGACAGCCACCCAAAGCACTCAACCACCCAGACAAGGTCTCGTACTGACACAGCCCACTCAAACTGGCATCTCCACAAGCTTCACACCCCTCCACTGACAGACCAAATGAAAATATGTTCTGCTCCCAGCTCATATCCCAAAGCCTTGGTCCACTCTGTCAAAGAGACTAACAGCCTCCCAGCTTCTTTTTGCTTGTTCATGCCAAGGTCTGCTCTCCTCCTCCTTACCTGCAGAGCTTTCTCATCCAGCATTCGATGTTTGCTCTGAATCTTGTGTCTTGGTCCTTTCTGTTTAGCTGGGTCTTCTGCACCAGCAAAAATTGAACTGTACTCCTGCAGCCGTTCAGGGGCTGGGTACTTGGCACTGGAAAATACCTGTGGAGAAACAGGGAGGGACTGAAACATCCCAACAGCTGGGAAATTCTACAACACAGAAACACATGGAGTGGGAGTGAGCTGCCAATGGGAATGGACAGCCTTGGAGACAGCAGGCTCCTAAGGGTTATGTGCATGGACCGCCACTTCTGAAAGTGCCAGAACCTCTCTATAAAAGTACAAGGAGATCACTGGCAAAAATGCTTCCACTGGCAGGAAAGGAGTTGGAAATACTGTACAAAATGAAGCAAGAATGATGAAAGGAGGATTTTCACCAGTTTTACATGGCTCAATGGGATTAAGGTGCACTAAGGGGAGGCTAACAGCAGCATTCATTCAAATAGCCAAAGTGTCTACGAGTCTGAAATGCAAGGGTGTTGAGCTTACTCAGCACATGCCTTTCATCTCTCTCAGGAAGCAGCTGGGCCAGAAACCTATAAATGCCCCTATAAAACCAGGGGCTGTGTGGCTCATGGGTCTAAAATTCATCAGTTGGCCAAGTCAGGAATGGGATTCTCATCACAACCCTGCTCAGCAGCAAGGCATGGAGTGGTGAGTGGGCAGCAGGTGTGGCAGCTGAGCACCCTTTCTTCACCAGAGCTTACATCAGGAGTACAGAGAAAAGGTGGAAGGAAGAAAGGAGGCAGTGCAGCCTTCACCGAAGTCACTACCTTAATAGCCTTCTTGCTGCCCTTTATCTTCTCAATCTTCGCTTGGGCGAGTGTGACTCTCTCACCAATCGCCTGAAGCTGTGCCCGGCTGGTCTCCACCCGCTGAGAGATCCTAGGAGGCAAGCACATTTCCTACTATGAAGAATCCAGAACCAGCAATTTTTTTGGCAACAATTTTTTTGCCAGTGCCCAGACCCTCAGAGAAGAATGCAAGTTTTGGTGGACCGGGTTGTTTCAAAGGGCAAAAGAGTGCTGGTTGAGACACGCTCATCTCCCTCCCATTGAGAGCTTTATGTACTCTGACATGACACGAAGTAGGACTAGTCCATGACTCACAGCACAATGTTCCTGAGGCTGTTTAAGGCACAGAAGGATGGAAAACTGCAACTTTTTTGCCAACACCAGAGGGCCACAAGCCTCCCTGCAGGTACTGCTGACAAGAAAGCCACAGCCAGTTATCAACTGCCAACATATTTTTAATAAAATGACTTGTTGCAAATGAAAGGCAACACATGTTAATGAGCAGAGTTCAGGACTCACATGGCTTATACTGTCCTCTCCTGTACCAGCAGTTTGTTATACAACTTTGTCCATGTTGCTTAGCAGTTTTGTGGCTTAGTTTCCACATCAGTTAAACAAGATTAGGTCCTCATTTGGAGAAATGAAGCACAATAATGTGCATCATTTTTGCATGACTAGATGTGCTGGTTTTGGCTGGAGTAGAGTTAATTTTCGTCATAGTAGCCGGTATGGGGCTGTGTTTTGGATTTGTGCTGGAAACAGCGTTGATAACTCAGGGATGCTTCCATCATTGCTGAGCAGGGCTTGCACAGAGTCAAGGCTTTCTCTGCTTCTCACAACCCCCCCCCGCCCCCAAGCGAGCGGACTGGGGGTGCACAAGGAGTTGGGAGGGGATGTCACTGGGACAGCTGGTCCTAACTGACCCAAGGGATATTCCATTCCATATGGAATCACGCTCAGCATATAGACTAGGGAAAAAGTTGGCTGGGGGCCACTGCTTGGGGCCTGTCTGGGCTTCAGTCAGTTGGTGGTGAGCAATTATTTTTCATTCACATCACTTGTCTTTCTTGGGGTTTATTTCTCTTTCTTGTTTGTTATTTTCCTTCTCATTACAGTATTATTATTATCATATTTTATGTCCATTATTAAACTGTTCGTATCCAACCTATGAATTTTCTCACTTTCACCCTTCCAGTTCTCCACGCCCCCAGCCTGCTGGGGGCAGGGTGAGCAAGGGGCTGTGTGGTGCTTCGTTGAAGGCTGGGGATAAACCACGGCACTAGATCAGCATCAAAATGCTTTGGGACTGAGGTGAAAAGCACTCTGTGGCAACAGAGGAGAGCAGACACTGGTTAAGTACCTCTGTGTTCACCACGTGGACATACTGCTTCCCCACAAAGCCTACAGCAGATACCTTGCAGCCGGGGGCACAGCCCAAACTGCCTGCATGTCATGCACAGTGGCTGCCATGCTGCAGGAACTGTCACACAGGTTCAGCCAGAGATTAGCAGGGACACTGCGGGCAGACAACAGCTACAGGAAACTACAGAGTCACCCTCTCAGAAAAGACCTTCCTTCCCCATGCACTACCAGAAGGTTCTCCCTAGCTTCAAGCTCAAGAGCTGAAAAGTGTTCTGAACCCTCAACCCTCCAGTGAAATCAGCGAAGAGTATTTTTATGGCTATACAACCCATTAGGAGAGAGAGCACTCCACTTCAGCAGTGTTTTGCAGCAATGAGTTCCATCAGATCATTCTGTGCCTGTAAAAATCAATCTCAAGTATTGTCTTTCAATTTCCCCAAAAGTCTCTCTTTGCTTTTGAGAGAGCTCTCACATTTTTTTTTCTGCTCTGCCTGTATAATTCCCTTCAGCAACAAATTTGACATCAGCAGTGATCCATGATTCCCCATTTCAAACTGTATCAAACTCATCTTTTCAAGTATTTTCACCATGTGCAGCACATTCACTATTACAGCACAGAAATGGACTCCCTAAAGCCCCCCACAACATAGGTAGTGAAAAACTGCCAATACAAGCCTGTTTCACCTTGTATCATTCTGAAAGAACCCCACTTCTTTCACTAAACTTTGAATGTTTCTGTTTGTTTATAGACATGCTCCCCTGTTCCTGGAAGCATGAAAAACCTTCCTTATGCATATGGCAGGATAGCACACAGCCTGTTTCCACTTCATTCTGTTTGGAGTAGGAGATGAGCAAAATTGAACCTCATGAGACTCTCTCCCTCTCAGAATTATTCTCCATTTCTCCATCCTTTTATTTTAAACACAGTCTAACAGCTTGTATTTTGTACCAACACTGAGTACAAATCTGTTCATGATTTCCTTCCCACACCCTCCCTCTGCCTCAGTGGAGTAACTCACATCACTTATACACTTGATAGGTTCTCAGAGTAGTTTCTGTTGTTCCTTTCAGTGTGCATTTCCTAGCACCTGTCTGCACCAAGTTTCATGTGTCACAGGGCTGTCCCCATTGCCTTGTTTTGTTCAAGTGTGAGATGCCTCTGAAAGACCTAAGTCTTCCCTAACTGCTCTCCCCAGAACATTTTCCCACCTCACAGTTCACCTCTTTTCTAGACGTTTCATAATTGTATTGATTGACACTATTTCCAGTACTGCTCCTGGGGGCATTTGACTATTTTTACTTCCTTCCAAACTGAAAAAACACCAGTCATTTATTTCTGCTTTGCTGCTCTCCCTCAAATCAATGCTGCAATTTTCTCTCTAACCTGTGAGTAGACCTCTCTCCTAGAACTCCTCAACGAAGCTTTCCTGAAGCTCCACATAAAAGCAAGGTATCAACTGCCTTTTAGCCAATACACTGCTGACTCCCAGACACAATTTTCAGGACCTGACAGGGCACGTTTCTCTCCCAGAAGGAAGCGCTAAGCAAGTAGTTATGCAAGCTCAGACCTAGAAACCAGTAAGTGTTCTCCTCCCTTCCACTCCATGAATGTGAGTGGGTCAAATGAGGCAGTGAAATGCTTCCCTTGCTCCCTTTCCTGCCCCACATTATCCCCAGTGCTTCACCAGGTATCAACCTCTTCCTCTCTCTTGCCTCACTCAGTGTTTTGCTAGCTGTGAAGCAGCAAAGGAATTTTTGAGGAATCCCAGTTACACCTACCTTTCACTCAACCCCTCTCACATTTAACTCTCATCCTCTAAAACACCCGTGCAGGAGAGGAACGGTGCCACAACTCCCTTTACAGCCCCACCAAACACAGCAGGCTATTCCAAAGGGCTTCTCAATGGCAGACTCCTCATCCCTCCTACAGCACAGATAATACCATGGGAATAACAGAGAGCGAAGCATCTCTCAGTTCACCATGTCACACACACCTTTCTCATTTAAAATTTGCTGGAACCTCTCTTAAAAGGAAGCAGCCCTAAAACCTGGATGTGACTGGCAATTACTGCATCCTAGCTGCAACAGGAATGGTACATCCATAAGGAAAGAGGGAAGACATCCAGAGTTTTATCCATCCCTACTGCCCACCAAATATAAAGGGCAGTATCAGGCAGACAGCCCACTCCCAGCGCAGGCTGGGGAAGTTGTCCAGTGGCAGCTCAGGTGTTTCAAACCATGACAGCTCTTCCCCAAGGCACTCTGTACTTTCTACTGTGATCTGCTACTCCAGGATTTGACAGGCCAAATCCCACTGACCTTAGGAGTTCTGCCAAAAACCTTCACCTGAGGTGGTACAGATGCAGGCCCCCAACACAGAAGGAATACACATCCGTCTACAGAATTAATTTATTTGTTCCTGAACAAGGTAACTTTGAAAACAAATATTAAACCTCCTCAATCCAACTAATCCAAATTCCATCACATGTACAGCCTCCTAGAAGTGCATGACTGTTATGCATGTACAGTTCAAGATACAGCTGCACATGTCAGTTAAAAGAGACAATATACCGTATTGATACTGAAAAATAACATGGACAAAAACTCCTCATGTTCAATCATGCTCCAGTAATTTTAGTATTTCTACTGCTGTGGAAACTGAACTTACTCTAAGGAGTCAACCAGTGTTTGTAAAGAAAGGAAACAGAACAGGAGGAAGGGATGTTGCCAGGGATTTCAGGAGCAAAGTGCTTGAAGGAAGATGGCATTTGGAGCTCATCACTGAGAGGCGTCTTTTTGAGGGGCAATTGCAATCAGGACAGCAGGGGTAAGTGTTAATAAAATACCCATTGCTTCCCCTCAGAACCCTTTGCTCAGACAGCCAAAGCCACCATCAGCGTCTGAGCCTACTCCGTGCCTAAGTTATTAGTCACTGCTGTGTTATTTTGCTCTGGGTGCTCTCTTCTGCTTGAGAAACGCCTTTAGTTAGATTCAATGTGACTTTGGAGTTGCAAAGAAGCAGGAGGCTACAGCAACAGCCCCTCCCTTTCAATCAGGATGTGCTTCATTTGAGAAAAGTGAACAGAGGGCCTGTGGAAAAAGAATATATCACCTACCTTCAAATCCCAGGCACTGAGCCAAATCAACCTTCCCCTCCCAAGGCTTTTCTTTGGGGAAGTAATACATGTGGTAGATTAAATCTATCTAGTGGATTATCTCTTAATCCATACAAACCTTTATTTTTGATCTAAGCAGATATTAAAGCCAATCTTTCAGCTGCTTTGATTTAAGCTTTCACTTTCTCTTGTACTTCTGAAATCTTTTTGCCCTCAAGCCCTCTGCACCTCACTCCCAACTTAGATCTTGTTTCTCCATTCCCCTAAGGCCCTCATCCTGCTGCCTTAAACTCCTCTCCATTTTATAGGCAACTCTCTCCAACACCACAGCAAGTCCCAGGAATGTTTCCTCCCAGATCACTGTCCCTATCCCAAATCACTGCCCCATCCTCTGCCCCACCTGCAGCCACAGAGCAGATCACTTCCTCATTTCCTTATAACTCTTCTGATAAATCCCACATTCAAGCAGCTACTGAAAGACCTCCTCTGCTGCATCCACATCTACTATGGGGTAAACTACTGTTCTCTTGCTCCCATAGGAAGAAGATTTGAGGCATTAGGAATCTGGCATCCAGGACACTGGATACTGCCTGACAGTCACCAGCATTGGCAATAATGCTACATTTCTATGCGTGTCTCCAAGCGCTCCACAGTACCAACAACAACAAAAAAAGGTGATTTTTATCATCTATATTTGCTAGGGATCACACAGCATCAGAAAAAAGTTTAAAATCAGAGCAGGTTTAAAGACAGGCTGACATATTCCCAGAAAAGTGGCTGAGCAAGACAGATTTCTTGGAAGGAATCATCACAGCAGCAGGAGATCCTTTGCTGTCTATGCTGAGTGTACATGTCACCCAAAAGTGACAGGGATGACAAAACCACTGAAGTGGGAGAGAGAAGAGGCAAGCTCCACACCAAGGTGAATGAGAAAGGTGAGGCAGCAGAGGCTGGAGCAAACCTCTCTAGAATACCAAAGAACTTCAATTTCATGTCTGAAGTACAAAAGTGAGCGATCAACCAAGGAGAAAGAACATTACGGAGCAGAATGAGAAATGAAGTTGCACAGGAGGATAAGGCAGATGAAGTATTAAATTACTTTTTCCCTTAAATAAGGAAACATCACAGCAAGTCAGGCTTCTGGTCTCCTCCCAGCCCAAGCTCCAGCTCTGAGAGATAGCAGAGGGATGCTTGGCAGTGCTGTGCTAAACTTCAGGGTACATACAGTAAATTTATTCTATAAAACCTTGGCTTTTTGCCTGAAAGTCAAGCTGCCTTTTTTTTTCCCCAATGAAGTGTGCTTTTATTAAATTCCTGCCAAACTGCAGGAGGCATGAATAAGAAGGGATGGAGTTTATGGCTCTTGTATTTTATTACATTCCCAGACTCTCCAAGAGGCTGGTGCTGGAGCAGGGTAGCAAGGGAAGAAAACAGTTCTGACTGCCATTCACTGTTCCACTGCACCAGTGCCAAAACTGACATGATACCACTACTGATGAATGAGATGCCACTAAAACTCTAGGACAAGGTTCAGTGCCCTTCCAAAAATCAGGGAACCACTAGTGTGCATCATCCCATGATGAAAGCAGCAGAGGAAGATGGTGCTGAGGGAGATAAATGTCCACCTTTCTTCCCAGGCTTCTGAGCTTCTTCCTCACCTGTTTGTTTCCTGTGACCTCCATCACTGCTCTCTTCTATGTGTATGCTGAGAAGAACAAAATCTCAAATTTTTCAAGTTTTATCTCATTCAAGAATCTTCTCTGAGAAAAGGCAATGGGCTTTTATGGCTCCTCAGGCTGCTGAAGTGATGGGGAAATACCAATGCATCAGCCCCAGTACCCATAACTCAGGGCTTTGATGCAAAATCCCTAGATTGAAGGTGGCCTAGAGAGCTTGGACAGAACATATGAGAGCGTTCAGGCTGGGTAACAAAAGATAATGTTTTATGAGGTACCAGAGTGCTCTCTACAAACGGTCTCACCCCTCACTTCCTACACACTGTGGTGGGCCAGCTCAGAGTTCATGACTGGGAGTGTCAAAAATTAAATGAAAGAAACCCACTCCCCACTCCCACGCAGTGCCTCTGCTCCAGCAGCTGGCAACATCTCAGGATCGAGGTGGGGAGAGCAGAGACAAGACATTTTTGGTTTACAGCAAAGCATTCAAAGCCAGCTCACAAAACCAATTCACCTCAAAAGTTTGAAAGGCAAAAAGCAAAAAACGTATGCTCTTATAAAAAAAACAAACACGTTCAACCACTCAAAGAAAGATCAACTTGTTTGCTTTCTGCTCTTCTCTCTCCATATTTAAGCAGTTTTTAAGGTCTTACTTCATGTCTGAGTAAGTGTAATCAGAAACTGTCATCATACACCATCTCTGACAGAAAGAAATCCCAAGTGAGACAGTGTAATCAATGTTCCTTCCTCCATTAAGGGCTTGGGTATTATACTAATTAATGTTTATCTCACTTTGATTGCTCCTCCAGCCTGATTTGCAGGTGTTTAAGCATTTGCACAGTGCCCTGCTCCTGTGATGCTGAACCGCTTTGCAGATTGGAGAGCGATCAAGGTTGCCAGGTTATCCTCAGCAGGATCTGGCATATATCACTCTCCACAGGTCATGTTCTCGTACAAAAATCATTTCAGTTTGATTTTTAATCTCTCATTTCGCAAGGCACTCCTGCAACTCTGAGTTAAGTTTATGTAAAACTAGAAACTTAGAATTTTGACCTATCATCGCAGCACGCTCCTCCCTCTTCCCCTGCAGCTTGTTCTCTTCCTCAGAAAAGCAGCTTCCCTTTTTCTTTACAAAAAAAGGTGACAAACAAGTTCCTCTTTAACCTTCCAATCTTTTTACTTGCTTCCCACCACTGACTGTTCTGAAAGCAGATGTGCTTTCCTTTTCTTAGACGAAATATATACGGAATAGAAAGTCTGTGTATACTAAGCAGAAAGTCAGCGTTTGCAAATAAACTAGACAATTAGATCTTCTATTTAAACTACACAGGCTACTTTTGGTAAAACTATTTCTCCATTAGTAGTGTTAAGATACATAAACAAAACAGGTTCTACCATCACAGTGACAACTTTTGGGAAAGATTACTTCTGAAAGAAGCAATGGAAAAAAATGGTTCTTTCCCAGTACTGCTGGAGTTCCACAGGTGACTTTCTGAGTTCCCCCACTGGCAGTGGATCTACTTCCCAGAGCAGCAGCCACAGGAATGGTCTTGAGATAGTAAGCAGCTGATGCTGTAAGTCACAGAATAGTTCAGGTTGGAAGAGACCTTTCAGGGCCATCTAGTCCAACCCTCTGCAGAGAGCAGGACATCTTCAGCTAGATCAAGTTGGTCAGCCTGGCCTTGAATATTCTCAGGGCCTCTACCACCTCTTTGGGCAACTTATTGCAATGTTTTACCAGCCTCATCACAGAACACGTACTACTTATATTTAGTCCGAATCTACCCTCTTTTAATTTAAAGCCAGTGCTCCTTGTTCTATCCCAACAGGTCCTGCTAAAAAGTTTGTCCTTTTAGGTACTGAAAGGTTGCAAAAAGGCCTCCCTGGAGCCTTCTCCAGGCTGAACCCCAACTCCCTTGGCCTCTCCTCATTGGAGAGGTGTTGTAGTAACTGATACTAGTGTTGTACCTGCTAAAGTTACTAATAAAGTATAGTAACTGGGTTGTTATCTATACAGTATTCATTCATCCTTGCAAAAATCTCACAAGTATTTACTCACTAAAGCTAAATATTCTGGAGTAATAGCTTTAAGTGTTTTCGGTTTTGTTTTCCTTCTTTTTTTTTAATCACTTGTGAAAGGAAGGCTAATCCTGTTTGGACAGAATTTTACCAGACTGTCAAAAGTAAATTTTGTTGCCATGTTGCTTGAAGTAATAGATCTTATTTGGCAGATAGCTTGAGAAGGTGTTTTGGCACCTTGTAACCTTAAATTAATCAACTGTGTACACAAACATTAGGTTTCTCTTTCTCCTATCAAAGCTCCATTCTGAGACTAGCCAAAGATCTTTCTCCCTGTTCCCATTGAAAAGAAAATGCATGCCACTACAAAGAGTCCCAGGAAAGATAAAACAGTGGAGAAATGCCCAGGTGACCCTGTGATGAACTATATCTGCAGGTATGGAGAGCTAATGCCTTGAAAGATCTCAGATTCCTCTCAATCACTGAGTGCGGAATAAATTCCTTCCCAGTCTTCATTTGGGCACCACATCTGATTCTACACAGACAATGTTTCTGTTACACAGCTCACTCTTAATCAGTATTGTGCTCCACATTTCCTATCAGCAGTAGTCACAGGAGATAGATCAGCCTGGATTTAGATGTTTGATCTGTGCCCTCTCTGGGGCAGGGTTGCAAGAGAAATGCATAAGCCACCAGCCAAAACCTGTGCTTCTTCTGACTTCACCTGAACGTAGCAATAGCAAGAGATGAACACTGACAAGCAGCTGCCCCAGCCCTTTCAGCCTGTGCCTCACTGGAGCCAAAGATGCCTCATGACAATGCCATGATCATGTGGGAAGAGTGACATTTGCAGAGCCTTCCTCCCCATTGGCAAGGCAATCCACATTGACTCCACACATAGGACAGTCCAATTTATAGCAGAGGATCAGGAATTCCCTCTTCATTCCTAGCTTCCCCCCTGATCTTCCAAGTGGTTTTAAATCAGTTTTCTTCTCCAAGGTAAATAGTACCCAGCTACATACGTGTGATAAGAACCAATGTAGTGAACATCCCTAAAGGTTCTACTACAGGTCGTGCCCTTATGTAAGGCTGAACATACTGGGAAAGCTGAGCTCCCTCTCATTCATCGGGAGGGAGGTTTTTTAATACCAATACAGCACACAGCACAAATCTGCTCTCAGTGTGTTGATCTTCACTACCAAAACAACCCATTGTCATCAAGAATAAGAATGCTGATCAAAACACACCTGCCTCCAGAGCAGAAAATGATCCCTAGTAATAGGACTCTCTCATGGTTTTCCAAGAAAAGCATTGCTTTTCATTTAATCAAACACCCTTAGAACTTCATAACTTTTCACCCAAAGATCTCAAAGCAATTTCCAAGTGTTAATTAAGTCTCAGTTGCTTGTGAAACCAAGAGTGGAATCATTTGTCCCCTTGTAACAAAAGAAATTAACGGTGCAGGCCCAGCAGATCAGATTTCCAGTCCATAGTTCACTGAACTGAACAATTGTGCATTAATTCACAGGAGTTAACACTTACATTTCAGTAGTTAATTTTCCATTTTACTGAGCTTAAGACGACCTGTGCAAGTACTTCTGCCTTTTTCAGCACCTCCCCATTGTCGAATCCATCCCACTGCTGCTCTCCAGAATAAACTACAGCCAGCAAGCCCTGACACAAAACACTGCCTGTTCTCTCACCACCACCACCACTTCTTTCTTGGGATCCAAAGTATATCCTCTAACCACATTTAAGACACATGTTTAAAGGTAAAGGCTTTTGCATCGACTTTAAATTTTCTCCATTTCAGAGCAGCTGATGGCAATCACACAAAATTTGACTTGAACACGGTAAGTTGAACCTTTCAGTCCCCTTTTCAATAACAGATACTTAAGAGCTACCATTTACAAGCTAGTGCTCACTCAACAAAATCTGTCTCTAGAAAACTGAAAATCCCTCACTAAAATCTGTCTCTATAAAAACCACTGTCCTGCACAATTGGACTTGCATATTCAGAGGAAGGAAAGCCTAACCAAGATAAAGGATTGCTACCATAAGACAGTCTGTTTCATCAGCTGGGAAACCCTCAAAGACAACAGAGGTCTGCCTCTGTGGTCTTCCCTCACTCTGTCCTGACCTACTGAGGCTGTCACCAGATATTTGGTAAATGACCAAACCAGTCTTTGAAGCACAACCTGGAGTACCCAGGTCATTTTGTTTTGCACTCAATACTGTGTTTCTGTTCACCATATTTGCTACAGAGACCCCTGTACTTCCAATAGCTTACATTTCAATGAAATTTCTTCTATTTCCTTCCAGTCTTCCTTCAGTTAGGTAATTCTACCCTTGTGAACAATGACACCCACTGCTTCTGCTCAGCAATGAACCTCTTCAGCACCCTGGGAGGACTAATGTCCATTCCCAAGATTCCCTCCAAATTTTGCTACAATTAAAACAAGCTCAACCACATAAGACACACTACCTCAGTTATCAGCCCTCTGCCAATTACAAAACCCCATTGCTAACTTATCTCTTTCCTTCCTCACCAGTGCTTTCAATTTGAGCTTCTCATAACAGATACTCCTCTTTCAAAACAGGTCTCCTTCTCTTAAAGGAAATATTTCTTTACATAATTTTTGCAAATGAAGTTTTTTATTTCACAATATTTGCTCTTCAGAAGCAGAGGTTGTTTGGTGTCACTTATTCATTCTCCTACAATCAATTGCAGTCACACTCAAATCTCAAAAGGCACCTTCTGTGATATGCACATCAACAAGCTAATTTGAGCCTAAGTGCTTCTTCAACAAATTAGAGCAACTCTTTATGACACGTTATCCATCTAACACCTTTCCTGAGTGATTACAGCACTTTTCTTCAGGGATTTCTAGCTACTTTTGCTTTGAAAACTTTGGCCCACAGGCAGAGATGTTCCTAACAGCATCAAAAAGCAGACACCTCTCTGCTTGGACTGACAGCTGCTCTGTCATTCCAGTGAACAGCCTGTGACACATCAGTGATTAGACATCACCTTTTAGAACAATTCTAAACTCATAATTTTCCCCACTGTCCTTTTAAAACTCATCTTTCCCACACAGTGATTCACAAATAGTCATTAAGAATGGAAACACTATTTTCACAGTAATACCAGAACAAATTTGTACAGTCCACTTCCCAAACCTCCTTTCCTACCCCAAAACTGCCAGGACAGTAAATTCATAAATTTTAATAGCCTAAGCCCTCTCCCTGACATACTCAAACAATAAATACTCTCATGGACCAATGCCTTTGGCAGCAGCTAAACCCCTCATCACAGCTAAAAATAAGCATGAAGAGTAACAAAGGGCATGATTTTGGCTGTGTGATTGTTTGTTCCCCACCACCTAAATCACCGATGTGCTAGAAAGAACAAAGAAAATCCTGCCTGATGCTCAGCTGGGAGCTTCACTACCTCCCTTCCTGAAAAAAAATAGTCACACAGAGTCTGAGTTTCCTCTGGAATTAACAAAATCCAGGATGTCACTTTGGAAAGTATTGTTGTTGAAGCAAAACCAAACCAACCCAGTCAGTGGGACAAATCAACACAGAGAACTGCTCTGCGGAGACCATGAACTTTCTTGCTTCTTTGTGCACTAAATTACCCACCTGGGGTTTCTCTTTAACACAGTATACCATCCAAATCCCTTATCCTAGGCTCCAAAAATAAATTTTTATCCTCTCCTCTCCTTAATGGCACAGCATGGTGAATTCCTTCAATAAAATGACTGCCTGGAGAATTTAGATGGAAGAGAAATAGGAACCCCTTCATTAGCATCTGCAAATGGATCTACTGTATCCAAAAGCGCTGCTCTGTCCTAACTGTCAGTTGCAGTTACACCCAAACTCTAATCCACCCCATTTGCAAAAGCCCAGTGACGGCATCACAGCCAGCCAGAAAGGACCATGGG
This sequence comes from Pseudotriccus pelzelni, assembly GCA_035584735.1. NCBI lineage: Eukaryota > Metazoa > Chordata > Aves > Passeriformes > Tyrannidae > Pseudotriccus > Pseudotriccus pelzelni. Next base: position 65,366,160 of record JAWMRA010000041.1, read on the forward strand.
AAGGGAATTTAATCCACCAGTCAAGTGTGAAGAACAGACCTTTGGCACTGGTGTTCCTCCTGCAATTCTCCCCTCAGTGTGCACGCTCCCACTTACATAGGAGGGAGCCTGTAATACACATTTCAAGCCACTCAGCGTTATTTTCCAGACAGTTTTCTCCGCACTAGATCCCTAATGGAAGTCATGCCCGTAAAACAAAATTACTTATTTGCGTCTCTTCCTCCAGGGCTGCGTATACAAAACCATCCATAGAAACAGAAAATTACCCCAACACATGTGTGGGGCTCCATGTCTGAAGCTGGTTGAGAAGGTAGAGCCATCACTTTGTATAATAAAAGAATAACATGGCGGTTGTGTCAAGAAGAGTGGGAGTGGGAGAACCTGACATATTGTGAAACTGTAGGCTAAGGAATAAGGGAACACTTCTGCTCTGAGGCACACACTGACTTGTTATGATCTGTTTCTCCTTGCCTATTTCCAGACAGAAATAGCTACAGCCACTTGGGTAAGGGACTGAGTGGGAAAGGAGTGCCACTCTGGATGGGGAAGTTCATAAGATCTTTGCCAGAACTCTCTTCATTAACAGAGACTTATTGCTGGGCAAAATCTCAGCCGCTGCATCTCCCATCAGTGCAGATCTGGATCCTTCCAAATCCACTGACATCCAGAGTCCTTCAAGGAAAGGATGTTTACTAAGCTACACAAAGAGCAGAGTTTTGGAGTTTCCTGGATAACCTTCTCAGGGCACCACAACAGTGGGCAGACATTAGGGAAGCACATGGAACGCTCCCACGCTAAAGGACTGCGGCCATGAGATGCCTTTGCATTATTCACTCACAGGTGTGGCTGGGAGGTCAGTCCCATCTCTGCTCTCTGGGCAGCCCTCAAGGCCCGTGTCACTACCTGGACCCTGAACTGACACGGACATCACACTGAACTACTGAGGGATTGGCACCGTGGCTGTTAGCAAAAGGCAGCCAGAAACACACTGCAGCCCAACTTGCGTGTCCTCCCACAGAAAAACGTCTCATTTCCCTAACACGCCTTCCCACCAGCCTCTCGCTGAACTGCTGCCTCCCTCCAACCCAATGCTACTTTCAAGGCACCCCTGAACATTTCTGAACACCAGGTACCAGTGTTACGGTGTCTGAACTGGGCAGAAAACTCTAAAACAAGAGATGAGCCTAGAAAAGGTGTCAACATGCCCATGCAGTTCTGGCTTCAGAATTAACTGATAATAAACACGCAAAGATGGACACCTGGCCCCATTGTAAAGACTTGCACAACTCGTAAAGACAATTTTTTGGGCTCATGGTCAGGAGGAGAGATTACCACCATTTCCATCCCCTGCCAGATTTTTTCACTTCTTTCTCAAAGGGCTCTCAGCACTTTCGTCACGTAGAGAAGAGCCTGCTTTAAGGTTCAGGGTGGAATTCTCTTCTCACATACCTTTACAGCACTACGGATACAACATCACCATTATTATTTCTAGATATATTACTCTCATGCTGCAGGATATTACAACTGATAGCTATTTAAAACCTCACTGCATTAATGTCAGACTATTTCTGAAGGCTGTAAGCCTCCACAAAAGCAGACCCTGCTGCACTTGGCTTCAGATAAGGTTATTCCACTACAATTACTTAGTGAACACTACCTTTGCGATGCAGAAACAGTTCAGTGAGCAAAAACGTCCATCTTGTCAGTAGCAGAGAGGTTCTCTTGGGCTTCCTCTTCTTAAAGCAGTAGAAGCCGGAGTGATTACACATCTGTACTTTTTGCTCCAGGATAGCTCATAAAAGTTTAAAAACCAATTTAGAGCAGTTGAGGGTACACAAAGTGATCCATCCTTCAACTTAGTCACAGCTCTGTCCTCAAATTGTGCTCTAAAATAATCTCTGGTGAAAGAAGGCAATCTTCATCAAGATTATCTCTTCTCACCTCCTCCACAAATGGGTCTAGCATTTGTTTCTTTTGCCTCTTGCTGCTACAGGCTGTATATCTATAGATGGTTTTGCAACTGGCTTTATCTGTTTTGGAACACAGCCTTTGAATAATAAGCAATGGTGGCTACTATTGGTGCCATCTCTTGTGTTAAAATCATAGCGCTTTAAATATTTTAGGTAGGTTTTGCTAAGCTATAGGGAGTCTACAGATGGTAGTAGATAAATTTTCGTCTACAAACACATAAAAATATGAGCAAAAAAACCAAAGAAAATTAATCCAGAAAGCCACTGTGAACTAGATATGCTTGTATCAATTTTTTTTGATTAACAATTTTCTTCAAGCTGCAAATTTCTGCTGCATGAACAGAGTCTGCACAGTCAATGTGTTTAGATTTATCACAGACTCTTCCAGGACATCTCTTTTCAGGAAATCCAGTTGCAGACAGCAACATCCCTGTTACAAAGGATCAGCGTTGTCATACTCAATCCTCTACAGGCTAAGGTGGGATTTCCCCTTACTCATGACCAGACCAAGAAAAAAAAAAGCACTCCTTTACTGAAACAGCAACCTTGCCTCCCTCTGTTCTCTTTCGTTACCATTCCTTCACCCTTTGAGGAGAAGCAATCTCCCTTCTGAGAATGAATCTGATCTCCCCAGAGCTGCAAAAGCAGGATGAAAACTACCTAGAGAGGAACAGAACAGATTCAGGCCTCAGGCTGGTCAAGCCTCAATGAATGTATTCCACTGGGTATTTTTCCAGGTATCAAATCACACTTACATAGGTAGATAAATCTTACACTTCTTCCCACTTCTGAATCTCTCACGTGCTTTCTCAGGGAGTCTGTCTAGCCCTGTCTTTAAGGACCAGAAAGAGAATTTGCTCACAAGAACTTGAAAGCTGCTAGTCAATATTGAATTTTCTCCAACAAGGCACAGAACAAGAGGCTTCCCTGTCAGGGTTAAAAAAAAACGAACTAAAATAAATCAACAAGCCATATGTACCCAAACCTTAGTTTCTCCTTACTGTTTGCCTTTCCTATTGCACATGCCATCTGTTTTGATCAAACTATCTCATATTTCCACATTCTACTACCAGTGTAAGAGTAGAGAGAATCCTCTCAAGAGCTCCGTTAACTCTGGAATCACTGTGCTTTTGCTAAGGTAGGAGAACCCTCTTCTCAATTTTGCATTTTCCTTCAAACTGAAAGAGGGCAGATTTAGATTTGGCATTAGGAAGAAATTCTCTGCTGTGAGGGTGGTGAGTCACTGGAATAGGTTACATAGAAAAGCAATGTATGCCACATCCCTGAAAGCATTCAGGGCCAGGCTGGATGGGGCTTTGAGCAACCTGATCTAGTGGAAGGTGTCCCTGCCCATATTTTTAGTGACTGAGGATATGAGTAAGGCCTGTATTTCCTTTGTGCTTCTGAATGGCCTTCTCAGCATCCTGGACAGAGTATTCCATACTTCTCTTTTCAGACGCAGAATCAAGCATTAAGAGCCCTTCCTCTCCACAGAATGCCTTCTGCTTTAAGAAACATTTTGCATTAATGCCAGCACTGAATCTTTTAGCTATTCATTAAATTGTATCACTATTTGTAGACTTGCTATTAGGTGCAAGAAGTTTGGTTGGAGGAGGCTATTGAATGTGAAGCACTTCAATAATTTCTTTAAATTTCTTTCCACGTTAAAAAAAAATGCTGAAGGCCTTGTTTGTGTACAAAAGGCTACAGCTCTCTTGTGGAGTTCAAGCCTGCCTTTCAATCACTGAAGGCAGAACAGATTGATCACCTTCCTTTCAGGGAAATGGAATTCATAGATAAACAGACTCAGACAAAACTGATGTTTGGAACAGCTGTTGTTAGTGGACGTAGAGTAAGGGCTTAAGTAACCATCACTACATTTCAATGACTGCCATAAAAAGTATTTTGTTTGCAGAACCAAGTTTAGCATTCTGTTCCTGTCCTTCAAAAGACACATTTAATCTCTGGAAGTCCAAAAGACAGATTTTTAGCACTTCTTGAGATGAGCAAGAATCTTGTCTTGCTAATTCTCCACCATGTTTGTTTAATTTTGAAAGAATAATCTTTTAATGACTTAATGCCATTCACTCTTCTCTTTGCTACTATTCTCATTACATTTCAAGCTGTGACAGCTCTATCTGTGCCCCTTCCCACCTGCTGCCCCACTCCATGGGCTGTCAAGGCACCTGAATAGAACCTGGGGCCTCAGATCCCACAGAATTTTAAGCTTAAGGATTTTAGAAGCACCCAGAAAGAGTTGTGACCCCGACTCTTGAAGAACAGTTAGTCTCCCTTTGTCTCTTGGTAAGGGATGCTTGCCAGTGCCAGCTGCCACCAGCATTCCAGGCATGCTGATCTGACACTCCTGTCACCTCCTGAAGTCTTCTTCCTATAGTCTGGGAACCTCTCTGAAGCTACATCTTTGCCAGCTTTAAAATTTAGCTTCCAAAGGTTCATGACAGCCAAAACAAATGAATGGTTTCTTACAAAGTGTGTGCTACACTTAAAAGAAAAATAAATCCACATTACTTGGACGTGCCTCTACAAGAATAACAACTATCTGCAGGCAAAATGTCTTCCCTGTACTCCATTTCCTCATGTCTACATGACAATCCACTCACTCTTTACCTCACTGTTTCTGCTTAATCTTCCTGGCAGCGAATGACTGCTCCTACAGCCTCTCAAGAGAGGTATCCGAAACTAACCTAGACTTAGCATCCTCTTTCAGGGACAACTTCAAAGTACCACAAGGTGACCTGTGGTTTAGCAAAAGTCATAACACTCTCAAATTAACTGGAAAAAAATCAATTCCCCGTGCTACAGCCAGCCTCCTGGTGTAAACTCCCCTGCACGTGACCCATCACTGGAACCCTCTTGACAGCACTCCTGGTAGGATACAACCCTTACAGCCAACAGGAACAAATACAATGAGGTGCCCAAGCTCCGACCTGCATCCCAGAGCCCCAGTGCACAACAAACAACACAGCGCAGCTTGCAGCAAGACCCTCCCTGGCAAGTTTCCATTCCACAGACCTCCTAAATCAAGTGCATATACAGGGATACCTTCAGTTCCCCCATTCCATTATTGATCATCATGACTAACTGCAGTAACAAGGGGAACACCCAAATGCACCTCATGATTAAGATTTTGTCTGTATTTTCAATTTCAGGACTACTCATATCTCAGCTCTGCCTCTGTCCCAAACATCCCTTAAGGTTCTGCTGCCCATCAGCTATTCCTTACCTTCCTTAATCACACGCTTACCAGATTTCCTCTCCACCCTTAACAGCACTTCCACAGTACTTTTGTTTTCCAGCTACCATTTTCAGAAGTGTGGCTTTCAGTTAAATCTTTGTTTAAGATTAAAGCCCTTTTCAAATATTTAATATCAAATTAACTTGAATTCAACTGAGGAGAAAACAGAAAGATACATCGATTTAGCAAAGTATTATTCCAGACAAATAAAAGACACTGAATAAAGATTTTGAAAAGGAGCAACCCAAAAATTCTTCTGTAAACTGGGAAAAAAGAAACACAAGGATAAGAAATTTTGTATACTGGACAACTTGTGGTTGGATCACAGGCAAAGTAAACCAGGACCTCTATAGCAACATTTCAACCCCAAGTACTTTTCTTTATACTGCTGTAAAGCTCCATGAGATAACTGGCAAAGGCAATTTTCCACAAATCTGTAGCACGAAAGTGTACACTTTGAATAATGAACTGACATATTAGAGATTATTAATATTTCCCAACAATACAAACTCTCAACAGAAATCCCAAAGGATAAACCCAACTAACTAAGGGAGCATCTCAGGAAAGCTAAACCCATCACCTATCTCCAAGTACTTACCACAGCAACATTCCTGTAAAAAATTCCACAGCACATAATTCCAATACCAGCTCTCACTCAGAAAATGCTGGTAATGAGAAATCAAACAGATGAAAAGGCTACTGTTAACTGAGTGTTTAAATTGGTCATCCTGCCTCCTGTGACTTGTATCTAAAACTCTCCTTAAAAGTCCGTGAGTTAAGTAGATACTATGTCAGATTGGCTATGTTAGAATATTTATGTTTTAAGCAGTAATGATATGTATTAAAATCTCAGCAGCTACAGGCAATGAATCTGATCTTTACTGCAGCTTCCACAGCAGATTAATTAGATGAGTTCAGTGAACATACGCAAGGTTAAAACTTCCATTACTCCAAAGCATAACCCTGAAAAGGACATGCAGCCTCTTTATCCCCTCACTGATATCAGCACCAAGAGGATTTCCTAAGCGGGTGGGACTATTGACAGTACTGGCCTAAGACATCACGCTGTACTGCCCAGCAGCCAAGAGCCTGCCCAGGTCAACACTCTCGCTCTGCAGGATGTAGTACTTTGATGTTCTCCATGTGGACGAATCTTTCCACAAATGGATCTCTGAATGAATCAGGTGGGTCCCTGCTCCTGAGGGTTAAAATATGATGGAGAGGGATGCTAAGCTGATGTATCCTGCTCTTTTGTCGTGATTCCAGACTGCAGTCCAGGTTGCTAGACCTACCCTCCAAGGCTGGTCCCAGAGGGTCTGCTCTGGATCTCAGCCATAGTTTACCTGTGGTTTTGCATCTGCACAACCCTTGATTGTCTAAAAACTAATGAACTCTGCAAAGTGTCTCATTCTCCATGTACCTCACCATGGTTGAACTTAACAGCAAGTAAGCTTGTTTGAGAGTGATTGGAAAGAAAAGCTTGGCAGAGACTTGCCTCATGGGTTATTTCCCAGGTTCCCCAAACTGTGGGGGAGAGGAAGAAAGCTCCTTATCTGTTCTCCTAATTCTCCAAATGCAAAGGTGTCTTTCTTGCGTTCCCTTGACATGTTCATTTCAAGAACTCATACTCACCTGTCATGTTAGCAAAGCAGAAACTTAATTCTGATAAAATGTAAGAAAAAAAAAGATCCATTTGTGGAAAGACTCCCCTTTCCATAGAGAGTAAGAGACTCTTTCACTCCACCTTCAACAAATAGATTGGCTTGCCACTCTCAAAAGCACTGTATCAATCCAACAGTTCCCATAAAACAAGCCTAGAACATCTGCATCTTTGTAGTATCAAAGTAATGAGTTTGACACACTCAGCTAAGTCTGCCACACTGAACAAGTCAAGTCTCCTCTCCACCAACACTGCAAGCTGCTGTTATGCAGATCAGAACAGTCAGGTTTCCCAGATAAGGTAGCTCCTTCCTGGAAATGGAAGACAGAGCTGCCTTATCTCAGGAAAGGGAAGATAAAAGGTCACTCTTCAATAAGTGGCGAAGTTCTCACCTTGAAAGCTTTGCCCCTTGATTGACATGGAACAACCAAGGTCACGGAACTTTTAATCAGATGCCTGCATAATTACTAAATCGTTATTAATTATATCAGAGAGCCAAGACCTCAGAGGAAAGGCAAAGCAAACAAAGAACCCAATGAAGCCTCCTCTGTTGTTGGAGAAAATTGGTAATTAAAAGTCATGAGTGCACCAAAGGATGAGGGAACAGCATCACAGTCACTGTTCAGGACTCAGGAGTGACTTGCATACAAAACAGCAGCCTCATCTCCCTGGGGAAATTACAGGGTACTGCATTACAAAGCAGTGACAAGATAAAAAAAGGAAATAAAAGAGATAGAGAAAGAGCCACTCCTGTCTTATCAACAGCTTTATTTGCCCCACAGAGAGGGACAGAACTGCCAACCAGCCCTAAGTTTGAGAGGTGCTTTTCACATGTTTCTGGCAGCTCTAGAAAGCCTTCTCTCAGCCTCATATCATGAAGGGTTCCCATACTGTGATGTGCACAAAAGAATGACACCTCGTACTCAACCAAATCCAGCCCACACACAGCCTGGCCCAGAAGTCCCTGCCCAAAGACTATTCCAGCATAAAGCCTTTACTTCTCTCAGTGACCTGAGCTCAGCGCTAGTTACTACTCTTTCCCCAGAGGCTGCCCTTCAAAACATCTGTATCAAAAACTGAAGAACTTCACTCTACCCTTAGAAAAAAAACAAAACTCAAAACAAGACAGAATGTCATGGTCCCGCTCACACAATAATAAATCAAACTAGGTATTCATGATCCCCTCTGAAACCACAGCAAGTGCTTTTGCTAATCAGGCAATAAGAAGACAAAGGTTGATCTGTTCCCATACCAATAATATGACACCATCTTGGAGCACTGAGACATCAAAGGTGGCATTGGATGAAAAAAGACAGCACATTATCTGCGACCACTTGTAGGCAAAACCAAGAACCCCTCTGATCTGCTATATAGGAAGCCTTATAGATCCCACCCTAAAGATGACCATATGCAAGAGGTGCCAAGTCTGGGCCAAACCCCTGAAGAAATGGGTTTAGATGGATTATGAGACTGTGGCGAGAAGAATACTCTCATGCACACAACCCTTCCAACACACAAAAAATGCAAAATACCAGAAGCCCAAAGAGAACAGTTTGTAGGTCCCAGAGATCAGAACAAAGAGACATTTTCTACTTCACTGTTTCAAGTACAATGACCCAAAAAGACATATCTTCAAGAAACTCTAAATAACAAAGCCTCCCCTTTAAAACATGAGCAAGAAGGAATAAAGGAAAATGGCAGCAGAAGCAATAACACAATTTGTGGGACTCTGCCACTGAATAAAAAATTAATAACCAACAAGCTCTGGCTAACTCCAGCCATTTCATTATGCCTCACTTTGACAGATCCGAATCCAATAAACTTTTATTGAAGTGCATCTGGTCCTTTTTTATCCCTTTTCTGACCTTCCATTGCTTGCCACTGCAATGAACTTTCACTGCTGCAACCTTATCACACAGCACTTTTTCGTACTGCTGAATTGAAGGCACCCAACCCCCTGTGAGAGAACTTTACCTGTTGAATATATCAGCAGACACCTTTTGCAGGTACTGAAGTGCATCTGCCACCTGCTGAACAGCCTCCTCCCTGCGTAAGTCCGGCTGGATCAGGGGGACTGAGTATGTCTGCCCCTCCAAAAAGTGCTTCTGGGCTACTGCAGCCATTGTACCTAAAGGAAAGAGCAAACAGACCATTATTAAACACAATTCCATTTTATCACAGCATTTATTCAGGGACTTCCACTTTCTGCTCCCCTATTTTGGGAAAGCATTTGCAACAGAATTGGTGAGCTGTGGAGAACAGCACAAGGTAGTAAGGTTGACATATTGGATTTTTAATAAATTTGAGACAGCTACTGTGAGGTGGAAGTTTCCTGCTTATCTGAATGCTCTTGGGAACCATAATTTTATTTTTTGCATGCTACTTAACAAATCTCTGCTCAGTATTGTGCTGAAAACAAACACCACACTTCAAAGCAAAGTCAGTTCAGGGTGACAGTAAGACTCATCAGAAACTGCTGTCCCCTCCTCCCATCCTCACATTCCCTGTGGATACGTTTCAGGTCATTCAGCCCTGTTGGCAAAATGCAGTGTTTCATCTTACACTTCTGCTCCATGAAACACAACCACCACTTCCTTCCAGGAAGAGCAGCCATGAAATTACAAGGCACCCCCTTGCTCCAAGTAGGCTAATGAGAGTCCTTCCATTCTGAGATCCGCAGGAGCTGTTTGCTGCTTCTGGTGGCTGGATCTTTCCTTGGTACCTATCTTAAAAGAAGCCTCCTTACTTTAGGATCCTTTTAGATATAAAACCTAAATGGTCACTGACATGTTTCAGTTGTGTGCAACACATGCACCAGAGCAGTACATGTGCTCTCAGATGCAGCTGGGCCCAACTCACTGCTCTATAGCTCAGCCAAGAGAAGGCTATGCTGTCACTCATGTTTCTGTCCTGACAGCCTTGCTCACCTCTCCCTCAGCAACTCCCAAAAAATCTGCCTCCCACGTTTTCACTCACAAAAATGACAGAAGCATTCCCAGGACATGGAGGAGGGTAAAGAGAAAAAACTCAGTTTCTCTAAGCACGTTAGAAATTGCAAACTCACATATACATTACTGTCAGGACAGTCCAAAGAATGAACGGAGTAGAGTATCCTATACAGTTTTCTAACCCAAACTCTACTGCTAGGTCCACACAACTCTCTTCAAACTTGTTTTTTCTGTGTCTTCTCATTTAGGCTGTAAAAACCCCACAGTCTACAGGTGCTCATTACAGGGTTTCATCACACAGAGTGCTGTACATTGGTATAAGAAAATATTCCTTAAGCTGAGGAGAAGCAAAATAAAGAAGGATCAAAAAGCAAGGCATCAGAAACAGACAGGGATATATCAGGACACACCACATTCCCTCTATGGTACCTGGAGTTCTGCAGGAGCTAATCCAGAGAGCACTGGTGTATACAACCAGTATTCCTGGCTGTATACTAGGACAGGCTGACAATAATACAGAAACACAGCCCATACTGGAGAAATTCACAGGACAGGAGCCCGAAGAGATAGTTGCAACACAAAACATCAGTTTATTATGTGAAAATTAGAGGAGTCTTCACACATTCTTTAAAGCCTCTATCTTGCTTCACAAAATGAAGAGAGAACATATCAGACTTGCCTGCAGCCATTCCTGTACATTTAAGAAATACAATCCACTCTTTCCAAATTTGTCCTTCCTGATCCTACCATAGCAGAGTAAGGAATGACTTTCCGTAAATGTGATGCAGCCGTTATTTTAAGGGTGAGGTTTTTTGGGAACGCAGGGTTTTTTGGGTTGTTTTGGGCTTTTCTGGGTGTTTGATAATGAATCCCATGAGATTTAAGGACACCTGGTAGCCTTTTTGCAGTTAAATTTGCAAAACCGAGCCTAGCCATCAGAAGAGCTGGCTCTGCTGCAGGAAGCCAAGATCAATTCTGTTCCATTTCATGCATCACTGGCAGCCAGACTCTGTATCCGCACTCTTTAGCGGCAATGTTTGCACACTGATTAGTCTTCTTGACTGGGCCTACTCAGCAGACAGGAAATTATTATTTAGAGCTGTAAAGCATACAAGTTAATCAGAGAGGAGTAGAGCTAATTTTGAGATGGCATTTTTTGATCTGCTGACCACAATCAAGCTCGAATCCTCTTCCTTTCAAATCTCCTATTTGACTGTCAAGGCGGAACAAAGCGAGCGGATAACAGTGAGCATGCGGTGATGAATTACTGTGGCTCCAGCAGCAAAATGAGTTTATGATCCTCCCTGCCACTGGTCACAAGTCTTCTGTTGCATCAATGCTGCTCATGTTGGGGATGCCTATTTTTAGCTCGGATCAGTTCAATGACCCAATTTACGGCAGCCGGATAAACAGCTGTAATTGCCCAGTCGTGAAGCAGGGTGGGAAGCAGGGGCAAAAAGAGGACTTCTAAAACTTGCTTCATTATCAGAATCATCCCTGTGTAATGGTAATCCTAAGAAAGCCAAGCTTTTCACCTCTTGAGGCCAGATGAGATTATACATGATCTCTGACTCTCACCAATCCTAATTCTCCCAGTGACCCTTCTAAAGCCAAGCTCAGTTCAGCTGCTGACTGACAGATGCTCACGCTTGGAAGCAGCACATCCACAGCTACTACCAAAATGTTTCTTTCCCTGCAATCAGAAGCTACAGACTGTCCTCCAGGTCTCACTGCTCCCCTGCAAAGAGAGGAGCACACAGCAGTGGGCAAAACAGGAAAATCCCTGTGTGCTCCTGCTCACACTGTCAGAGTTTGTCTGACAGTAAACTTCAGCTTCACAGGTTCTTAACGCAGCCTCTCAGCTGAGCTCCAGATTCTCACCTTTCCTAAAAACAAAATCACATTGGAGAAATGTGGCAGACTCTTTGGGAACTGCTGTCAGAGACAGATACAAGAGATAATTCTTTCTGTGCAAGGAAACAAGCTGGAGATTTATAGCAAGAAGAGGAAAAACAGCAACACCTGAATGACTAGACTAAGGCAAAATCCATGCTACTATTTATTACCTCTTAGGACCAAACTGGAGAAACAAGACAGTTTTACAAACACTTTGAGTAGGGACCTGACCATACGCTTAGAATAAAAGTGGAATTGCTTTCTGTAACAGAAAGAGACTGCAGGAACAAGGAGGATTTTAACAGGGAAAATTCAAAATATTCCCAACTAAAGTCAGGAAGGAAAGAAAAGACTGAAAGTCACTCAGCAAGACTGACTCTTCCTTTACCTCAACCTTCAGTGCACTGAGGAGGAAACAGCACATTTCCTTGTCATGCCCTAATATCAAAATTAAGACATTACATAAAAAGAATAAAATAAGTGCCACATATTAGATATATCTCAACTCTCCCACCCTGTCCAGTGTCCAAGCCTTCATGTAACATACACAGCAAAGGTGCAAACAAACTGATCCTTTCTTACATATGGATGGGACTTCCAGCAAAGCAACAAACTGGTTCCAGTATTGCTCCAGAATCTTACAGAGGGAGCTGGCATGTTTCAGCAGGAAGTCCAGAATGCTGGAATTATGGCGGCTGACATGAAATACTCAGATGCTACAGTGAGAGAGGGGCACGTGTGCTCAAAGGAAGTATGATTCACAAGAGCAGATGTCAGATCACCCAAGAGATTTAATCATTAGTGGTGTGACCACCTATGGGTCAGAAGAAACAGCAATACAGACCTTTTTTTTTGGTGATCAAAGAGGCTCCGGAAAAAAGCTGCAGCATCTGGGGGCTCCATCCTCTCTTTATTCAATTATTTTTTCTATGTCAACTTTCACGATCAAGACAAATGTGCTCTGGTGTTATATAATAACCTCATTTACCTTATTAAAGTGCAAACAAAGAGAAAAAGGTTGTTTTCTCACTGCACCACCTGCTTCCAAGTGCTGTATCCTGATTTGGAAGCTCTGACTAGAGCTACCAACTGCTCAGGTTTGCACTTCTGCCTTTAAGCTGTCTATCCTTTCACCTTAGGCAAGCTGGTGCAAAGCTTAACAGGGCTGGTAGCTCTCAAAGCTGCTCTTTTCCCTCTTGATTCCAACACTCACACTGAGCAAAACAACAGCAGTGGGAAATGCAAAATCAGCCTCCACCAGACTGTCTTGCCTTTCCAAAAGACTTTAAACCAGGACAGATACAGGCTGAGCACTCCAGGGTTTTCAGGCATCTGGAACCAACAACTGGTGTTACTGCTGAATCATACCAGCCAAATATAATGGCTGTGTAGGGATTTGTAGCTCTGAACCTGGAAAACAAAGTACACAATTCACTGCTCTGGATAGGTAGAGTAATATTCCACCTACTTTGTTCACCTCTTGGGTTACCTCTCCCTGGACCCAAGAATAAAACCTCTTATATTAAGGCTAAGCCCAAGAGAACTTCTCACAGAGCAAAGAGAGTCTGCAAAAGAACCAAGAACCAACATTTCCCAAAGTTCTTTAGAAAATACTGCTCTATGGAGGATCAACCACTCAGATGATTATCTACAAACAAACAAAAAAAAAAATCCCCACAACCCTAAAATACCTTACTTTTTCAAAGGAACATAAACAAAGGCAATATTAAGAAAACAGCTTGGCTGCCCTCAACACAGGCAAGCTGTAAATCTATGTACAAGCATTTACCAGATATGTACTTTGTTATGAAAATAAAGGGAGAATAAGGCAAGCCATCAACAATACCTGCTTTCTTAACATGCTTCAAGAGACTAAAAAGAGAGAGCTCAGGGGAGAAGAGGGATTAAATACTTTGAAAACGAAATCAGTGTGTATTCTTCAAAGCTACAAAGGCTGCTTTAGCAATTACTTGCTGCTGCTTCTGTTCCTGCACTGGAAAGGCAGCGTGAACTAGATGTCTTTAATTCCCACAGGCAGTAACATCTCCAAAAAGTATCAGGCTGTCTCTAGCTCTGTGACTCTCCTTTGTAGGATCCTAATAAAAGATCGGTGCCTTGTAGACACCCGAAAGGACAGAGAGACCAGCAACATGCAATAAAACACAAGTCTGCACAGCCCTCACCACGTACCGCTACACCACTGCCACCAGTATGGTTCCTCAGTGGGAACAGAGCAAGACACAAGTGAGATGCTGGTTAAGATTAAACACACTCAAACGATGGAGTAGAGACAAGCTTTGGGCATAGCTTATCAGAAAATGCTGCCTCCTCTGACAGAGGACAGTGAGAAGTCATCCCAAATTCCTCACTTCTTACCATAACTTCTTACACATAACACTTCCTACCACGTTCACCTGGACAAATGTTTTCCTGCGCTGGCTCATAATAACAGATCTCCGTTATCCTGACTTTCCCCTGCTCCAGTCCAGTGTACTACATCAGCTCACTGCTCACAACACCCAGCTGTGGCTTTTAGAGCTCCAAAGGCTCCCAGTTGCTACAATGTCTGTTGTATGCCACATCCCAAAGTTCTACTACTGTCCACTTAATTATGGCACCTTGTAGTACTGTACTTAATAGACTACTACATCATGCTTATTCTCTACTTCCTGCATGGGCTTCCCACAAAATTTCATGGTCAAATCTGCTGGTGTATTCAAGTCATTCCTTGGTTAAGCTAGAGGCTTGCCTAGAGGCTATCCCAACGAAATACCATAATCAAATCCTCCAAGGAAAGAATAATAACAAAAAAAAAGGAATTATATCAGCTTGCCCTCCAAAAACAAAACAAACTCCTGTGACTTCACCAGCTGCAAGGCCAGAGAACCATGTTTAAGGAAGAGACTCGAAATCACAGAAAACCAAAACATGCACATGCTCCTCCTGTTCAGGGATGGGACAGGGCAGTGTGTGCACACACACTTGCACAGATGTAGACACACAACTGGAACAAAACCCACAAGTTGCTCATGCTCTGGCTGTAAATGCAGCAAAAGAGCCTAGACATAAGTCCTATTTTATTGCGCAGCAAACAGTGGCTCTGCCCTGTCTTGACATTCACTGGAGGGGTTGAAATTCAGTCCTCCAGCAGAGCACACAAGAGGTAACTGGTATTTCCAGCAGTGAGATGAGAGGTTCATCACAGTCCCTGTGCTAAGACAACTTGAGGTTTTTTTGGAGGAAGCAAGGCAAGGGGAGGAGAGAAGCACTTTGATAAGTTAAGAGGATGAAAAGTCTATTTATATTTTTTAATTAACCATGTTCTACAGTGTTATTAAGCAGCAATCAAAGATGCAGATGCTACTGATTTGATTGGCAAGAAGTACACTGTGATGAATACTAAGGAACTCTGCCCCTATAAATAGGTCTAATCACCATCTGAAGGCTGGAAGGCAGTGATGAAAGAAAGCATTAATAAGACCATAATTAGGCCCCATAGCAGGCTGTACTCCACCAGGGTGCTCATGTTACTAGAAGTGTCTTCTAGTAGCAGCCTCAAACTCCACTACAGACGTTACTGCTTTGGGTCTCAAGACCTCTAGTAGCTACTTTTGATAAAGCTAAGAGTGGGGTTTCTCCATCTTTGGAGGGTCTGGCATCAGTTGGGATTTTACATCCCAGTGCCATTTCTGGAGCAAGAGCGCTCTCCATTCCAGCTCTCCCTCCCTGCCTGCTTTAAATGAGTGAATTAAACTGAGGAGCTGGAGTTCCCCAGACACAGAGTCTGGCAACGGGTGCAGGAAACTGGAAAGCTTTAGGAGCCATCCCTCTCTCTCCCTCTCAGCAGCAAGAGCACATCATGGCCACATCTATATCACAACATTAACTTAGCCACAGCTGTAAAAGCCATTTCTGCTCCACCTTTAGAGAAACACTCAACCTCACACTTTCAGCTTATCCCCCACTGAAGTAGTCTCACCTCATCTGTCCCAGCAGCAGCTACAGGAAAAGAAAAACCTTTTTTTGCTGCACCAACTGCCCAGTGATACAACACCACAGCTTCTCCATATCCAAACGGTGTGGAGTTACTGGCACTTACCACATATGCAGAACCTCACACATCTGAGTACCGCGAGAACATCCTGTCGCACCACGATGTCAGCTACGGTGCAGGTGCCTTTTCATTAGCTGCACCCATGGACAGCCACTTAGTTCAACCCAACATACCATGGTGTCTGCATGAAAGGTACTCCAGGTCCATTCCATTTGAAGTATGTGTTTCACTCAGCCTACTGACTACCAATACTGTACTGGAAAAAAGTATTAAGGCAATGAAGATACTCCCTTTTGGAAACAGAGAGAGGCTCTGGTATGAAACTTGCATCTGAAACCACAAAACTTTTATTTTTCCCCAGTTAATTCCTCAAGTTGCAGAGGGAACACAATAAACAGGCTGCTTTGCAACAAAAGAGCAGCTTCCTGACAGTTTCTGTGAACTAGGGGCCTGAGAAGAACATGTCTCCCTGGACCACAAGCTGACCAACAAACACCCTTTGTCCTGTCCTGCTTCTTCTGGAATAAAATAATCTGTAAAATAATAATAATCTATCCATCATCCCTCCTGAGTTCTCAGAGCTACCAAAGAAAAAACACTGGCCTGTCAAAAATCTACTTCTAAAGGTAGTATTTAAGGCAGCCCCTTCTCAAGAAGCCAGAGCCTGCTGACACCTTTGGCTCAGACACTTTGCTTTGAAGGAAACAGCAGCTATCACAGCTACTAAAGGCAAATGAAATCTACCAGCAATATGACATTAAAGCAATGACATTATGGACTGGGAACTAAAGGCATGTGAACAGGATGTTTTCCCACAAGCAGCATTACCTCTTGGATCATGTGAGTGTGAGCCTGAACCAACACAACAGACTTTATGATCATTCTCAAA
This sequence comes from Pseudotriccus pelzelni, assembly GCA_035584735.1. Classification (NCBI taxonomy): domain Eukaryota; kingdom Metazoa; phylum Chordata; class Aves; order Passeriformes; family Tyrannidae; genus Pseudotriccus; species Pseudotriccus pelzelni. The sequence goes on from JAWMRA010000041.1 coordinate 65,382,833, forward strand.
TGAAGACCCTCCCTAAAAACCACTCAGAGCCACTTAGATTTGTTGGTTTGTCACATACAAATTCCTATTCCACTTAGGCTTAAGAGAAAGAATCAAAATTTGAGATCTCAGAACCCAGCTTTACAATTTGGCAACTCACTGGCAAATTGCAAAATACCTGACATTTAAAGATGGATCAAGTATAATCAAATTATATTGACTCTCCAGAAGATAGAATGCTATTACATTAATTTTTTAAGAGAATCTCAAAGGTAGAGACTTAAAAGAATTTAGAAGTGCACTTCAATCCTCCCAGCTCCATCAGCTTAGACTGCCTCTAAGGCACTACTGTTCTCAGGACAATCCTCTCAAGGCAGAGCTCTGCTTTGTGAAACGCAGGCAGCATCCCTCAATGCCATGAGGCACCGAGCTGCATCACCTTGCTGAGAAAGCCCTGTCCTCTACGCACAGGTTGAAAATTATTTCCTCCAGCTGGATACATAAAGCTCCTTTTCATGGACAGATGTTGATATCTAAAGTTGATCAGATAATCCCATCGGCTACTGTCACCTTTGGCTCTCACCACTAATGGAGACAATCAGATGCTCTAATGAACAATTGATCTGATTCTAAACCATCTACAACTGACCACAAACACTGTGTTAATTGCCTGCCTTCCCTTCCTTTCACTATTTATTATAAAAGAAAACTAAACAAATAGCCCAGCTACAGCTACAATACAGACATAAAAAGTAAAGCTCAGAATCCCATCCCAAACATCCAGACAAAACTCTTCCCTGGATTTCCTAAATGGGCCACTTTGGTTTTGTATGCCTAAAGTACACAGGAGCCACTGGTAAGTCCCCTGAAGGGCCATTTCCCTTAAACACTCGAGTTTCAAAGCCAGGGTAGCTGGAATGCTGCTGCAGAGCCTCCTGCAGAATGTTTGGAGCTTCTCATTCTTGCTAACAGACTGCAGCAAGAAATACTTATTTCCAAAAGCACAGCACTTTAAAAACACAAACAAACAAAAAAAAGCCAGTTAATTTTTTCCTCTAATTTTCTGATGCAAAATCAGCTTCAGCCTCCTGCAGAGGGACCTTAGCTGCAGATACAACCATTGCCACATCTCTCTGCCACGAACCCTAACTCGCAATGTCCTATTTTCCATCTCCTGATTCAGTACCCTCTGCTCCGAAGTTCTGGAGTTTTACAACCCCCAGACCCCACACACAGTGTTACAATGAATCCTTTAATGAAGGAAACGACCAAATCAAACTGGCAACCAAAGCAGTTCCTGCCCATTTTATACATTCAAAAGCAAAAGGAATGTTTGCACTTCTGGAAGAAGAAAGGAAGGGAACTCATTATATAAGGAAAGACTTCAAGCCTGTTCACATTCGCTTGAAGGAATATCCCTACACCATGGCCTGGATGACAGGAGCTGATGAAAAACTGGATCAAAAAAATGACACCTGGGTGGACTATTTTCTGGTAAAGGTTACCTTGTGAAAGGGTCTGAGCAGAGCTGATTAGCTACAGAAATTGCTTTTTTTGCATGATAAAAATTATTCCCTTCAAGATCCTATACCACATCCATGGGAAACATAACAATTTCAGACATAATCCTCTTCTTCCTCTGCACATTACCTTTAATCTAAAAAAATGTTATAAAAAAAAGAAATCTCCCTTGTTTTCAGGATTATCTCAGTATTATTTTTCCCCAGTCCTCAATTTCCTCTTTCACTGCCCAGGCCAAGCTTGCAGTGATTGGTATTACCAGAACCCAGAAGCCAGACCGCAAAGCAGTTCCCAGAAATTATCTGCTTTCAGATTTCTGGCCAATTAACTCCTGAGTCGAAAGAAGAGAACAGCACTTTTTATCTGAAGGAATGAAGACTTAAAACTCAGTTTAAATATCCAGGGTGATAGAAGAAGGGCAGATGCTAAGACTAGCAGACTGCGCTGCTCTGGGAGTGCCTCAGGCATTTTTCTGCCTCAGGGCTCTGGAGGTGTGGCTGTTCCCCACACACCCTCAAAGCATCCCAGAAATACAGAGGTGTATCAGGCAGCCTCTATATCCCAGCTTTACTACTCAGACAAGACAAACATAATGAAATATCAGGAGAACTTATCAGGTAACCTTCCTAAAACAAAGTCTAAGCAAGGGACAGTTGACTGTCTTGATTCCCTAGAAAACTGACATGCAGAAAGCCTCTAAATGACATGCCGAAGTCACTTTGCTTCCAGCCCTTGTCTCTGGCAGGAGCAGCACTATCCACTCCGCTTCCTTTCACCGCTCAGGGAAGGCTCCACATCTGAGAGAACTGGCAAGAAATAGGGGCATTTTCAGCTTCTCCCTCATCTACCCCAGGATAGGTCAGCTCAGCTCAGCCTGGAAATCACTGCCAGCAACACCCTCCACACAACCCAAATGAAATAAATCGGTCAGCTCAGGCAAAGCCCTGGCTGACATTTGCCTGAGTCACGTGAAATGCTACAACCACAGCTGGCATTATCCCACACTCCTTGTTGGAAGCTGCGCTGTAGAAGTGAGCAGAGTCAAGAATTAGCCTTCTCCGCGCAGGGATGAAAAGCCTCTTCTTTGGAAAGAGGCCTTTGGGAAAAGCCAGGTGCTGTTCAACCATGCAACTCCTGAACCACAACATTCAATAACTAAACAACAGGAAAAAACAACAACAAAATCAAACAAAACCAAACACAAAAAAAAGAAGAGGGAGGAAAGCTTATCACAGGACTTCCACTGATTACTTAAATAAATAGTAGACTAAAACAAATACTAACAATGACCATCACTGCTGGATGTGGATTCAAAACGTTCTCTGTGTCCATCAGTAGCCTTTCTTGAAGAGTACAGCAATGTCTAGCAGCCCTGTGGTCCTTTTACTGTTGGCCCACTAATTTTTAACACAGAAAAAGATTAATACAGTTAATGTAATTACCCCAACAGCATTTGGGTTCGCTTTTAAACACTGACAATGAGGCTGCAGCATCTCCTGTCCACTCCTACAGGGTACCTGACCTACATGGAGACAAGGCATGGCCCTGGCCATTCCCCAGAGTGCTGTGCGGAGCCCAAGAGCCCTGCATGTCACTGCTAGCACAAGGTTTTCATGCTCCATGCCTTCCTGGCAGGTTTCCCAATCCGTGTAATGGCTCAGCATTGAAGCACAGCGTAAGAATCACAGAATGGGTCAGACTTTCAGACCACTGTGGGTCATCTGCTCCAACCTCCTTGCTCAGGCAGGGCCATCCCAGAGCACATGGCACACGACTGTGTCCAGATGGTTCTGCATTATCCAGTGAGGGAGACTCCACAATCTCTCTGGGAAATCTGTTCCAGTGCATGGTCACTGCAGAGTAAAGTTCTTCCTCCTGTTCAGGTGGAACTTACTGTGCATCAGTTCCTGCCATCACCTCTTGTTCTACTGCTCGGCATCACCCAGCAGTGCCTGGCTGTGCCCTCCTGGCACTCCTTCAGATACTGACAAACACTGAGCAGGTCCCCTCTCAATCTACTCTTCTTGAGGCTGAACAGGCACAGTTCCCTCAGCCTTTCCTCGTAACAGAGAATGCTCAGGTCCCTTAATCATCTTTGCTGCCCTGCAAAGGACCTGCTCCAGTAGCTCCATGTCTCTCTTGTCCTGAGGAGCCCAGACCTGGACACAGCACTCCAGATGTGGCCTCACCAGGGCTGGGCAGAGGGGCAGGAAACAGGAGCATTGGGACACTGCCTGAGCCTGCTGGGAATGCTCTCCCTAACGCACCCCGGGATAAGAACGGTAACAAACCACTTCCCAGCCCTGCTATCCTACCCGAACAGGCGCTGCGTGACTCTCATTCCACACCACCAAGCTCTCCTTTCCCGGGGTCCCTGCCGGACAGTGCCGGTGGCCCCCAGACGGGACAGGCCGCGACCCCGGCGGGGAGGGCCCCACCAGAGCCGGTGCCGCTCTCCGGAGCGATTTGTCCCGCCGTGTCCCCACCGTGTCCCCACCGTGTCCCCACCGTGTCCCGCCGTGTCCCCACCGTGTCCCGCCGTGTTCCCACCGTGTTCCCACCGTGTCCCCACCGTGTCCCCACCGTGTCCCCACCGTGTCCCGCCGTGTCCCCACCGTGTCCC
>JAWMRA010000041.1:65386995-65406295 GCA_035584735.1 Pseudotriccus pelzelni
AGCCCAGACCCTTGTGCGATATCCAGCCCAGAGCCTTGTGCGATATCCAGCCCAGACCCTTGTGCGATATCCAGCCCAGACCATTGTGCGATATCCAGCGCAGACCTTTGTGCGATATCCAGCCCAGACCCTTGTGCGATATCCAGTGCAGACCTTTGTGCGATATCCAGCCCAGACCTTTGTGCGATATCCAGCCCAAACCTTTGTGCGATATCCAGCCCAGACCCTTGTGCGATATCCAGCCCAGACCCTTGTGCGATATCCAGCCCAGACCCTTGTGCGATATCCAGCCCAGACCTTTGTGCGATATCCAGCCCAGACCTTTGTGCGATATCCAGCCCAGACCTTTGTGCGATATCCAGCCCAGACCTCCCTGACTCGGCTTCGTGCCGTGACCTCCAACCCTGTCACCGCTGTGCTGCTGCCACGGTCAGCCCGGTTCCTGGACCCCGCTGCTCTTGCGCGTTCACGTCCCTGGCACAGCACAGCGAGCATAAAGGGGGACTCTTCTGACTCATACGCGTGTTTTCTCCCCGGTGCTCGTGTTTAGAGTCAGGCCATTTAAAAACCTGACTTACTAAACGGGGAATTTTTAAGTGCGTTCTGCTAGTTTGTTCTGGTGTTGGTTTCACGCTCCCCTTCCGTGTGCACGTTCGAGCAACCGAGTTCTCCCGGCACAAAAGCGCACGAAAAGTGAATTGCAGGAGCGCAGCGTCTGTAAACGTTAAACCCACAATTTAAAGGAGTGTGTGCCACGCGTGGTAGGCGTATTTGCATTCTCATCCGCTTCAGGATCAGAAACAATTTCTTAAAACTTAAGTGAACAGGTACAATTGAACACTATTTGAATAGCAAATACCAGCTTTTGGGTGCACCAGGGAACACTTGTGATTGATATGTAGCATTAAAAGCAGTGCACAGGGGAAAAAATGAGGCAAGCCTCTTGAAACAGTGGATGCACTTGAACACATCAGGACCCACTCATGCATATTCAGCTCAGGGGAAAAGGGTAAATTCATTACATAAATTACCTATTGCAGATTGTTTGCTCGGTTCCCCTCCTTTGCAGTGGGAAGCAGGGACTGAAGTGGGAAGGGATGTTGGGTCCGATAGAGATGCAAAGGAGATCAGGAGGCAGCAGCAGCAGCAGCTCCCCCTTTCAGAGCCTGCAGGAGGGTGCAGTGTTTGCCCTGCGGTGTTTTAAGGACGGGCCTGGTAGGACCCATCAATATGGAGAGCACAAAGCGAGCGCTAAGGACCAAGGTAAGAGCTGCTGAGTGGAAAAGCCTGCCAAAAACTCAGACAGAAAAGCAGATCTAGCCGAGTCTGAGCAAGCAGCCTGTGTGTGTGTGGGTGTCAGGACCTGTCAAAAACAAAATGGGGAAGCGGATGTAAGAAGCAACAATCCAATCTATTCTGATCCATTTTTATTTATATCCTGCTGACGGAAAGCCCTCCAAAAGCCTTTTTTTTTCTTTTTTTTTCTTTTGCTTGGGTAAAATCCAATTCAAGGCATTTATTAAATTTAAGAGGAAGCAAGAGGTCCCTTCCCATGTCCCCCTGAGAAAGAGGAGCCAGCAGGTTTGGAAATCCATCATTAAAGGAAAAAAAGAGAGCTAACACAGAGAGAAAAAGGGAAGACTGAATCTCAGGCTGGGTGGGCAGAGCAGTAGGGATGCAGCAAGTCCGATGCGAGAAGCAATAGCAGGGTAGCAGTGGACTGGACAAAGCACCAGGGAGAGGCTGTAAATCGTGGCAAACTCCTGTGTAATGCTGTCATATATCAAACCTCTTTTCTGTGCAGACAAGACAAATCTAACCAGGCACAAATAGGTGTGAACAACAGCACAGAAAGAGTCTGGAGGCAAATCAGGAGAGCAGCTGCTTAACACAGTGTTTAATTCAACTGCAGAGCCAGCAATCTCCATCCAGCTACAAGTATCAGCCCCCTCAGCTGGCAGGTAGATACCAATCGACACCATTCCCAGCCAGTGGAATACTGAACAAAATATTGCACTCCATGCCAGTGGAATAATGGACACAATTCCTTCTCTTTCCAGAACAATGTTTACTGGATACATTTCATAACTTTTCACTGGCTCATTTTGGTGGTCCTGATGTCAGGATCCTTTTAGTTTAGCAAGGGCTGCTCTCAAGCCCCTGTGACCGTGAAGCTCAGGTTGTGCTGCTTTGCGCTGGCAAGTTACAGCCAACAAAACCAAAATCACACACAGTATTTTTTCTCTTCTAACAAAAGGAGCACTACTACCCACTGCTGTCCAGGCACAAGATTTAGATGGAGGTCCTTCTTCCCACACAGTCATTAAGACAAGATTTTTCACAGGGTGCAAAAAGCAGCACCTTGTGAGACAAGTCATGCATTACAGCGTGGCAGAGGCTTTGCAGTTAAGAAATGTGATAACTGCTGGTTTGGAAAATGCCTTTTGGCTTACCCAGGGCCACTGCCCAGGTTAATACCAATGGGAAAACCCTAACTGGGGCCAGGCTGCAGAGAGGTCCTGTTTATATTAAACAGGATGGTGGCACTGCCACTTTCAGTCATTTTGCTTTGAAATGACAAGATAGTGCAGGGCCCCCCTTCAGTCAGAACCTGCTTTTGCCCTTTGCCCATTGAATACATGAAGCCAGGTGTTTCCACTGGGCTCCCTGTGGGCTGTGTGGAGGCTTTCCATGCTCTGCTTTGCTGTCATTTCCCTGTGAGCTGCTGGCTGATCCAGAGCAGCTCAGGGCATGTCAGGTTTCCTGTGCTTTTGCACGATGTGCTCTGGATAACTGTCTGGAGTGCTTGTTCTGTCCATTAGCTTTTCCATCACTGCAACATTCAAGTATTTCCACCCTGTCCAGAACTCTTGCATAAAAACATTTTTTTCCTGTAGGCTAGACTCATTGCAATTATCTGTACACAAACTGATCACTCATCTGTTGTCGTGTCACAGCCACAAATTCATGTGAAACAGCCAACCCTTTTAGAGTCACATTATATTTGAACTTATCTTCACATTTCTGAAACTGCATTTTCCCACTAGAGTGCTTTTTCTGAAGTAAAAAAAAAAGGCAAACCAACAAACCCAACCTTCAATACATTAAATTAATTTTCTCTTTCTCTTGCTATCTTTTACTGAGTAAAGTCACCTTGGGCAAGTAATTAGGGCTTCACTTTCCTCGCTAGAAAAAGGGAAACAATAATATTTTTCCATCTTTGATATCTTTAGGATGGAAAATATTGCTGCCTATTATTTATTGTAATGTTTTACACCAAAATTTAATAACATAAAACTCAGAACCTGAAGGAAAAATGTAAAAAGCGAAGGTGAGGAGAATACAGAGTGCTGCTGTGGTTGTGTGTTTTGAAGGTGCTGGAAATCCTTGTAGTCTGTTGAATGGCATCTGTCAGGCATTCAGGCAGAGCTGGCTGAGCCACTTTTGCACAAAGTCAGGAGAGGGCAGGAACAGAGATCAGATCTTACTCCAGATGTCCCTCTTGTTTTGCAGTTTTTCAGATCTGAGGGAGGTTTTGCTATTGCAGTTGGACATAGGGTTGGGCTCACCTGACATTTAGAAGTGTTTGGACCTCAGGTTTTGCTTCAGGTCTGACTAATGCTTTGCTTGTAGTGTTGCCATAGAAGGACAGTCAGGATCCTCCTTGAACATCTGTCCCTTGTTCTGCGTCTGGTGACAATTAGCACCTCCTCTGAGTGCACACTAATGATCAGAATATGCTCACAAGATGTTGAAATTAGACAAAACTAAACAATGTTTCATCATTTGGGAGTCAAGAGTAAAATGATAAGTACCTTTGTTTTTCCTCTAGAGATATAGATGCTCTAAGTATAACATTAATATATAATTACCTCTGAGGTGTTCTTACTGCAGGAAAATAAAAATAAGGGCCAAGTGCAGCCACCTTTCCTTCTGCTCCAATTTTCCTCTGAATCAGATTTCTGGAGACACTTGTCCCACACGGTTCCCCACAAACATGTGACTTTCCCCTTCCCTTAGAAGTGGGGCTTTGGGGTAAAATGCAGTGGAGTGGACCAAAGTAGAGCCTGAAGTTGATAGAAGCACCTTCTCTGCCATCTTGTCAAAGTCACAGAATCATAGAAGGGACCCATAAAATCATCGAATCCAACTCCTGGCCCTGCACAAGACCCTCCCCAAGAGCTGCAGCATGTACTGTCCAAATGCTTCTGGCAGGCTCAACCCTTTCTTTTCCTATACTTTTTTCCCTATCATCCAAGCCTCCTCAGCCTTGGAATCACAGCTTTGAACATCACTTGCCAGCATCACATTACTTATTCCTCATGAGTGCCAGAGCCCTCCTGACCCCCTGTGCCTGCACTGCCCATCAAAAGTTCTCCAGGGCACAACGTGCCGCAGTGCTTCACTCGGAGCTCAGGCTGTGGCTCTCAGGCAGTGCTGGAAACCACCCCCCAATAAACAATAAAAATACAACTTCTTCAGCGCACACACGAGTATCAAATGACTCTTGTATTACTGTCATAGGCTAAAATGCACAAAGGTATCTTTGTGCAGCTGCACTGAACTAGTGTCTCACGTTGCTGCATCTTCAGTTGGTTAGTAGGGGAAGGCTGGATACCCAAGGTCTCCGTCCTGAGTGTCACTGGGAAGACTCCTAGCTGTGAATTCCAAAATGCCATTCTTAACCTTGCATCCACACAGTTTTGCATACTCACAGTAATTGCACTTAACAAACAAACAAGCATGTTTATGAAATAGTGATACATTTCAGGAGAAAAAAGGTAACAAAAAATAGAAAACAAAGAGTAGAAAGTCCGTGGAGAGGAGCACAGATGAGGACAGTGTTCCATGCACATTCTTTTTTACTCTGTGCCTCCTTTCCACACTGTCACAGCACCTCCAACTCTGGGAGTCCTGAGCAGGGCTGACCTCGCTGAACACGTGAGATCTGATGAGAGCACAGCACACGGCAGGATGGCTGCAGGCTGATGCTTTTATTTTTGCAACCATGTATCCCTAAGAGCATGGTAACGGGAGTTAGGGATCAAATCCATGCTTCTTGCATAACGGAACACAGTATTCCCGCTAGGCTAGCTGGCAGGAGATCAAACCTCCCATACCAAGCCTCTAAAAAAAAATAAAAATTAAATATTAAGAACAGCCATGGCCGTAAGAGAAAAGCAACAGGTATTCTAAGGACCACTTATCCATGCTCCAAACAGGCCCAAATCACTTAATTAACTTTAAAGTCAACACACACAAGACTCACAGAATCAGCGCCATTCTAGGACACCCAGCTATTTGCCATGCAATCCCAGTTACTGTTTCATATTTAAACCAAAACCCAGCTGTCCAAACCTTCTCCCGTTTATTGCAGCCACGAACCCCATTGCTGGCCATTCTTTTTTTTGCTCTAACAAAGTTGGGAGTTGCCATGAACTAATTCCCCTCTGCCACATGGAGAGGACATGAACCCAGGCAGGAAGGAGCCAGCTACAACTCCCTGCTACCATGTTAGTGACTCATTATGAACATCATTCTTTTGATTCTGACCACATCCATTAAGTTCCTTTAGCACAGTGTGGGTGTTAAATATTAGATGTTGTTTCCAAAAAAATTGAAGATTTTTTTTTTTTTTTTAATTTTGCCATTCTGGAAAGCTCAAATAAGTGGCAACATTCTGATGAAAATTCACTGCACTCCCTATCCAGCTTTGGACACGACTTTTTTTTTTTTTTAATTCTTCTGGACTCTTAATTCCTCAAAGAAGAAGCAGAAGAAAAAAATATGGAATTTGTAAGAACGTTTCTTCCTTTTTATAAAAACAGCTCTTTCAAAAATTAATATTTTTCAAAGCACGTATATTTAAACCAAGAACTTTAACAGTATTTTATCAGTTTCCTACATTAGCTTCAATGTTTTTAAATGTTCATTTTAATGCTTCAAGACATAAGTCATTGCTGGATACAAATTAGAGGATTTATGAATATATTTGGAAAGTTAATAAAAAGAGAAGCATGAAAAGACATGCAAGACCCTACATTAAAGATTAGAATTAAATATAACTGGAGAGAGAGAGAAAGATGTTCTATTAAAAGCCTGCTGAAAATATTAGTGTGTATTAAGAACCTACGGACAAATGCTTGTCTAAAATAGTGACAGCAGGACACTCAATTCATTTTAGGACAGTCTGTTTCCAAACAGAATAATGAGAAGTGAAAGCAAGGGGGGGGGGAAGAAAAAAGCTTTCATTAAATAATTCATTTTCATTATTGTCACCATCAATTAGGACTCAGTCCTGCACCATTTAATTGTACTTTTGACATTGCCTCCTAGAAACATATTTCAGAAAATGAAGTAATATGTGGTAAAGAAAAATTTGCACTTAAATGAAATTTGCACTTTAATAAAAGCTTGTTCCTGCAGAGTTAGTTTTAAGCTGGAAACAATTTTTCATCTTTTCAAACATAAAAACTAAATAATAGAAATCAATATTCCCTGGGAATGAGACTCACCCCTGTGAGAAGTTCATCCAAACTCTTTGCTGTCAATGGCAAGCTCCTATTTTAGGCTTTAAGTGGGTATTCAAATGGCCGGTTTGTGTGAATAATTCATTATTTGATTCAGTTGTTGAACCAAAAAATTAAACTATGCTTTTTTTGCAAAGTCACCCCTAAAACACTGTTTTTAGTGTATTTGGTAAATGATAAAAACTCCATAGTTTCAGGATAAATTATTTGCTATTTGTTTGGTTGGAACCAACTTTAGCTCTGTGAATTTTTTTCCAAGTATGTGTAATAAAAGCAAAGGACTAGATTCATAGAAGAGCCTAGGCATTAGTTTCAGAGGTTTTTTTTTCCCAGTTTCTACTCAAATGGAAATTTAGTAAAAACTTGAAATTCCTACCTGCAATATTTTCTTTCTGAATGAGCAGTAAAATACATGTTAAACATTTCCAGTGAAGCTATTACTTCTGCATTTCAATCTTTCAGATGCTTGCTAATGCTCTTCAGTATTCACATGAAGCTACTTCACTTCAAAGCTTAGTGTATCAGGCTATTATAATTCCTCTGTGCTGCAGGCCAAATTTCCTGGTGGTCCTTAAAATTATGCCATACTAACAGCTTTGTAATAGCTGTATGCCAAGGTGCCATGCTAATTTCACTACATTTTTCTCTAGAAACATGAATTTATTTTGCGTCTGTATTATAACATCAGGTCCCTACTTAATTCTGTTTCTAAGACTTACAGACACAATCTTTCGTTTCATTTACGAAGCAGTAGGGTACATATCTCCTACTTCAGCCTTTAATTCCTCCTCCATTTTAGGGTGATGTGAACAGGCCAAAATAATACAGTGTGCAGCACAGCATCTACTTTAACGGCATCTTTGTCATTGTTTTATAATAAACCCAGTGCATTTATTTATGAAATACTTCTATTAGTACTTCTACATGCTAGTTAAACTGCATAGCTGATTTAAAAAAAAAATAGTGAAGTTAAACATCTATAGAGAACTACTCCAGGCTTAATTTTTTTTTCTGTTCCTGGGAGAAGACAAAGGGCTTATGAAAAAAAAAAAAACACAACAAAAAACCAATAAACCACAAACCCCACCCTCAAAACTCACAAGTCTGGGAAGTTTCACGCAAATTGGAGAGCAGGAAGGGGATGTGCCTTATGTGCCAATGAAAAGCCTCTTCCCTGAGAAATGGGTTGTAATGAGGACAACATGTGACATCATTCTGTCACGGTGCATGAGAGCATCCTGGCCAGGAACTGCTCAGCAGAAAGATGAAAAGACACCCGATGGTGTAGGATTCCACTCTGTGCCCACCACCTCAAGACTTCCTCTAGGACATGCAAACAAAAATGCCTGAAAAAGAAGAACTCTGTCATTCCCATAATGTTGTCCTTGTTGTTTTAAATCTCAAAAATGTTCAGTGAGTGCATCTCAAATTCAAAAATAATTTAGCACTGACTACGTTTATTTTGGCAAATAACCGATTTGTGACAAGAAAGTCACTGCATCCATTTCAATGGGGCCTTCATCCACTAACATGAGCCAGGAACCAAGGATTTTCATCAGGAAGGAAGACAGGACCACAGCCAAGCTCTTAACCTCTCAGCTCAGGCTGAGAGGCTTTGTTCAATCTACAACAAAAGATGTGTTCTCAGAACTACACAGAACATGAACATGACCTTGAATTTCCCGTTGTGTGCAGAGAATCAGGGTTGAGCCCAGAAATCCTGTAAGTTTGTTTGAGGAGGCCTCTTTGTCTATTTTTGTCCAAGTATTTTGCTGCCAGGCAGAGGTACTGAGCTGGATTGCTGAAGACAAGCTGCATCCTGCTCTGAATGGCGAGAAGGCACCAGTGTCCTCTGCTTGCAAAGCCTAGGGGTACTCCTGCCTTTAACATGGGGGACTTGACCTTTCTGGCATGCGGGGGAGTAGGCTAAACACAGAGATGGCCAGGACAGGTAAGTCCAACAGCATTAGGAACAAGAAACTGGTTTGTAAGGAAGAGAGTCAAAGGACTGAGGACCTTCACAGAACAACTGCTGCAGGTGGGAAAGGATATCGGAAAGGATATCTGAAAGGATCCAAATATATAAAGGAAGAGAAGGATTTTTGGGTGTACCTCAAAATGAGTATGTAGGACTTATGAAAAAGGCAAATGAAAATATAAACCAGCTACAAGAATATCCCTTAAAATTCAAACTGTGATGGCAGTAGCTCCAGTGGAGAGTAGAGCAGCGCCTATCTCTCATTCTGCTGTCTGGTATTTACAGTTGAGAGCTCCTGACTTTATTTTGGGCTTTATTCACAGAATGACAGAATGGTTGGGGTTGATGACATCTGCATACATCTAGCCCAACCCCACTGATAAAGCAGGTTCACTTAGAGCAGGTTGCATAGGATCACATCCAGGTGGGCTTTTAATATCTCCAGAGCAGACTCCACAGCCTCTCTGGGCATCCTATTCTGGTGCTCTCTCACCTCAAAGTAAGTTTTTCCTCATATTCAGGTAGAACTTTCTGTGTTTCAGTTCGTGCCTGGCAACCCTTGCCCCGTTGCTGGGAACAACCAAAGGGAGTCTGGCCCCATCCTCTTGACTATATTCCTGATAGTCATGCAAACTGTGGCACGACATTCCACCTTGGCTCTGTCACTGCAAAGCACTTCATAGTTTTTCCTCCTTCTCCTCTTTGGAGACTCAGCCAGGACAGGAAGACTATCACGTTATGAGTTTCTCCATTCCCTCTTTCAGTATAGGCAGCAGGAGCTTAGCCTTGAGTGTGCACCATTACCTTCACAGAAGGGAAGGAAACACAAAAAATTAATGCCAAATCCAGTATTGTTTCTGTCACGTTTGGTATTTTATAGGCCTCTTTTGTTCAGTTTGGTATAATACTCTTTATGTCCTGAAATTATGGAAGAATTCCCCCTGCTTCAGAACCTTGGCCTCTCCCTTTCCAAGGGCTCAGGATAGTACATCCACCATGCATGATAATCTAGTGCCACGTTTGCATTAAGAACAGCTCATTTTATTTATCTCCTCCTGAAAATTAACTTTAATTCACTTTTTAAACTGACTGGCTTCACTCTATGACCATCGGAATCAAAGAATAAAAACTCTGTCACCTTTTCTTCATGACATCAAAAATCATGCCGCATCAGTAAAGTGCTATCTGCATCTGAAAGACTGGCAGGAGGAGGTAAATGCAAACTGCCAGCTGATGCTCCTGCTAGACAGACTTTTGTGCTTGGCTTGAACTCATTGATTTCAAAATGAGGCCTCATGCACCTGCTTGCCTGGAGCAGCTTATAGGATTGGGGTCAGAACTGCAGCTACCAGGGGAAGCCTCTCCCTCAACCCTGCCTCCAGTTTTTTCTTATCATTGTCATGCTTGTATCATCTTTAGTAGCACTAATGCAGCCTGATCTCTCTAAACTATGTCATACTAGTGGAAGCAAAAAAAAAAAAATAGTCTGCCCTCTCCTTCTCTGTGCTCTCATTTTTATTTTTTTATTAGTATTTTTTTCTTTTTTTTTTAGATATGATGACCTCTGAGAGAGTGCCAGATTTGTTTCGGCAGATATGGCTGTTAGTTCATATCTACTAGGGCTGAGAGACATGATCTTAATTTGAGATGTCTCTCTATTTATAATCTGTTTGTTATCTTTAATAGTTGTGATTTGTTTATCTGACACAGATGACATGTTTATTATTACAAATGTGCTTATTGGTCATGATTCATATTGATCTCTATTACTTTGGACTGTTTTTATTTATTTGTAGGCAGCTTATGCTGTTTTATATGTTCTGTCACAGTTGGTTTTGCTTTGCCTTTTTGTGCTGATCTCTGTAAAAAAAACCCACAAAACATCACATAAGAAATTAAACCCCAATGAGAACGTTTCCAAAATCATCACTCTACCACATCAATCCAGCAGTAATTTCAATGTGAAACAGAGTACAAACCTGAACAGATGGGAAGCTTTTAAACAAATCATAACTTAAGACATCAGCAAATAGCTCTGGCTCCTTTAAGGATCCAGACCTGAAATTAAGACAGAGTCCATGGAAAGTCTGCTGGTATCCCTTGACCAAACCCCAGGTATCTATGTGCCCCTGCACAGTGACATCTTTGGAGAGAGGATTCTGTTTGCTCGTGTGGCCTTGAGCCCTTGTTCAGGTATGTGATGCTGCCCATGCTCCTCAGAGAAACATAGTAGCTAAGTACAGCTGGAGCAAAGATCTCATGCTCCTTGCTACCAGATGATGTAAATGTTAAAAATTCAGGTAGGTTCATGGTGAGACCAGACAAACTGATAGAAAACTACTGAGGGTTTTTGTTTTAATGCAAGGATATCACCTCTGGCTCAGGAAGTCTGGTTGGAAGCATATTTGGGGAAAGTATAATTTTGTGCTGCTTCCAGTGTAATTTTCTTTCTTAGGCATCTTATTGTTGTTATTTTTATGCTCTTAAAGTCTTACAAAGTGGACTTCAACCTAACTTTCAAGTTTTGAGTCTTCCTTTTGACCACACTTAGCATGTCTGTATAACAGATATTCAGCCATTCCCTTCAGTTTACTGAGAGCATTACTCAAATACTTTTCTGCTCCTTCTGCACATTCCTTTCTCTTCCACAACTTCCACACCAGCCTTGACTGCAGACCAAACATCAGCCTCAGTTCTGCCCACCCCAGCAACCAGCAGCCTGTGCGTCCTCAGTCCCCTGCCCTCCGTCACTTCTCACCGGTGTCCCTGTGCCTCATGCTTCCCAATGCACATCAGTTTTCACTCCCCACCCAGCCACTGTTACTGCTTCTGGCTCCTAAGCCCGCCCTCCCTCCAGGGACAAGACCCCTTATCCTTTTTTCTCTCTCTCTCTCTCTCCACCTTCCCAAGGTGAGCACTGCAGACAGCGCTGCAGAGGGAATGAAGAACTGAACATTATCTCTGCAAGGGATGGAACAACAAAGCAGTGCTGCTGTGAGCCGCTGGGATTTTTTTTTCCTTTTTTTCCCTCTTTTAAAAAGGAGTGCAGTGTTAATTGAGAAGATAGTTCTGCTCACTATCTGAAAAGGTCTGCTAGGCTGCTTTTACTTGGGAGATGGGGAAATAAGGTAGCCAGCAATTCAGCAGGGAATTTCTCTCTGACCAAGGTAAGGTTTCAGCTACTTGCCTTGTCACCAGATTGGCTTCAACCATTGCCAAAATCCCATCAGTTGTGAAGAAATTCAGAAGACAGAATGGCTTGCACCCAGAGCTTAACCTTATGTTAATCTAATGCATGCAACACCAAAACTAGACCTGTGGTTTGCCACCATTTGACTTATATCCCGCTCTTTACATCTGGGCCTCCCAAAACAGAGGGGTCTTTTGTGTCCTTTGCAAGAGGCTGTGTAAATAAAGATTCTGCTGTATGGAGTCAGTTGCAGCGACATGGATGGTGGTGGCTGTGTGGAACAATTCTGCTGTGTTCCTTAAAGGAAAGTCTGGTGCAAGTTCTGTTGGTTTTGAGTCGCAGCATCCTTTTTGTCTCTCCATTTGCTCTTTGAAATTCTTTCAGACACCAAAATAGAACACAGAAGTATTTTTCACAAGTTGGTGTGTCTGAGCAGAAAGGATCCTGCCTGTAAGCAGATTTGAAGACCAAGGCTGACCTGAGCAGAAGCCTGACCCCATAAATAATGAGCGACAAGAGAGAGGAGCACATCTCAGCAGCGACCTCTTCAACAAATATTTGGCCTGCTTCTAGTTGGACCATGCTGTGTATCAGCAAGTCTTAAAGATTACCTCAAAAGCAAAAAAACCTGAAGACTCAAGGTTTTAGAAAAATTACATCATTTAAAGAATTCAGCCTGTTTAGCTTGCTAAAAATATTATCATCAGGTGATCTGATCAGTCACCTTCAAGCAGAGAAAAGCTTTAGGACTAAGGAGCTCTTTACCCTGGTGGAGAACACCATAACTACTCATGTCTGGAAAGTAAAAGGGATAAACTCATATAAGAAAAATATTCCAACTTGTCAACAATGACACAGATTTAACTATGATGAAAAAATATCAAGGAATGAGACAAGTTCTCTACTTTTTACTATCTTCCCAGTCGTACCAGAGGCACTTCTGGAGATACGTTTTTCTTAAATTCATGTTCCAAGTTGCATGAGATTATACAGTATATAGCACATCAGGCCAGATGCTTTATTGATTTGTCCTGGCCTTCATTTCTCTGAGAAGTCAGCAACTGCTTACCCCTGGGATGAAACAGGAGCACAGACCAAACAAGCCACACTGTCAAAGTGAAGCAGGACACCACTGAGGGTCTGGAATCAGAAAAGCGCTCCCTCAGCTTCAGATGAGGATTGCGGGAAGGCAAGAGGAGTCCTCTGGTATCTTCATCCTTAGTCCTGCACCAAAAAACCAGGTGTTATAGTCTTCAGTCTTACCTTCTTTAAACTGAATTCTGCAACAAACTGAATTTTCTTGCTTGTGTTGGGGCTGTTGAATTGTTAATTTATACTTACTCATAGCACAAAATTAGAAGCAAAGGGAAAATATCTTGCTCTATATATCAAACATAATGAGCTGAGATGTGGTAAGGACAAATACTTCCTATTCTGTCAACGGTCTTTTTGTCTTTTCAGTGGAACACAGCTAAGCTGACATATAAATATTTTAGACAGCAGCTCGTCAGAAAAGTGCTGTATTGTATCCTCAGCTGAAATGTATATTGTTCATGCATGTTTTTAGTTTTCTTGACAGTATTTGATTTCTGCCATTGCAGAAAAGGCTTCTAGTAGGAGTATGAGTTTAGGTTTAACATTGTTCCATTTCTTCTTATTTTTTCCCAGTGTATCTTATGCAAGGTCAAATCACACAGATTTGTCCCATCTGAAAATCTCCATGTAATTCAGAAGAGCTAGTCAGATAATATCTGGAGAATCAAGCTCATATTCAGTTTTGTTTTTTTCATTTAACTGCAGTATTTACAAAAGACTGAACAACTGTCAGCTCAAACAAAAACCTGATCGACTCCGAAGAAAATGTCTCTGTGTAGCTTTTGCTCTCTAGAATTAATCAATTAAGTGGTCAAAGCTTAATTACATGAAAAAGACAGGAGACAATGCAACATTTAGCAACATGAAAAGGGTAAGAGCATTCTGAAGAGAGACCTCGATTCCTTTTAATTTGCAGTAAATAACACAAAGCTGCAATATACACTCAAGATTTTAAAATGTGTCAGAACCGCACTTCTCAGCTAAGGCTACAACACAGATTTTGTACCTTTTTCATGATGAGCAGCTGTTTTAAATATTTATATGGCAGCTCAGCTGTACTCAACTGAAAAGCAAAACAACAAAAATTGAAAGAAACCGAAGTATTTGTACTTACCACATCTCAGCTCTTTATGTTTGATTTATAAACCGAGGTGTTTTCCAGTTGCTTCTGGTTTTATGGTATCAGTATGAATTAACAATTCAAAAGCCCCAGCATGAGAGAGATATTTTACCTTGTTGCATATATCAGGACTGCAGACCATTATACTTGACTTTCAGGTACTGAACCGAGGTAGGAAGTGCCATAGGACTACTCCCACCTTTACTCAGTGCTCATCTCTTGTCGTGTCCTGTGTGACTGTGGGCAACACACCTCACTCATGTTAGCTTCATTTTATCCATCTGTTTAACAGGTGTAAGCAGACAGTGACTTGGCTTAGACTCAACATGGTGAAACGTCTCTCACTGATCTGAATAGTTTTGGATGAGGCCTCAAGTGAAAGAAGCCTGAGTGAAAGAAGCATTCAGGAGACGCACTTTTTTTTCCCCCTCCACCATGAATTATGCATGAGTACATTGTGATTGTCTTGATTCTATCCTCTGTTTTGAAATTATTCATCTAATTCCTGCAGATTTTTTTTGGTCTGCAGCCTGTTTGCAAGCAGTTCTGAGAATCTCTGCTCAAGCAGCTGCTGACTTCCAGGTGGGGCTGAAAAGGCCCCATCTTCCCCCAGAAATCAGAATGGAGGATGGCAACACAGACAGAACCATGATTCTTGCATATCTTACCTCCTGTCTTTTCCCCTAATTCTGCGGGGTTTTATATGGTTATGTGTGATGCTTCCTTAGGCATACTCCTTAATAACTGGATGAGAACAGATCTGGCTGTGAGGATTTCACTCGAGTTTCTCACATGGTTTTGAGATCCAGGAGGAAGGGGAGAAAACAGTAGGTTAATTAGGGTGGGTTGACCAACGTTAAATGTGCCTTTTTTGAATACAAAGGACTTGACCTTAAACACCAATAATCTTTGTTGTATTCAGGTGTGCTTGTACACACCTTCCTAAATTCTCCTTCTCAAAAAAAAAAAAAACAAACCAAACCAAAAACGAAAAAACCCCCACAAACCCAAACAACAAATATACAGGTCTTACAGAGGTATCAAACAACTTATCCCAAGCTCATAAGCTTATGATAGAGAGGCCACAAAATCATAGGTGGCAACCTAAGCTATATGCCCTGCATCTTCCCCCAGTAGCACTTTGGATGCTAAATTACAAGGGGTAAATTGTTACCTTGCAAGGCTGGGGCGTGGAAGGGGGAGGAGAATGGGGTCAAATGCAAGAAATGAGAAGATTTCCTGGATTTGCTGTGATGATCTCCTGTCCAGGAGGAGTTAGAGTGTAATAGAGAAGATGGGAATGCCTCAAAGAGAATTTCAACTGGAAAAACACGTGAAGTTTCTATCTGTGAATAGGCTGGAATGATTTGTTTGCATCAAATTTCAGTGAGCTGTTGCAAATTAAAGTGGGATTGGGACCTCTCAGAAAATGTTACAAGAACACTGCAGTGAAATTTTTTTTTCTGCAGAAGAAACACCTAAAGCTGTTACTACTTTCCCTATCATGTATGCTTATTAGTATACCCTTATTTGTGGATTCACTCTACTCTGACTGAATTAAATAGCTAAATAAATATAAAATTAAATCATGTAGTATTAGACCTTTCCATTAAATCCTGGGGCTTGACTCATTTGCATTTTGTTTTGGTTTTATAATGCATGCTTATTTTAATTACTACTGCTGCACTTTATTTGTAATTGTCTGTGCAATGCCCAAGCACCTTGCTAAGTGGATAAGGGAAGCACTTTATTCTATAAGAACATAATTAATCCATTATTATTCATTATTATTTTTTCTGGAATGGACTGAAAAGAATCAGGACTTTGAAAAATACAATGCCATCAAATTATCTATGGCAAAAATAATTTTAACAGAATTCAGGCTTTCCTTATCTTCGTTATTGTTTCCCTCCAGATAACATCTCTCCTAGAGAGCAAAGCAGCGGCATTTAATGACCTGAAGATTGGGCTAAATGCCAAAGATGTTTGAAATCAGAGATCTGTCGTGCTGTGTGTGTGTGTGGTGTCATCGAGTGTCCGGTCCCTCTCCTCCCCCAACCTTGCATCCTCCCTCTCCAGCTTCCTGGATTTGGCCTTGCATAAATCATTTAACAACTCTGTGTCCATACTTCCCTTTTTCTGATGGCTGCAACCCTACAGTTCACCTGCTACAGAACAGTACTTCACTAATGTGCAGAGCCTTGCCAGTGATGTATGCTAGGTATTGTGGAAGCATAATCAAAGGGGCACAGTGATGGCTGGATAAAAGAGGAGGCGTTTTCCAGCTATGCAGAATTCTTGCTCACCAAGGAAAAGAAGACATTCAGTTTCTTCTGATACCCCTGCAGATTCCTCCTGAATGAATACCCCATCTTCACTGAATTTTCTTATTACAGAGGATTATGCAACTCTATTAACTGTTGAAGTTTTGTGAGGAGATCCCTGCATGGTCCCTCATGTCAGGCACAAAAGCATTCTATTGCATTTTCCTCTGGCACGTGCTCTCTGTCAAAACCTAGAAGGTCAGGACTGGTCTTACCATTTGTGTCCACCAGTCACCACACCTGCACAAGAAGAGGTTTCTTTCTGATTCTCCTGGGTTTTTTTAGCTTACCGATCCACAGCTGTAGGTCTCTGTTTAATTTATGATAAAGATTTATTAGTACAAATTAGGCTAATGAGCCTGGTCAAGCAAATTAAAGGTGCATTGAATACATCATGCCCACTCTGCACAGTAAAAGTCACATCTTCTGATAGGCGTTGAAGCACCATGACACAAGAATTCCAAGCTGTTTTGCCCCGTCCCAAATCATCCAAATCAGGATTATTTTTTCTTTTTAGTTAGCATTTCCTTAAGAACGCATGCCACAACCTGGCTGACTTCACCTGGATAGGCCAGTATGATGTCTACGACCCTTACGTCTTCATCTCTTTTATCCAGCTGAGCTGCAAAGGAACATGATGCCCACTGCAAACACAGAACTCTGCACAGGACTTGCCTCAAGAGGGAAAACAGCCTCCTCTGTTCTGCCAGATAAGCAATCTGTGCCTGAAGTCTCTCCTAACACGGACCAGGTAGCTCTATGTGTGAGTGTGCACATACATATGTGAGTGTACATACAGCCACCCCTGTTTGTTTCCCAGAATGTATTAATGCCAAAAAGCACGTTATTTCCATTGCTGTCCCTGGACTCTGTTCCTGTGAGGCAAGACTGAAATGATGTTGTTCAGTAGTGTCTCAGAAAGGAGACAGCATGCCAGCACAATTTCCCAAATGATCACTTCCACTCTTCCCCAAATACAGATAGGTGTTTTCACATCCTCTGTCTTTCTGTGTGTGCCTTTTTTCACATTCCCCTATAACCATCCCTCCTGCTGCTAAATAATGCCAGCTCCTGCTCAGTCAATCTCCTGTCACAAAACATTAATGACACGCTAGGCAATGAGAGAGAGGAAGGTTTCCCCTGAAATTTTCCAGTAAAATCATAAGTGTGTGGGATTTGAATGCTCATACTCTGGGGGTCTTCCCCTAACACACAGGGGACATATGACAACATTTCATGATCCCCCAAAGCCATTTCTAAGTGCTTGCTTAGAGAACTGTGAATAGCAGTTCTGTTTTAGGAGGAGTCTGTGAACAGCTTCTAATCCTGGTGATCCTGTTTGCATCAGTTTACATTCCCAGGGCTATCTGTGAACAGAAAAGACTGGAAATATACCTTTCAGCTCCTCTGAAGCAGAGATTCTCCTTTACACTGCTTGTTTCCTCACTTCAGGAAATCCTTGCTACAGTGCAGGTTTTGCTGATCTGAAAAAGCAAAATGAGCTCTACAGCCAAAATCACTTAGAACCAGCTGCTTTCTGTCCTGTGGCATTCCACTTTTTTGCATGATCAGTCAAGTCTACTGACATGCTTGTCTAAAACCTGACTGCTCATTACACCTCCTGGATCTTCAGCACCCAGTGATTGGAAAGGCTACTGCCTTTTTACCCAGTATGGAAATGATCAAAATTGTTCACGGACCAACAGAGGAGTTCCTGAAAGTAAATTTAATACCCTTAGCCAGGTTATTTGTTGATGACTGTAACAGAAAGCACACAGATAGTTTCTCAGACTCAAGGCTGTAAGTTTGCAAACCCTTTCAGCTGTGGATAAGGAAGGGCAATGAGAAATGAAGAAAGCCTGCACAGAGTCTAACAGCAAAGGCCCTGCCTGTCAGTTCTCTGTCAGCACTATCCACAGTCCCTACATCCCCCAGCAAAACTCCACAATAAGCCTTAGCTTTCCTCCTAAGAACCTAAAGGACACCAAAGACTCCAAGGAGAGACCAACTTGCAAGGAAGCAGAAGGTTTCTTTAACATCCACTTTCCTCAGAAACTCCTTCCATTGAGTTCAGGTTTAACCTTCCATTCATCTGCCCACTACAAGAAGGCCATTGCTGAGTTCAGGGAAGGGTACTGAATCCTGTGGAGGTTCTGGAGCTAAAGTCTGATGAGGAGTGACTGATGGAGTTGGGGTTGTTTAGCCTGGAGAGAAAGCGGTTCAGGGGACACCTTGTTGCTCTCTACAACTACCTGACAGGAGGTTGTAGCAGGGTGGGGACCAGGCAAACAGCGACAGGGAAAGGGAAAATGGCCTCAAGCTGTGCTAGGGGAGATTGGGTATTAGGAAAAGTTTCTTCACTGAAAGAGTGGGCAAGCTTGCGACAGGCTGCCCAGGGAAGCGTGGGAGCCACAAATACAAGCAGACGTGGCACTCAGTGCTATGGTTTAGTGGGCACGGTGCTGTTCAGGATAAGGTTGGACTTGATCTCCGAGGGCTTTTCCAACCACCTTTCTAAGCAGGTAAGCTAAAAACAGGGCCGTTATCAATGGGGCAGCCAAAACTAGCACCATTATTCAAGTCACTTTGGGAAAACACCCCAAAAGGAAATCGCTAAGTCACCTTGGATAAGGAAAGCCCAGTAACACCGAGAAACGCCACTCGGGGCGGAGAGCGGACCGGCCGCTGTGGGGGCTGCCAGAGGCTCCACGGCGGGCTCCCCCCGGCACCGGCGAGGCGGCGGCGGCACCACCCACGCAGAGGCGGCCGGCCGGGCGGACAGAGGGCCATGACGGGGCAGTTTCCCAGGGATAGCATCGGGACAGGGCCCCGGCACCGCCGGGACCCGCCGAGACTCCGCGGGTCCCTCACCCGCCGCCGCCGCTGCCCCTCCCGCGCGTGCGCGGCGCGCTCCGGGGCGGGCTCGCGCGGGGGCCCCGCCCCTCCGCTCCGCTCCGCGCCCGCCCCTTCCCCTCCCGCGGGAGCGCGCGTGCTCGTGCGCGTACCCGGGGCGCGCGTGCCCGTGCGCGTACCCGGGGCGGCGAGAGGCGAGGCGCGCGCCCG
>JAWMRA010000041.1:65406354-65433608 GCA_035584735.1 Pseudotriccus pelzelni
GCCTGCTGGAGAACCCGGTGCGAGCCGTGCTCTACCTGAAGGAGCTCACCGCCATCGTGCAGAACCAGCAGAGCCTCATCCACACCCAGCGCCAGCGCATCGACGAGCTGGAGCGGCGGCTGGACGAGCTGAGCACCGAGAACCGCAGCCTCCGCGGGCAGCAGCAGCAGCAGCCGCCGCCGGCCCCCGCCGAGCCGCCCCAGGGCCCCGCCGAGCCGCCCCAGGGCCCCCCGCCCGAGCAGCCCCCGCCGCCGCCGCCGGGCCAGCCCGACCCGCTTCAGCACCACCAACAGCTCCCGGCGCAGCCGCCGCCGCCCGCGGGCAAAGCGGCGCCGGCGGGGCCCGGGCGGGCGGCCGGGCACCAGCACCCCCCGCCGCAGCCACACCAGCACCCCCCGGACAAGGACGGCAGGGAGAAGGTCTGCTGCGCCGCGCTGCTCCAGCACAAGACCCCCCAGGCCATCGGCAAAGGCGTCCTGAGCCGGAGAGCGGAGTGAGTGCGAAGGGGGAAGGGGGCGGGCAGGGGTGGCGGGGGCAGCGGGAGCCGCTCCGGGCCCGGCTCCAAGAGGGAACTGGGTTATACCCCCGTGCAGCCTCGCACGGGGAGAGAGGCAGGGTGTGGGTGGGTGGGGGAATCCCTCCCTCGATGCTTTCTCGGGTAGGGCAGGCACGGTGCAGCGAGGAGCCAGGATGCTGCTTCCAAAAGGCATCAGCCTCCCGGTTCGCCGCGCTCGTTTCTGTGGACAGGTGTCCCTGGCCCGTGGGAAGCCCCTCGGGCTGCTCTCCCGCGGTGCTCGCACACGGCATCGTGCCTTCGTTGACTGTCACAAATAAACGAGTCCTGGATCGACGAGGAGTGAGTGCGGTTTAGCCCAGGCAGGGAGAAGCCTCGCAAAGAGCAGCGGCGTTGTGGTCGCTTCTTTTTGCCCTAAGTCGCTGGTATCTGTCAGAAAAACCCGTCATCCCTGGAGTGAGCTGGGGTTTTCCTGCCCGCGCTGATGTAAGGGATGCATTATATTGCACGTGATTTGTGTATGTTCATAGAGATACAGATACTGTACACAGCTTTGACATTTAGGGTGCTTATTGCCCTAAATGTGTGTGGGTTGTCTTTTTTTCTATTATCTTTTTTTTTTTTTTTTTCTGTGAGTGGCACCTGACACTGATCCGGCTCTTCAAAAGGACAGAGTATTTTTTGTTGGTCTTTGCTCTTCAGTGAAAAAAGCTTGACTGCTAGTACTGAATACTGATAATGATCTCTGTGCATGCATGTATAGTAAACAAAGATGAGCATTCCAGCACTATAGGTGCTGGAAGAGGCCACTACTGAAGAGCAACATTCTGTTGGATTATGTATTTGGTATATACCACCAGTTCACCAGCTGGTAATTGCAACTGCAGTCAGTATTGTAATTTCCTTTGTTTAGGCACTTTGAAAGCAGGGGAATGTTTTCTGGTTGAAAGCCAGAGTTAGTGAAGTTAGGAGAAGGAGCTTAGTTTCTGCTGTGGGTTCTTTTATGTAAGAAAGAATATGATATAAGTAGTAAAACTGGATAGAAATGTCTTTTGTAGAATGATCTCTATTGTTTTGGTTAATGTCCAAGCAAATGAAGTACGCAGCACACCGTATAGACCAAAACATCTTCCTTGTCTCTTTTGACAATTTAAATAAAAGGGACCCTTCTCTCATATGTTTGTTTTGAACACGCAAGCAGAGCTACAACATGGAGCTGGATTTTCAGCTGGTATAAGTGGAGTTACACCACTTCATAACAGCTAAGCATCTATTGTGATTTTATGAAAATCAGTGAAGATAGTACTATTGAAAGAAACACCATTAAAGGAATAAGTACAGTCAAGCCATGCTTGAATCCCAAAAGGCAAATCCATACTTCTAAAATACTGCACTGTAAGACTCAATTTTGCAATCACAACTTAAAGGAAGTGAGTGGGCTACTCAGAGTATTAATACAGGTAGTAAGCCTTTACAGGATCTGGCTCCTATTCATCATGCAATAGCTGGAGTTTAAAAAAAAAAAAGTAGGGCCAGATGCTGAACTCATGCTGGTTGGTGTAAATCCAGAATGGCATGCTTTAAGTTCCTGAAGTCAAACCAGTAAGAAACCTATATAAAAATGCATAATCAACCTCATTGTTTTTTCAAGAGTGACTCCCTGCAGTGAGGGCTCTGTTAGAAACATCGTCTCAGCAAGGGCTTTCCTTGCTTCTGAGCAGAGTTTCTAACATACGTCATTACACAGACTGAAGAATCAATTTCTATGCATAAGCCTAAATACTTCCTTCTTATCTGAGCTCTTTTTGCAGTAGGGTTTGACTGGGGGAAGAATTGTAGATTTTTTACTTCATGCCAAAATGCACAAAGAGAAGTGCATTAAGAACACAGCTGATTGCTGGTATATCATATGATAATTTTTATATTTCAGATAGATAGATAGATAGATGGATGGATGGATGGAGCCGTTTTGTGGAAAGTCAGGGCTGCTGCTGGGGATAACAGAGCAATCCCTGCAGCGTTCTTCGCTCAGGAAGATTAAAATAGAGTGCTTATGTTTCCTTCTATAGCTTAGGCAAACCAAAATCTTTGTATAGAAAAGGAAATGTGAGAGATGCCAAACATTTCTCACTCCATCAGGTTCTATTTCCCCCCCCCCAGTGGTTGCATATACTGGGTTTCATCCTCTCTTGTGTCTAGAAGAAAATCAAAGAGACGGCACAATCTAACTTACAGGCAACTTGGATGGAGGGTGAGGAGTCTTTCACCACCTATTGACAGGATGCCCAATATGCCTTATGCTTCAGCTGGCCAACCTTAGACTTGTATTTTTGCTTTGGTGTGACAGCAGGGGACATATATGTTACTACTTGCACAGACTAGGTGTCTGCACACTCTTCATTTCTCCTCTCATATAAACATGCTTTTCCCTCTCTTACAAACTCTGAAATTCAACATTATCTAATTTTCTTTTAACTTAGCCAAGAGTATAGAACTGACTGTTCAATACAGAAAATGGCCACTCTAAGCAGAACAGAAGGGATATTTTAGCATGTTGGGAAGCAGCGGCTGAAAGCAGGGGTTAAAGCAGCACTCAGGCACTGCCAGTAATGGAATTTGCTCTGCCTCTTACAAAACAGGAGGTTCTGGCAGCATGTTTAAGTGTACTTGCTCTGGCCCTTCTCACCTCAGACACAGCCCAGGGATTTTGCTCATTTTGAGTCAGATTTGAGGGCTTTTTGCAAGCCAGCTCACCTCAAGCCCTGGGTAGAAGTGAAGACCTGAGCTTTTGGACAAATGTGACTCATTCATGTCAGCTGGGGCAGTCTTCCACAAGGGACTCATAAGGAAAACCAACTGAAGCATCTCTCTTATTTTAAAGAAAAATTCAGTCTTTTTTTTTTTTTTTTTTAAACTGACAACTTTTCTTTCTTGAAAGCCTTAATAAAAAAAAAAAAAATCTACATTTTAAAAGGGGACAAAACCAAGCCCACCTCTAAAAATGGAAGAATTCCTGAGTTATGCAGAGGCCCCTAATTGTTGCTCTGAGCTTAGCTATGAAAGGAGGAGAGAAAAAGTCAGAACATTCTTGCAGAGATTTTCAGCAAGAATTAGGCTGATTATTATTCCGCGGCATCTGTCTCTTTCTACCTTAGGAGGCTATTGCATAAGCACCTCACAGCTCTAAAAACAAAAAAATAAGGTCATTCGTCATGGAATGTTTTGCTTCAAAAATACAGGTTGCCAAATTAGCATAGCTCAGATCACCCTTACTAGGCAGCCTCTTGTCTTAAGGGACCATCCCGAAGTGTCGGCAAATCCTGCAAGTATAAATTTTCCTTCCGTTCTTTATCAGAACACCGCCTTCTCTGCCAATCCCCAGTACCCTTCACTGAGTATCAGGGAAATGCCACAGGGTTGAATTTAGCAGATTACGTCTAAATGACCCAAATCCTCCTGGTTTTTATCAGTGAAACTCTCAGTAGGAGCTCTGTGTATGGAAGGACTTCAGATTCTAAGCCCAGGCGTTAGTGGGAAAACTTGCTTCAATAAATACAATTAGAATAATAGCTAATAATCCATTATAGTTCCCTTCATCAAAAGACATGGGTGCAATTTACAAACATTCTGTATTAAAGTGGCATTAAAGTTCTCTTTAAACCATGTCACCAGCAGTGAAAACAAGACATAGAAACAGTATTTGTCTGGCATGACATAATGAATCCAAGTACTGCCTTTAAATTATCAGCCCGTGTTTGCTCTACAAGATATCCCCTCATGCAAAACAAACTCTTAGAGCTCTTGGAAGAATTTTGCTAAAATCATATTTTCCCAGAGGCCTTAAAGCTCATTTTGGATTTGCATTGGATTGAAAACTATTTTATTTTATTTTTTATTGGTCTAGGACAGAATTTTTTACCTTAGTAAAGAGGCAAGTTTTAAAAGACAATGTTAAAGTCACTTAGTTGCCGTTGTGGTCTGAGACTATTTGTTTAGTTTTTTTTTTTTTTTTTTTTTAATTTCAAAAGCTCAATTATGTAACTCTAAAATGAAGATATTGCATATGCAGAGGTGCTGTTTACCATAATTTTTCTTTTTAACTATGCATTGATGTTCTATTCTATGGATTATCTCCAGGGTAAAGGCATTAAAAAAAATCCCACTGATTTCAATGAATACTAACAATAACTGTAAATATTATGTTTACCATTAACATATTTTGCTATAATTGCGCATTGCACCAGCACAACCCCCCCCCCCCCCACCAATTAAAAAAGAAAAAAATACCAGAACAACTCTGAATGGCTAGTGTACCCCAGATATCAATTCCTTTCACTTTGGGCGCACAAGGAATGCTACTTTTGCCCTCTGCTTTCATTTTTTCAGATTTCCTCCAGCATATTTCAGGGTTTAACTCCCCTGAGCTTTCACACACCAGAAATAGTTGCATTGGTGCTGCCCTGGGTTCTGCAAATCCCTGCTAGCAATGTACTGTCTCAGCAGCAGAAGTTATTTGGAGTTGAGTGCTGTAAGCGGGTTTCAAATGACGGAGGTCTGCTTTGGCACAGCTACACAGATGTTAAAGTCCTGCTTAGATGATTTTGAAATAAAGAGCATAATGAGCGGAAAACAGAAAGTAGACTCTCTGTGACTACATTCCATTTAAAGGTATGTCCGTGCTGGTTCCATTCATGGTTTAATCAGCTAAGATGTACTTTGTAACACGAACACACCTGCCTCTTATCTACATCAGGGCCTGTAAAATCCCAGGCAGAGAAATATGGAGGTAATTATTCATAACAGTATTTAAAGAATAACAGATGAAGTGAGAGAAGGAAAAGGACTCGGCTTAGGAAGGGTTCAGGATGAAGTTCTAGATATGAAATTGCTGAGTAAGGGTGGCATGAGCACTTCCACCCACAGAGATAGCACTTCTGTATGATGCTGTATAAAGTCCCAGCCAGATCAACACAGTGTCAAGGCTGAAATTACTAGTGTGGGAAGTCTCACTGACAGGATGGGAGCATCAGGAAGTAATAACAAGGAAGGAGTCTGTGTGAAACAATGCCTAGTAGTGCTTGGACAGACACCTCCTGTTGTATCTGTATCCTGAACCCATTAGAGCAGCACTTGGAATAACAAAGACTCATAGCAGTCGTTTAACAAGAGAAGCCAAGGGCTGAAAGTAACAGCCAAAAAGGTGAATTTTAAAATGCTTAAATAAGAAAGGATGCAAATGCATTATTTTTACTTCTTTTAATAAAAAATGGTGACATTTTTATGTCACTTAGCTATATGTTCTGTTGCAATCAGGCTGCTCTTCTGTGGTGGCAAGGGTACCTTTCTTCCATATGCTCTGTATCAACCCATTTGGTGTCACTTCCCAGGCAGATCCAAGGTAAGGCTCTATCAGAAGACTTTAGGAGAATGGACTCACATGGCAACACTGTTAGCCTTCAAAAGAATTCTCACATGGCTATTTGGAAGAGGTATTAATAGGAAAATGTCCCAAATGAGTAGGTGTTAACAATGCCCTTGAGAATTTCTGCCAGGGCTTCAGTGCCAGGTGACTCTTGGGCTGGCTGTCCCATTCTTTGGAGCACAAGCAGTGGGAGAGGACACCCGTTGTTCTGAGATTTCAGCAAGCGACTGGTACTTCCATGTCCCTCATTAAATGGTGTGCACTGGATTATACAGTTTAGGCATGGTTCATACAACTTTTGCATGCAGAAGGTGGCTACTTACATGTGGCAGACTGTACACATTCCCACCTGTGCCATACTTGAAATTATTTGCACTTTTAGTCAGAGAAATCTAGCCTGGGGATACTCGTCTAGTCCTTAGTGCCAGACCAGAGCCTGTCAGCTAGAAGTTGGGTCTTCTATTAATTGTGGCATCTACCTGCTCTTTCAAAAAAAAAGTTCACGTAATAAAATTATTTCTGCAAGCAAAAATAGCTCTGGACAAACCTATATATTAGACTGTAGAAATTTCTCAGTTTTATCTTTTTTTCCTTCTGCCTTGGAATGGAAGTTAAAACAGTAAAAAAGAGCTACTATCTCTATACCATAGTCTTTCTGTATGTAGGGTTAATTCATCTTCTGCTTTCCTGTTATTTTCCTTATAAATGCCATGGTAGGTTGCTTATTTTCTTCTTTCTTTCCTAGGTCAGCAGTGGTTTATTTATCTTTTTTCTATTCTCGGTTATGAAACCTTTTGTTGTTTTTCCCTTAGGAAAACATTATAGAAAGCCAGAAATAATTCTCTGTTTAACAGATGGAAAATATTTAATTTGTTATAAAATTACCTGTAGCCTGTGATTGTTACTTGGTCCACATTCTATTGAACCATGTAAGAGCAAAAGGGAAAAAAGAAAAGAATCATTTATGAAGGCAGAGCCTGAAATGTGACCATTTTCCCTTTCTTTTGCGAATTTTTGAAAAATAATATAAACCTTTTTTCCTTCAGAGAAGTGTATCTTGAAAAAAAACACCCCACTGGTATTAGTCATATATTGTATATTCTTGTATTCTGGGTTTTGTAATTTCATTTAGTTAAGCCCTAGGTGAGAAAATGAGAGTCTTGGCTATTGGATTTGTTCTGCCCAATGGCTTTGTTTAAGATCTCAGTTAGAGCATTGGACTAAAAGTCCTAAGATAAGGCTTTAATTACTCCTAAATTTATTTTTAACAGACTTGTGATGCTGGACAGACCTTTTCATCTCCGCGTATTTTAAGATCTGTGGCAAAGCAGCTGGAGATCTATTGTTACAGACAAGAGTGGGCAGGTAGATCAGGAACGATCCTTTTTCTAAATTCCATCATAGGAAGCAGCCTAAAGCTCCTGTCCTTGCTTGCAGTGAGTACAGCAAGGCAATATGTATATTTGCACACAGAAAAGAGAATGTATTTGCATGAGCTTTTGTCTTCAGTAAGTGTCTCAGAGCCAAGTTGAAGCAGCACCTAGTTTCTGTGCTTTTTACATACAGAGAAGCAAATCATCTGCTGGAGGAAATCAGTGCATCTTTACTGACGTCAGTACAGCCATGACAATTTACATCACCTGAGGATCTGTACCAGATTTTGTATATCTGTCCTCACACGCAAATTCACATCCATCCACTGATGTAAATGAGTGTTGATGATAGCAATGGATAGCAATTCGTAGAGATAGCAGTGAGCAATGAGAAAACCATTAAGCAACATTCTGATTCCTTGTGTAATAGGTTTGTAATGTTTTCTTATGGTGTTTTAATATAAGGTGGTAGGAGTTTTGTTGCTGCAGGGTTATAAAGATACATTTGCTCTGTTTGATAATTTTTTTTTTTCTTTTCTCTGTGCTGTGCATGCACAGCCTGCTTCTCACACAGGTATTATTGTATTATTTTTATTGCTTTTGCTAAGATTATACTCATTGATCAGCCATTATGTTCATGTGGTCTTAAGTTGCACTTTCTGAGGGGGATAGAAAGGGATCAATATTTTCCATGATTAGTTGCATCTAAGAGGGGACATTTTGATGATATTGAAGTGATTTTGAGTAAGAAATTAGAAATGGAAAACCTTATCCTTCCTGCCTTCTTCTAGCTGAAAACAAGGGGATCTGTGATCTGCAGAACTAGTGAAGCTTGGCTTCCAGAAGATTTGTGTCACAGTTACATTTTCTGATGCCTGGAAAGATGTGAGTTGTGATCTAAGCTTCTCCTCGTGTCGAGGCTTTTATAACATCTCTCTGTAACATGGTGACTTCTCTGTGGAGAAATGGTTTCAGTTCACTCGGCAGCCTTTTCCTCATTGGAGAACCTGCAAAGTTCTCTCTGTTACACCCTGCCAGCTATTTTCATGGAACTTCAGTTAGAGGTTAGTATCTCTGAAGTCACTGTAACTCACGTAATCTTGGTTGAAACTCTCCATGGGATCTGCAGTTACAAAGCAGGAACCAACACAGACACACATACACAGAGAGAAAGAAAGAGACGCACATGCCTAGAAGGAAAAAAGGAAAATATTATATGGTCACAAAGGACACATCTTGCTTAGGAACCCAGGGAATGAAGACCAAGTCCCAGATAGTTTTTTTGAATTAATGTACCAGTACATCGGAACAGCTCAACAGTCCACTCCAAATCTGTTACTCTTTTTTGGAACAGGTGTTCTGTTTGTCATAGTCTCTTAAAAGTCTTGAAATATTAAAGTTATAAAGAATTGGTAAATTACTGTAGCAATTCCGGTGACACACAAGTGGATGTTTACTACTGACAAATGGAGTCTGTTGCTCCTCCTGGCTTTGCATATTAAGTTGGTGGATCATCTCAGTCCACCTGCCAACATTTGCATGGACATGGGCTGCTGCTAGAAAGCTTAGTTTATATTTGCTGAAACACACTAAATTATTATAGAAATTATTATAGGTCTTGAGGAGGCTTGGGATTTTCTTCAGGTTTTGCTGTGGTTTGGATGTTTCTTCAAATTCTGACTTTTCTATTAAAATATGGGGTCTTGTCACCAGTCTGTTTGTCTCTCTGATATTGATTTCCATTCAGTACTGAAGTGGTTCCCCCTATCCTGCTCCAGTGTGAGAGCTGCTCTGATACTTTTGCTCCTTCTGTCTCAGCATCCAGAATCCTGGTGCAGTGCCTGGGTGGACCTTGTCTCAATGGAGCATCCCTGGATCTGCCTCCTGAATCAGTGTGGTTTTGGCCCTAAGGTTCTCCACAGAATGTATAAGTAACAGCATTTTCGAAAGGAGACAGTATCTCTCCAGATTTATAGAGATTATTACCTTTCTTTTTACTTTAGTCATGGAACCAAGCTTAGACATGTCTTTCCTTGCTTTTTCCCTTCTGTGATTCATACTGTTTCTGCCTCATTTGGGCAGTTCCAGGAGAAGTTTCAGCTCTGCAGTCAGTTCAGAATTCTCACAAATGTCCTTGTCTTTAATTTGCTGCTTTTAATTTGCAAATCCATTCCCAGTAGGACACCAGTAAATTGCCTGTGTCTGCCTAGGTACTCGCATGGCCCCCTTCACCATAGTAACTGAGTGTCTGGATTTGTCCTGAGAGCCCATGCTGATATCCATGCACACTGGACCACTAACCTTCGGGTGAACTAGCGAGGAATCTGAGGAATCTCCTGCCTTCGCTCTGAGCATTCGCTGGTTCCCGTGCCAGAGACCTCTCTTCAAGTAATTTTCTTCTATACTGTTTTGTGCTGATAGATCTATATCCAGTCCAGCTCCTGAAGTAGACAGACTGCAAGGCTCTGATCAGTAATTTGTGCTATTTCACAACTGAGGTAGGTCTGAGAGCCAGATTTTGTTCCCACTTAACTGTAAATCTGAGTGGCTCACTTAACTAGGTGGCTTCAAATTTGAGAGACATGAGATAACATCTGATGTTACAGATCTTCTTGAACTGACTTCTGTCCCACCACTGTAGGTAGTCAGAGTTAGCTATTAGCCTGTTAGATTCTGTGCATACTTGCCGTGAAAGTCATTTGGGATGGCACAGCCAACTGCTGTAATGCTTCCCCCAAGAATTCTTTATTACTCATTTGGGAAATTACTGATCTCCATGTTAAGCCGCAGCAACATCCGCCGCTGGTCCCTTGTTTCTGCTGAGAAAGGAGTGAGTTTCTCATCTTTGTCAAGCTGAATACAGAAATATTTTCTTCACTAGACATGCTCTGACTGGAGCTATTATGCCACCTTTATCACCTCATTTACCATGGCTTTTACACAGCCAAGTAGATAGGGAATACCAGATTGTGTCCTAGGTGGATAAAAGGTGTTGGCAAAGAGTTTGAATCTCAGATATTTAAAGGTATCTGGCTTCCCAAAAGTGGAAGAAAGAATCCATTTGTTTTTAAGGCGGGGATCAGACTTCTGCCGAACTCCATTTACTTTCAGCAAGTTATTTTACATGTAGGCAGAAGAAAGGAGGTACTGGTAATGGGAAGAGGGGCAGAAGAGGATGAGAGGTATCTACAGGTATCCCTCTTCTCTACTAAGGGCAGCCCTCAGGCTGGTTTTATGTTTTTATTAACCTACTCTTCAAATCCCAAGCCTGAAAGTATGGCTGGAGCGTTGCCTCAGGAATACATCCCAGCAATGTGCATATCTGCAGGTTTTCTGAAGCCTCTGCAACAGCCATAAAATAGGATATGCCATAATTTGGGGTTCAGCAAAGGTTGTCTGTGCAGGGAGATACAAGGTGGTGGAAGACTGGACAGCAACGGGAGGGAGTGGAAACTGTAGAATGCAGGAGGGCCAGGAGCTCCATATCCTTATCTTGCAGAGTCTGTGAAGTTTTCGAATGCGTGGTTCATTTGCATGTGCGGCTGTAATGATGCTTTGGTGTAGCTGAGGGAGGGAAGGAATGACAGGGGTTTGTGTTCTATTTTTATGAAGCCTCTTACTCAAGAGAAATTGATAATAAACAGCACACACTGAACAGTATCCTTAACAGATACTGACTGGGTGAAGCCCAGTAGGCAACTCCTGGGTTTAAGGAAGGAGCCCACTGCTGTATGCCCAGAGAGTATGTGACTAGTTTTCATCACTATAGTGTAGGAGGTTTATCTGATCTCATGAAGCAATCCAGCTTAACCTGGCTGGGCAGTGTTTGGGAGATCTCCAAGAAATACCCAGAGAGCCAGGAGAGAACAGTCTGCTATGGCCAGCTCTCAGATCTAACTCCAGAAGCACTTGTATTTGAGTTGAGCACATATACACAATAATGTTACGTTGTTAAGTGCTTTGGGAAGTAATGCACTTATTCACAGGGGAAGTATTGCTACTGGGTGTCCCTAGCAATATCTAAAAGTGCAGGAAGTAGCAAGTATGTAAGCTCTAGTACACCTCTAACTATGGCAAGATCTTGCTGCAGGATGAATGATACAAATACCATGGGAATGTAGGCCACAACCACCACCATAATAATAATAATAATAATAATAATAATAATAATAATAATAGTGTTTTCTGCATTACTCTTTAGCAGTTCTCATTTGACAGGAGGGAATGAAGACATGGAAAATGCTTTGCTTGAGTTCACCCAACTAGTGAAAGCTGAGAGTAAAACCTGTGTCCCAGGGCTCTGATCTGTCAAGTAGGATGCAGTGCCTTGAAAGGAGGAGACAAACAGGACAAGAAGTGTTAAATGTTATGAGGTCACTTCCATAGCTCTAAATCTTGCAATCTGATTCACTCCCTGGACAGCTTGATATCAGAAAGAGTTTTGGCCAGTTAAAGATCTGTAATTGGCCAAAAATCCTTAACAGCTTTTAATGATTGGTATCTGTTATGTTATGTAATGAGCAGTGGAGACTGGAGATACAGTTGAATATTGAATTTGGGGAGGAATTGAGACATACGGTTTTAGGTTGGCAAGGCTATGAACGTGTGTTGCATTCAAGCCCAGCAAGGTTTGCAAAAGCAGCTAGTGCAGCAAGAAAATGTGTCAGCGTAAAACAGTGCAAGAAAGCACGTACACATGCTGGAGGTGTTTTGCTTCTTGCAGCAATGAACCAGCTGCGAGTTGCACAGAACGGTGAAGGGTAGTGAGACAAGGTAGACTAAGAGTCTGTAGTCTGCTGTTTCAGTCTGCTTTGATGGGAAAAAAATCAAGAAGCACATGGAAGACACCAGAAATACTCCTCTCGTGGGAGCTAAAGGAAAAGCCTCCTACAGAGGCAGGCACTGCATGCGACCTAGGGAAGTGGAAAGTAATTATCACATACAGAAGTGCATGTGAATAAGTTGACAGAGTATACCTGCTTCAAAAAACACTGCCTAGCAAAACACAGTTTCTTCTTCCCACAGCTATATATCCCCTCCCCTGCTCTTCTGTTAAATACAGAGCCATAGTGGGGACTGCAGCCTCCATCTCCTCCTCCCCTGACACAATCACAGCAGTACATGCAATCACCATGTCATGCAGGCAGTTTCAAAGTCTTGCTCTTCTCAGATCTTTCCTGCCTCACCTAAGGAGACCTCTTGCATGACAGATACGTGTGGCTTAATTGGATTCTGGGCTGCATTTTAATTTCCAGTAATAAGAAGAGCGTTTGTATTCCTCCATCCCTCCTGGTTGTGGTACAGGGCTTGATGGTAACAAGTTCCATTAGCTTATCCTGATTAGCTGTTACCTGGGGACATCAGTCTGATATGGATTCACCACCCTGCCTGGGTTTTTATTCCATATTGGGGCAGGCCCCTGTGGTTTACAGACCCAAGTACTCTTTGACACACTCTGGTGCACGTTTGGGAGGGGGAACACTCTGGGAGTTCCTGCAGAACTTGTACCACAATAATAGGTGCATTCAGTATAGATGTAGGCTGCATTTGTTAACAACAGGCTTGGCAAGGGAGATCTGGAACAAGGAGTGCCTTCAGGACATGAATGTGCCTTGGATGTTTCTGGAATTTCTTTCTCTTACCACCAAGGAGCTGTTTGTGTTGGTTACTTTTCCCCCTCATCTTGTACTGTAGGAGTATACTGATTTCCTCAATTTGAAAGGAGTTAGGACCTTCGAGTATCAGGATCTCACTCTCACTTCTTATCTTCCAGCTCCATTTTTTAATTTCTCCATTCTGGTGTTATTTGCTGCTGTTTTGAATTCCCTGAGGTGAACATTAACCAGAGGCACAATTAGTAACTGTTCTCTGGGGATCCAGTATGGCACTAAGTTGGAGATATGTCACAAAAATTAGTTAAAATATGACCTATTTTATGACATTTTTCTATTACTAATCCTTTCACTAAAGTCACAAAGGACCTGAGTGGTTCCTGATGGCAGAGTGGCATCTGGAAAGATATTAGCAAAAACGATACTGGCCTCCAGAAAAAGAGCTTGGAGCCCCTCTTCAAACTTCACTGGCTCCTTCCAGACAGCACCTCCTGTTTGTCCTTACTTAGTTCACTCTTGTTCTTCTTTCTCACTTGCAATTTTAACTTCTCTTTCCCCCAAACCCTCCGTTCTACAGCTCTGTTGTGAGGGCAGCGTAGGCGAGAGCTACACCTCAATGGCTGCATGTGAACGCAGCACTGCTGAGAACAAGGCTGTGAGGAAGGTTTCTGCTGCTGGATTCCCAGGCAGCTGTTGGGAGGACAAGGAGCATGGCATGCCTGCATGTACGGAAGAGTGAATAGGTAGGATGAAGTGGCATGTGAATTACATATCTCCGTGAGAATGTCCTTTCCCTCTAGCTGTACATCTCTGGCAGAGAAGTGGAGTCTGAAGAAACAAAGGATTCAAAAGTATACAAACATATATAGTGACACACAACTGTCTGGGTGAACTGTTTGAGTGAGATGTGCTTTATGTCACATACATCCAGGTTTTATAGCTGGTGACTTACGTGGATTTCAGAAACCCACTGAATTAACAAAATCATCAATAAGGAATGACAGAAGGGAATATTCGCCCAATGGTTTTTTAAAAGAACTTCAGATTTAATTGTTTTGTTTAGTGGTGCAGTGATGACTGCAGAAAAAAAAGTCAGCTCTTTTGACCTGTGTTTTCTGCTTCAAAGACTAAGTGAGCATATTCTGAACATGGGACTAAGAATGCCCCAGAGATAGCTTAGAAGAAGCTCTGAGTAAGCGAAAAAGAAGTCATGCTTCAAGAAGGAAAGAACCAAGTAGAGCCTTCTAAGCAAGAGGAAGTCAAATCTGGAAAATTTCTGAAGGTGTACAAAAAACACAGGTGGGAGTGCTCAGGAGGCAAGCAAAAAGCTGTCTGCCTGTTACCCAGTTTCTGCTCTACACTAAAAACAAAGAGACACAGTTACATATGATACTAAAATCAAGCACAACCTTCCTTAGTATCAACCCTCAGACCACAGTCCGTGGAGCTAAGAGACACATCAACCTTTCTTGCCACTCAGTTTCTGAGCTGTCGTAGCAGACAGTGTGGCAGGTGCTGTAGGATCAGCAGCAGCCACAGCTTTGTTTTGACACAAACTTTCGATATGTATCTATTGATACTAACTCTCCAACTGGGGATGCTCCTATTTAAATTGAAGTGGTAGATTTTGTCTACTACGACTACCCTCTGCTAGCTGGGGGGATCTCTCATGGCAGTGTGACCGTAGAGTGGCTCTTGTCCCAGTAGGCTCCCGTGTGTTTGGATTAAGATAAACTAGAGTGAGGTTAGCGATGGTTGTCTACCATTTATGTGGGCATTTGTGAGGTTGGAGTTACTGGGCAGAATGGAGATAAAGGTGAGAGGTCTGCATTTTAAGGAAGAGACATGGAGAACTGGAGGAAGTGATCCTGCAGAACTCAGATGGAGTGCTGTGCAAAGGACTAGCAGATGCTGCATGTGGTGAGACAGGTGAAGGAAAAAGACTGGAATAGCATGAGAAAGTGTAAGGCAGGATTCTAATGCATCAGCAGAGCTGCATGGACAATCCACACTGGGTAACAAGCAGTAACATAAACATCTTTGTGCATCAGCAGTAGAGCTATGTGGATGCGTAGGTCTGGGCTAGCAGGTTTTGGGTGTACTGGCAGTAGCACAGGTGCTCAGGATTAAGCTCATGCAGGTGCTGCAGGTGAGAAGAAACTGCAGAGCTACACAAAGGAAGCCTGTCTGTGCTCTGCTTGGCACCAGACAGTTGCCATTAATCTTTCACTTCCCGAAGCACTGATATTCATATAAATTATGAAGTAAAAAAAAAAGAGGTTCTCAAATGTAGCAGGAAAGGCTCTTTAGCTTCATATTTATGAACTTAGATAAAAGAGAACTTGATAGGAATCTGGAAAAGTGACACCTCAATTTTATCCTGCCCATCACGATGATGAGTGCAAACATTGGTTGATTACTTCCTACTGACCTTTCCCTTTCCCTTGTCCTTTATAAAGTTCCATTTCTCAGGGACTCCTTTTCACTGAACAGTTCAGGCTGTTCTTTGTCCTTACAGCCTTGTGATTTCCACTAGCACCAAGCCAGAAATCGCCTCATTTGCTAATAGGTATGCTAGTTAATAATAGCAAATCCATCCACTGAGGATATTTCTGGCCTGCTTTGCAAGACAGGGATGCTGTTTCAGTGGCACAATGCTGGCACACTAATGGGAATGCTTGCACCCATTTGTGTAGCTGTGCGTTGCACACACTCTGTGCACCCCTGAGAACTTGTGATGCCCCACGTCGCTCACTGAGCTGTAATTATAATGGTGGAGAGAGCATAACAATTCCACAGATAGCTGAAAATCTCCTGGGTAGAAAGGCTTGCTGAATTTCCATGCACAGGATTTCTCTGTGTGTGTGCGTGTGACTGTTTGGGGATTTGACTATGAGGAATCTAAACCAATTTTCTCAATCAGTCTTTTGATGTTGTTGTTTTAATTATTAATTACGTAAGAATAGGTTTTCAAGAAGAGATAGATCAAGCCATCTCCCAAACAGCACTCAAACCAGTCTCTGAAAAAGATGTTCCACAGAATGAACTATAGATCTAAAGAAGAAAATTGCTCAGATCTTTTGTCTGTTCCCAGTGTCTTCTAGATGCTTAGTGTAACATTCCTGTTCTGGTTACCTTGGCACAAATGGAGAGCAACCATCGAAGGCAATGGAGCCAATCCAGTGGAAGTCTACAGCCATGGACAGGCATAAGTGAGGAGAGAGCAGGGGCCCTTGGTATTCTAGTGGACCTCCAGGCAACAGATGCATATTTAATTAAACTTTTAGTAGCTGCATTGAGCAGCTAATAGCAAAAGCTATTTCAGCTGTGGTAGAAGTACAAACTGCAATCTTAACTAAAAAAATATCTTGAATAAGCAAACAAGGAGGGTAGCACTGTAGTCAGTAGTGGCTGTTGTCTGTGGGAGAACAATTTTGACTGTAGTAATGGACATGGCATGGGTCCCAATGCCACAGCAGCTGTTCCATGCACTGACCGCGTATCTCAGAGTTCATGCCTGTGCTGGTTTTATCACAACTGAGATAAAGATGCGTTTTCAAACCTTTTTTTCTTTTTGCTTGTCATTTTTAGCCCCAACAGACTTTTATTTTCTAAAGACTGGAAGTATGAAGTCTTTCTTACCCTATTTCCTCCCTTTTGTTTAATTCAGTAAAGAATATTGGAGAATCAAAAATGGGAAAGTCATATGAAGCCAACACACTTCTTTCCTACCACACTCCAGTATTTAAATAAAGAAAAAACTCAAAGAAAATCATGGTTGTCATCAAGACCCTCACAACATGGAATATGAGTTACCCTTTATCCCTCATGCCTTGCTTCTTTCCTGACACACACTGTTGAGGCCAAAAGCTCTGGGTTCCTTTCAGTAAGGATCTGACACAGAAGCAAAAAAGGTAAGTTTGAATAAAAACTGTGAGAGAAAAGGAGGTATGAAATTAAAAATACAGTGTTGTATGAAAGCATCCTTTATAAATGCTAAAGAAGCAAAAAGCAAAACACTTTATTTTGCCTGGAAAGTCTTTATAGGGGCACATGAGAGCAACAGTGAAGTCTGCTGTAATACAAGTGTACTTACTAAGTTGCCTCTGTTTTGCCTCCTCCTTTAATAGACAGAGGGTCTTGAGACAGACTACAAGGCTTCCCAGGGAGAGATAATAAAGAGAACATTGATACAAGAACTTGTTAAGAAAAATGAGTTTCAGGAGAGAGATTTATGTAAAGATTCTTGTAATCACTCCAGCCCCAGTGCTGGCTGACAGCAGTTGTTTTTATGAAGGAAGTTAAACACCAAAGTGACTGCTTCTCCTCTCCTTCAGAAGGCTGGGTTAATTAAACAAAGCAAAGCAAAACAACAAACATCTGGAAGGAGGAGATGAGGTAGCAGCTAATGCTCTCAATTCCTCCATGTCAGAGGCACGTGCCGTCCAGAGTCACAAAGCACATCCTGCAAGATGGCATTTAGTCACCCAGAGTTTCTGCTCCTGGGTCAGATGGCATTCTGCTGCTGCATGTCAAACAGTCCATTCTCAGATGCAGCACTGTTGTTTTAGGGAGAGCTGTGGGTGATGTGGCATGTTTCCCACTCTCAAATGTGCTGCTATTGCTTGATCCCAGAGGTTCACAATTACCTCACAGCTCATGGTATTTCGTATGGAGCTGATCACTACAGGAGCCTCCAGATTTGTCTTTAAGGACCAGCATCCAGATGCATTTGAATTTCAGTTCTGTAAGGTCGTACAGTTCCCTTTTTTCCTTTCTTCCTGACTGTAGCCTCCATATCCTTTTGTTATTAACAATTCCTCATCTTATCTTTCATTGGAACATTCCTTGGATTGATGTAAAAGCCCTATCTTATTAGTCACCAAGGCAGAATTAGGATGCCAAAATCCCATTGTTACACACCCCATCCACCTCTTGTACTTCTATCACATTGTTCCTTTCCTTTTTTTGTTTTGAAGGTTTTTCTTCCTGTCAATCACCTATTGGTCAAAAATATCACATAGCCAGAAAGACAGAGGATTTTTATTTTGTCTGAGGTCAAACAATAAATATAAGTGCCATTACCTTGATCTTTCTGGCATGTGGAGGTTGCCACAGTCTTTCTGAGTCATTAGAAGCAGGAGAAAGGCAAAGGAAGGGAAATGAAGGACTGGCATCTCCTAATTTCATCCTGACACTTGGAGATCTCAGTACCAGCTGTAACAAAGTCACTGGTTCTAGTTCCCTGCAGACAAAGGCAACCATGCTGTAGATACCTAGTAACAAAAATCCACAGCACTTTCATTCTGTGTGCGTTGCAGGCAGCAAAACACCTTCCAACAAACTTGGAGTCTCTAGCAGAAGACCAAAAGAACAAAAGCCAGAACTAGAAAATGTCACACAGAGAGAGCAAAGGGAATCAAGACTGTTACACAAGTCTTAATTACTGTAGAAATAAAGTGTGATAAATCAAACTCAGTGACCCTGGAAAGCAAGCCAAGCTATCCATTGGAGAGAAGAAGGATTAGAAAATACTTGTAGGCTGAGGAATGGTATGCAAAAATATGACAAATGCTTTGAGTTTAGAATCTCCCAGAAAAAGAAAGAAAAGAAAGAAAGGCACAGATTTACATACACACAAACTTCTCCCTCCAATCAGAACACCTCAGCAGCCCACAATTAAGGAACCTGCCTATTCCTAGGTATTCACAGAATTTTGTTTAGAGCACTTAGCACATGAAAAGACCAACCTCCTGAGTGGGACTTCGATGGCCTGCATCTTACATGTCTACATAGAGACTACAAAATTTGGGGTACTGTATAGAAGAAAAAACTCAACCCTACGGAGATTCAAACCACCATCCCTCCCCTGCTTGCTAATACCTCATTAATACCTCCTGGCCTCAGCTGTGATTTAGCTTTTAAAAGCTGAGGAGTCAGTCTAGTTACAGACATGCCTTCAGAGGTTTAAAAGTTCAGCTCTGGGTTATGGAGAAAAGGGTGATAGGGAAGGCCCTAAATAATTGTCTTTTTCATTTTAAGGATCATGAAGGAAAATGCAAGGCTATAACACTGAACTGTTGAGTGAAGAACATCCTTTCAACCTCTTGTATCTTATCCATTCCAGCTGGCCACCATTAGTTTTCCAAAATCAGTATAATGTGGAGCTGTACACACACCTGAAAGTTCAGCTCACCCCTTTGCCTCTTTGCTATTTAATTTCCCTATGGAAAGTCTCTCATGCATTTCCTTTCTGCGGTGCCCAGCCCCACAGGTCCTCCACAGAGTGTCCCTTTGACACAACCAGGCAACACCACCAATTCCAGACGTTCTCTCAAGGTGCCCATGACCGTTCCGGTGGATTTCCACTTCTCTTTCTCTGTGATCCCAGTTCTATGGCCTGATAGAGGCTTCGGTGTGCACTTCATAGGGGCTCTTACACAGCAGTTCAATGAAATTGCCATTAGTTTCCAATGAACTTTATCAGAGGGCTCTTGGCATTCATACCTTGCACTAGCTGAGGCAGTTAAGAAATTTCTCTCCCTCTATACACAGCTTTAACAAGGCTTTTCAGAATCACTATTCCCCTTAGAAAAAAAAGAGTTTGTGAATTAAGGAGTTCAGAGAATATGTAATTGGAAACAGTTCCATCAAATAATGGCTGTAGACTGGAATTCCCTTCTTGCCCTGAGGGACATTGTACTTTTTTTTTCCAGGCCAGAAGAATATTAATTTCCATTTACAGAATCCTTTTTCTTTCTGAGCGCTCAAGCTGACCATTACCTGCCTCTGCGGCGCAGCTGCCTCTGGGACAGAAAGCAGCAGTTCCCTGTAATCAGAATTGCCATTTATTCCACAAAATCTGTTGTACAGGTGTTGGGCTGACCAGCTGAGACCAGGCTGTTAGCTGGGGCCCCAGTGATTTTTGTTAACCAAATGGAGCTTGACAGAAGACTCTAAGTATAGACACGCGAGCATGGAGCAACAATAACAACAACGAAAATCCATTTAGTCTTTCTGAGAGTTCAAGTGACTTCAGCATTCCATCTTGCCAGGGGCACTGAACCTTACAGCACCATGCCATGGCACGGGTGCGACGGTGACTCAGAAGGAAGGCTACCACTTACTGCAGCACCCCTTGCAGTTCCTGTTGGAAGTGTCCACTCCAGCTGCGTGCCTGCGGTGACTCACTTTGCCCGTAACAGCCGAGG
This sequence comes from Pseudotriccus pelzelni, assembly GCA_035584735.1. Taxonomy (NCBI): domain Eukaryota; kingdom Metazoa; phylum Chordata; class Aves; order Passeriformes; family Tyrannidae; genus Pseudotriccus; species Pseudotriccus pelzelni. Next base: position 65,426,487 of record JAWMRA010000041.1, read on the forward strand.
AAGCTTTACCTGTGGGCCGCTGCCTGTTGCAAAACAGACCTTTTCAATTCGGTGAAGGAGCTCTAGCAACTGCAGTGAAAACTTGTTACGGTCTGGCTGCTCTGCAGTCACCCTGAATATGGCCTCGCTATGAATTTTGTCATTCCAAGCGCAAGGATCTCACTCCAGGTTTTTTTTAAAGGAGAGAATCGTACCTTTGCAGGTGGCAAGAATACGATACAAGTAATGCCCAGTCTTATTTTTAAAATATTTTTAACTGCCAGTCTTGAACCAGATGACTGATCTGTGCCTGTTTTAACATTTTTTCTTATATAAAGACTCCTCGTGCTGCAGTTTCTACTAGTGAAAGGAAACTAAGCTATCAAACACAAATGAAAGGGTAATTTCCCTTTTTGTAATCCAAACAACCACAACAGTTCAGTCAGAAGTGCAGGAAGACTAGGGCAAAATGACAAAAAATCGTACAGAAGATGGTCTAAAAGCAGTAGAATGGCATACTTTTGTTGGAGCTCACATAATCTGGCCTTTACACTTGTTTTAGGACAACAAAATAATCCAAAAGAAACCAGACATCTTTCAAGGACTGTTGGTTTCTGAGGACATGCTGCAGTCATGTGTGGGATCTCTAGCTTACCTGCAATCTATATTCAGGCAGGGCAGCTCTTAGTTCCTATCCAGAATGGCTTACTGACCTGAGCATTTATTTTCAGAGGGAGTTCAGTTCAAAGGCAGAGAAACTGTCTTCTCAGGAGCTCACGGTGCAGCAGCACATCTCAGATTTGGAATCTGAACAGCAGTGTTCCCATCTGCTCCGACTGACTTTAAAAGGCTGAGTCTTCCAAAGTCACCAGGACATTTCAGGTGCTTGGTTTGCATTAACACTCACAGAAAAAGAGCAGTTTGATCCTCTCAGAATGACATAAATCCTTAAATGATCTTCCAGTGTATTTTCCAAGAGAAAGTGTTTGGATATCCCTGGCTCAAAGTTCCTCCATACTCAGCTCTGCAGCATACTGACTGCGTACTCTCCCCACTACCTGCCTTATAAAGCACTTAGGGGATTAATGGAAGTATTTAAAAAATTTCCTATTGTTCTTATTCCAAACAGCTGCTCTACCTTAATTTTACAAAATATATCAGTAGTGCCACAGAGGGCAAGGTAGCTTCACTGTCTTCTTTGGCCAGCTATGCCACTCACACAGGTTGGGGACTCAAGACACAGAGTTTTAGCATCCAGGCATTAATTTTTATCTCTTCCACATCTTCTACAGCAGTCAGGTTTCTAATATTCCCCCCTCCCCAATACAAATGCAGTCACATGTCCATCCATGGTCACCACTATGGGACGAGAAAGGCCATGATGTGCCCCAGGTCACTGAGTAGCTCTGCAGTGTCTTTCCCATAGCTATGGCATGGAATATATCACACATCAGAATGGGGTGGGTGAGGGAGAGGAGGCAAGTGTTGTCTTCACAGGTAGTTTTGAACTATTCTAACACCTTTTTACAGGGAAGTGAACTTCAGTCTTCAGATGAAGTTCAGCCACCCTAAGCCAAGATGGATCATGCTACTCAGTGAGGGAGAAAACACTGCAGTCAGTCCATGATGATGGAACTGTGCTACCAGGATAACAGCATCTAGTGGCTAGTCTCCAAGATGATAAGTTAGAATTCAGAATCCCTTTCCACTGAGCACAAGCATAAGGAATTTTTGTAATCTCCCTCTGGCACCATTTGAGAATATTTATGAACACTAAAACTGGTTAAGAAACCACCCACACATTTTCAATGTATGATAAAGTCTCATGAGAACCTGTATCTTTCAATAAAATGTGATGCTTAAGAATCAGCAATCTGGTTTTTGTTCCTAGATTTTCCACTGGAAAGTCATTAAAAAAAGTTAACCAACACTTAAAAATCTCTTAGTGTTCCTTCTGAGCCAAAAAACCACTTCTTGTCAGGAAAATGTTTGAACTCTAGCAATTTTTGACTAAATTGTTGTTTAATGAATTGCCATTCAGTCAAAAACTTGAATGCTTTGACTTCTTTTCCTTCAACCAGAAGTGATATGGGTCATGGCATCTTTGGAGCAAGCTGTCAGAAAACAGCTCCATAATTTTGCCTCTAATTGGACACATTAACAGAGCAAGGAAACTTCCTACTCATTATTCCAAGAATAGCAACAATGCCTTTTGAAAGAGGATTAGCTGAATGTTCAAGTGTGCCAGTACTCCTCAGTTCTGAAAGCTCTTCCATTGATGCCAAGCAGCAAGATTAGTCTGCAGAAGGGGGGAGCCTGCACAGCAGTGATGTGGTGCTCAGGATTGATGACTTAAGTTGCAATGGAATGGAAATTCCTAGCTATTCCATATGAGCAAACACGGCTATAGCAAGGTAGCCTTTCTACTGGCAGGCTAAGCAAAAGAATTCCCTCCTGTGGAAATCTGCAAAAGCTAACCCCTTCTCAAACCTAAAACCAAAGACAAAGTACAATTCTAGGACAACACAGAAGAGGGGAAAAAGCTGCTTTCCATTCTGTGTGCATGGCATGGCTCATGGCTTTCTTGTTCTTCCCTCACACTGTAAGTTCCACATAAAGGAGTATGTGTGAGGATCAATCACAGAAGAGGATAAACCCCATTATGCCAGGGCTTTATTTTGTTTGTCTGTGTTGAGTGATAAGGAGAGAATGCCTCAAATGCTTATATGGAAGTTTGTTGGTGTTTGTTCCTATAGGCTGACTGAGGTTTCCATTTTGCCGGCCCTCCATTTTATTTTCCCCTTTGCCTGCAGTAGCTATTAGTGATGATCAGATAGTAAAAGAGATTTAGTGTTGCCTGTTGCAGCATTTTGCAACTTTTCAGTCTGATCATTTTATTGCATCAAGCCAAATTAAGTATCTTGCGTATGCTGCACTTCCCACTTCCTGATATACTTTCCGCCTGAATGGAAGCAGGCAAGGTGTGAGGGCTCAAGTAAATTCTTAATGTGTACCTTGGGAAAGTGAACATTTTTAATGATCCCATGAAATAGACCCAAGTTCTAGACATACCATTTATCTCTAGTTTTCTTGAAGCATATGTGCCATCTGCTTTTTGCAGTGTAGTAGGAGAGATGGAGAATGTTTGGCTTAAGAAAGGCTGGAGACTGGAGGAAATAATCCTAATGACACCTACGCATTCTCAGAGAGATCTTCTTTTAGCGCCGTCAGGAAAAGGTTCTTTCTCCATAAGAAGACATCAGGGGCTCCAACTCTCAACATACAAGCAGATGATTAGCCATGTGCTGCTGTGCCCATTTTTATGCTGTTGCAAGGCTTCGATGAGCTTTAGTGGTGGTTTCAACAGAAGGGTATTGCTTATTTGGTGTGCTGCTGAATAACTAGAGATTCTCCCTGTCTTACTGAGGTTCTGTGTTCTCTTCTGCAAAGGAGGAGGCTGGTTAAAATACGTGTAAAGCTGGTGTAAGAGTATCAGCTGAGCACTACAGGTCAGCTTCATTCCTGTTCCTGTGGTTTATTAGTGATGTGAACCATTTCATTCCAGTTCACTTCATGTCACCTTTGCTACTTGTAATGAATTGCTTGGTTTGCTCAGCCTGTAAGGACCAGGTTCAAGGCCTTTTAATGTGAGCTCATTTGCTATTCCAGTGACAGGTTACAAGGCATCTGCGGCCCTGACAGAGCAAGGGTAGTACTTAATTCAGACAGACACAGCATGATGCTTCTGAGACAGACATGCTCTTCTGGGATCAGAGTTTAGGCAATGTAGCAGAGCATCAGGATTCAGATGCCATCTTTCTCAAGGAGAGGTGCCCAATTCTGTTCCCTGTGGCTGCAATCCAGTAAAAGGAACTTCCTTTAGGGGAGCACCTGGATGGGTGAACCACTGGCAGAAGTGACTTTCACTCTGTTCTCAAAAAAGTTTCTTTCTCTTGTAGAGAGGCTTTTTGTTCTGTGAAGTATCACAAATCAGGGCAGAGGAAGGAGTATGGGAGGGCTAGATTTGACAATTACAAGCTTTTTCAGTTAAGTGTAGGTTGTTTCTGTCTTTTAATCAGTACACAGGCTCTTCACCCCCTAACTTGTTGAATTCTTTGTGCTGGTTTCTTTCTCTTCTGTGAAATTAATTCTTTTGGCTCCTGTTCAATATGATGTTAAGTGCCTACTTAATCCTTTGCAGTAGTTTGAGCTGGTGAATAGAGATGAAGCTTGGGCTATTGCTTAGAAACCAGGACTGAGGTGTTAGAATGGTAGGATCTTCATGCCACAGACAAGCCTGCTGTGTGACAGTGGGCAAATTGTATTGTCTCGTTTTCCTTCAGCCTCCCCCTGTGTGACTAGATGAGTGTTACTCATTTCCCTTGCAGGGGGTAGCAGGAGGTGTCTGCCGGTGGGGTTCGTGAAGGGCTTTGAGAACGCCGCCTTTGAGAGATGAAGAGTTTGCTGCAGTGAGCGCCGGATGACTGGACATGTTTGACAGCACTTTGTGGAGCAGAGAAATGAGTGGGACTGTGCATTTGTCACAAAGGGGAGACAGTTTCTGAGACAGCTTTTGAAGCGGAATTCAATGTATTATTTTAATGCAAGAGTATATTTTAATTTAGACACAATACAAGGCGCCACAACTACAATAGGTAAAGTAGGGCTGAATCAGTCAGTCCTGCTGGAACATTCCTAGTGCTGTCCCAAAGCCAGTACTGAGATTTGGAACTTGAGAACTCAGATGGAGAGAGTCACATACTATGCTTAACAACTCCATTTTTCTCTTTGAGTCAGTTTAGGTGGAGCAGTTTGAGTTACAAACACTGTTTGATGAGAGAGCTCTCAGGGGGGCGGTTTGAAATTTCTTACCCACATTTGTATTTTCCAGTGGCTCAAAACAAGACATATGGGCAACAAAACAACTTCCTATCCCAGCAGGTAGAAGATGGATCCTAAAAAGAGGCAAGACTTGCGTGGAAAAGCTCAAGGAAAACAACCAGAAAGAGTGTTCTACTTCTCTCTGACAAAGATTGATAAAATTTTTGGTATCTAAATATGTTTTGATGATGAGATCTGTGGATGTGTATTACATTCCAAATGTAATGGCGCACAATTTGCCAGTGAGAATATTAAGAAACTGATTTGGAGGCTGAAATTCACATCCAGCTTAGCATTTTTGCGGGAAAGTTCTTTGGATTTAGAGCTCATTTAGGAAGAGAGAGAAGCATAAGTTCAAGTTCCCACAGATTTAGAACAAAGGTTTTCTTCTCCAGTCACTCAGAATTCGGTAGAAGAGGAATACAGTGCACTCAGTCTTCCACATGCCACATCAACAATGGGAAAAGCCTGTTATGCAGGTCATTTATACGACAATCAGAGGTCTCCTTTTGGCCTTCTGGCACACTCGTGAGAGGATGATGTAAAATAAGACATGAGATAACTAAACATAGAGATCATTCCTGCTGCTCTTTTCCTTTCAAATGGAATTTAGCCCTGCTGAGAAGTTCAGAGTTGACATTACCAAGGTCTGAGGTTTCCTGTTTACCTCAGAAAACAAGCACAGCACAGGCCATAGTAGTTCATGCTTCCTTGGAGTGCCTCAGTGAATCATCATCACCCCTCACCCAAAGGGACTTGCAGCAGGAGCACAGGGGAGTGTTCTTTCACCCACCACCACTTCACTCTTTCCAAGTATCTTCAGCACAAGGATCGAAGGTCTTTCCAGACATTCCTAAATAATGTTCCTACCACCCACAAGAGGTTCACTGATCTCAGTGAGGAGATGGGGCAGCTAAAAACTACTGGGTTTTTTCCCCTAAAAGTGAAGCACGCACCTCCTTCTACTGCAAGCTGTGCCTGCTCTCAGCATCAGCTTAGTGGAACACAGTAAGTCATGTAGAACTTTGTAATACTGCACAGAGGCTCTATACAGACTAAGTGGGACAGTTCACACCTCAGTTGCTGTTGCTTCAGTATTTTTGTGGCTTGTGCAGGACCATGTGTTGTGGATTATATGTGAGCGGTGGATTTTTCAGAACTGTATGCCTTGCACCCATAATCTCTCTCTAAACCCATGTTCAAGAAGTATTCAGAATGCAATCATTAGAGGCTCCTAAGATCAGGCTGTTGATTCTGCCACCCGCAATAGAATATTCACACTTGAAAATGTTTAGTTACAAGTGTAAAAAGATTGAAGACAGGGAGGACAACACAGGCATTTCTAGGGGAGGCTGCTGTGTGAGAAGCCATATTGTTTACTGATTCTCCCACTTGAAATGGCAATAAATGACACTTCTTATGCTACAGGCAGAAGAATAAGATCTGTTCATAAGTAGGAAGAGCCTTCATTTGGAGGCAGATAGTTAGCATTTGAGTCAGGACAACCCTTAAGAGCTGAATTGGCTAGGATTCACTGCATGGGACTTGAAATCAGATTATATACAAACTCAGTGGAAATACTGTTTTAGTGGGAGTTGGAGGAGATCCCAGATGAATAACAATCAGATGCCACTTCAACCCTTGCTCTTGGACAGCTGTCTCTTTTGTATGTGCTGGGAAACATTAAAAAGTTTGGAAACAGTATTCATGTGGTGCCTTATCGCAGTTCTAGGGCATTCTCTGGCCTTCTCACTGTACAGAAGTGCTAACAGTTTAGTAAGACCACTGTTTGGCATTCAGGAGAGTGATGCTAAAGGATTGTGTGTAGCCAGCCAGGGTACATTCTGTTTCAATCAAACCTGTTCTGCCTTGAGAAAACTTAAAGGACAAAGGATGATTAGATGTAGAACTGATGCCTACACAAGCAAGTAGGTGGTCAAAGACATTAGAAGCTTTATTTACCCTTTTCTGGCTAGCATATTGATAGAAGTTATTATATGTTTGAAAAGGTTAAGAATTCCACAGAGGTCTCCAAACTCCTCCCTTATATTCTGTACCTCAGACTCTATGCAGAGGTCTCTGTGTACATCACTGGAAAATTTTCAATCCTCTGGAATCCTTCCGGTCTTTTTCCTTATGTGGAATCTCCTAGTACATGTGTTTTTGCTTTTGTTTATTTGTGGGATCAAAATGATAATCATGCTTCACGAGGGCCAGCGCGGCCAAGTCAGATATGGCGATGCACTTTCTGAGCCCTTTCCC
>JAWMRA010000041.1:65433708-65446117 GCA_035584735.1 Pseudotriccus pelzelni
CCAGCGCGCTTGTAGCAAGCGTGGGTAGTGCCCTTCCCAAATCTTCGTTCGCGAAGCCTAGCCATGATGATGATTTGTGGGATAACTTCTGATATGGTTAACCTTTGCTAGAATTTCTGATCCTGCCTCAGAACTGTTGGTAAGGGGGTTGCACAGAAACATTGCCATGGAACCCATGCAGTTCTCCAATGGAGCTGACAAACTGATTCTAGAGTGAGAAATATCACAAAGATCACTGAATATATCATTAATTTATTTTCACTTTATTTACACATCTACAGAGTGAGGAAAAAACCCCCAAATTATAAAATTCATGTCATTTGCCTGACTATTGTATAAGAACAGAATCCTCCTCCTGATATCAAGGGCTGACATTCCCATTAAACTTGTTGTTTAGATAGGAGCTACAAGTCACTAAACCAGATCTATCCATGCATAGGCTATGGAAATGCCATTGATGCCAATAAATTTAGAGTAGGGTTGTATTTTGCTTTAAGTGTCTTTTTAGATGACTCTTCTCCACAAAATCCAGTCTCCCCTTGGTACTTTAATTTCACTATAACAAAAATTCACCCTGGGTTTGACTACTGAATATTTTTTAAATAGCTTTATGTCTTGAAAACACACAAACCAGCAAGGCATTTTCAGCTGTTTAAACGGTGAAAATCAATTGCTCCAGACAGCTACCTTAACAATGTTACCTGAAACATGGAATGGAGTCATGGCCAACAGTTACATCCCATGGCTGAAGCAGCAAAATAACCCCTATTTTTTTCTCTGTTAATGCTTTTTATACAATTCAGCGCTGTTTTGCAAAGGGGCTTGAGCTGTCCTATGGCAGTAATCAAGAGGAAATCTCAACAAATGCTAAAAAAGCATGGCCCATTCAAGTGCAGCCTAACCATGAGACTCCAATCTGTAATGCAACCTGTTTTACAAGATGGGAAATTCTGTTTCCATCCAGCTAAGAATGGAGTGAATGTGGGAATAGAATCCAAGTCCTGCTATCATAAGGCCTAATGAGAAAGACAGGCTCTTCCACTTAAGTTATTTCAAGAGCATTACTTTGGCAAGGAAAAATATTGCTATTCTAAGACCTTGCAGGTTCCAAAATAACATCCTGCTGGAACATCCTAACATACTCTTCCTTTGAGCCCTGTCTGTGCTGGGTCAAAACTAGCAATATGATCTTAATTACACTCTCTTAAGACTGTATAGCGGAACACAAGAATAAAATTGTTAAGGTAGTGGCTGTTTGTAGAGACACAGGAATTACAGTGCCTAGTAGCTGAGGACATGGAAATCGGCCTGAAATGTCTTATGCATTACAGTTATTCCGGTAAATTACTTCAGAAAAAAAAAAAAAAAGATGGTGGTTTTCAACATGCCTAAAAGGGTGGGAGAATGCAATTGTTCTGCACAAAGGTGCAAAGGCCAGTGGCACCAAACTGGGCAGGAGTGTTGATCTGCCGGAGGGTAGGAAGGCTCTGCAGAGGGATTGGTGGACAGGCTGGATCGATGGGCCAAGCCAATGGTATGAGGTTCAACAGGGTGAAGTGCTGCGTCCTGCACTTGGGTCACAACAACCCCAGGCAGTGCTACAGGTTGAGGTCAGAGTGGCTGGAAAGCTGCCCAGTGGAAAAGGACCTGCGGGTGCTGGTTGACAGTCATCTGAACATGAGCCAGCAGCGTGCCCAGGTGGCCAAGAAGTTTATTCTTTACTATAAACTTATTTTTATGAGATTGTTTTTCATGTAAGAAGCTTCATGTCTCTTCATAGCACATTTTCTACAGCTCTGGGATCTCTCCATGCACTACACACTTTTGTACAGAACAGCTGCTGCCAAGAGTGGAATTTCCTCCACCACACAGCTTCCAAGGCTAAACTAGAGTCTAGGCAGAATGCGTTCATCACAAGAATCAAGATTTCAACAGCTCCTAGTGCTTAAGTAACCACTGCCACCGCTGTTGCCTCTTCCCAAGATGGGAAGTATTGTCACATCCCAGTATCTGGGGTCTGGAACCATCCCTGATGCAGCTTCACAGCTGAAGTGTGAAAGCACAAATAGCATTGCCAGCTTATGCTGAGCCTCATGGTGTCAGCTTATGCTACAGTCCTGTTGGCACAAGGGTACTGAAGCAAACTTGTTAAGTCCCATTTGTTAGAGGAGATGGCCCAGCTGTAAGTAGCACAAAGTTCAGAAGGTCTACATCAGCCATTCTCAGGAACAGAAACATAATCAGTCCCACAATTCCTCACTCTGATTTCTAGTAACTGTTTGTGAAACTCTCCTGAAATATCTCTGCAGAAATCAGGCTCCTATAATACAGGAAAATCTCTTATGTTTATGTTTCCACAACTATACGTTATATGTATCTTTTTTTCTCTCCAGACAAAGGACTCCAGCGCATGGTGGGATGCTCAAAGCTTTATTAAGTAGAGAACAGTAGTGGTTTTGTAAGTCAGATGCTTTAGCAAGTTAAGAATCCCCAAAAGGCACAAGCTAAGCAGGAATAAGGCCCTATAGAGAGATGCAGTAGTCGAGACAGACATAAGTAGCTGATTTAATTCCAGATGAGCTGTACAGATGGTTGCAGGTGCAGGCTGTATAGGTTCCAATAGTCATCACTGACTGAAGCACTGCTCTTTTGGCCAGGTATCTATTTTAGTGTTGCTGACATTTCTATCTCAGTTCTGAGACAGGATGTGGATGAACCATTAGTGTATGCAAGGCATGAAGTTAAGAAGTGATGCCTTCTCCATTTTTGAGGTGATTTTTTTCCCAATGCTGCTGCACCAGAGAGTATGAAATAATCCAGCTCCTGAGTCTAAGACTAACCCAAGCTGTCATCCTCTTGATAAATTGACTTGACAGTACACTGTATGTTCTACCAGTTATAAATCTCAGAAATTATTGAACAGTTCGGATGGGGAAAGGGAACAACTTTCATAGATTTTCCAAATCTTAGAATACCTCATTAATTCCACCTGTTCTTCTGCAACTTTGGCAAGGTCAGAAGTTTATGAAGTCTCAGGAAACTGTGAAATCTCTTCTTAACTCAAACCCAAATATCTGTGATGCTCATGTGCTGAGTATTCAAGTTGCATCCTCTCCCTCTTTGCATTGGTGCCAAATGGTACTTTCCTTCCAGGACAATTAGATATGCAAATTCAACTGCTCTTGGTGCCAGCCAGCTGCTGTGTCCACAAGCAGCCTTGAACGCTGCCTGCTTTCCATATGTCAAGGCCCTGGTGGAAGTACATGGGTGTGCGTGGAAGGGAAACGGGGAAATTAAATTTCCCCTGATACAGCAGTGACTGTTGCTATCTGTCCCTTGAGGCATTAGAGTCAGCTCTGCAACTGCTCCTTCCCACAGCAGAAGCAGCTCAGCTCTGAAGCACCAGGGAACGGCAAAGTTAGCCTCGTGTATGTCACCAAGCAGCCTACGTCCAGTTCTGCATTCCTGATTTCCCTTGTGGTCCTTCCCTGTTAGGAAACCCCTCCGCTTTCAGTTGTGGGTGTCATTGATGCAACAGCCCCAGGCACCTCCAGGTGTGGTAGTAACTGGTTTTCCACAGCCAACACCCCAGGCCCAGGGCCTGAAGCAGCCTTCTGCAAGCCAAGCCATGATCTTCCCACTGCATTGAACTGCACTCCTCTGTTACGCTGTTCTGTGTCAAGCCTCAACAGCAGAGCCAGAGGAGCTCAGAACTTAGGCAGCTGGACCTACCCCACAAATAATCTTGGTAATCTTTGGTGAGTACGCAGAACAAAACTGCAGCTGACACTGAGTGCATCAGCCCAATGCGGTAGGAACGAGCTTTTGGGCTTGTCTTTAGTAGCTGGTGCAATTCACTGTCATGGTGTGCTGGTATCCAGAGCTGCCTGCAAGTGCCCAGAACTGCAGGGGTACGAGCAGCACGTCTGGCCATGCATTGCCGTGCAGGGACAGGCCTACAGAATGCAGTTACTAAGGTGCATGAAGAGCCCAGGGCTGAGCCATCTCTGTTTATACAGCTAATTTTCATGTTTATGGGATTCTGAATTAGGGAACAGCACTCCTTCATTTAGCTTTGTGTCATTCTCCAGTGCTGAGGGACACTGTGATTTCAGCCTCTGGAAAATTCCAGGGCTTTTTTCCTGCACTAAGGGGTTAAACATGAGTTGCATGAGTGAGAAGCCAGTAAGAAGTGTAAGCCTGATTAAAAACAGATCTAATACTCAGTTGTAACAAAAATACTTTTACTGAGTCCAATTCTGACACTTTTTCAAAAAATAAAAATAATTTATTCTTACTGAGGAAGAGACCTAAATTCCGTTTATATCTCACAGTCACAGTAATTACGAAAGGAGTTGCCAATTCCACTAACACAAGCCTCAGCTTTTTTATAGTGTTCATACGTATTGGCCCAAAATAGGAGAGAAGAAAAAAGGTGTTTGCTCTGCTAGCAGAGCATTCAGGAGGAGTGCTAGTTTTGGATCCCTTTAGGATGACCACATGCTCATTGGTATTAGGTTGACAAACTATAATTATTATATGAGGTACTGGAGGGGATTTGGAGAATGCTTATCAGTGTAATTAAAAGTGAGCTTTTGCTAGCTATTTCCATTTTATGTAGTTATAAATCTATTATTTGAACAAAGAAGAAAGGGCCTTTGCATAGTACAAAACCAAGAGGTACGGAAAGATGTTTCAACGCTACAGAAGGTCACTATCAGCATACATTTGTAGACATGTAATTATTCCATTACATACATAACCTTTAAAAGAAATGATGATATTGAAGATAGTTGGAAGATAGGGATACTGTCTTGAAAAGGTCACACATTATCTTGGAAAAATAGTTTGTATTAATATACCATCTTTCCAGTAAGTAATTAATTGATACAGCTTCTGTTTATGGTAATTATTTAACTGAAATTATTTCAGGAACTTACACAAACTCCCCCTCACACATGCTTTGGATTTACATAGCGGCTTCCTAGTTGTGATATCTGAAGTATAGTTTTGGCTACAACTTATTAAACCTCTGCTCACTTCCAGTGAGCGTTGCATGTGTCACTAGAGGATCCCCTCCACATGACTAGATGTGCACATACACTTAGAATATCAGATTGCTCTTTTATACAGTAGCTGTTTTTCCTGAGTGCCACTACTCAGCCTGTTAGCAAGTCAAAGCTAATGATGTTGTGACTTGTCTAACACAGTAAGTCATCAGTTGTTTCCACCACTGACAGAGGATCGAAACAAAGCTGATGTGCACACTGGACAGCTGCAAAGTCCAGCATACTGTGTTTCCTCCCATCGTGGCCACTTTGCCTCCTTGTCTGAGTGCTTACAAAGCACCAATCCAAGTAGCAGTCATGCTCTGTGTGGCTGATGCTCCTCTGGAATAGAGAAATTCAATTTAAATGGACTCCCAACTGCCCTGTGATTCAAAGACATTTCAGGAGAGGCAAGCCCCCAGCCCCTCTAGCAGCTAATGACAAACTCTCTTCCAGGAAGTTTCTTCCTGGAAGTTGATGAGCAAGTACAGTCATCTCCCTCACCCCTGTTCCTACTGTGCCTTAGGAAAGAAATTACTAGCAAGAAGAGAAGCTTCAGAGTGAATCACTTGCACTGGGCACATAAGAGAGCACAAGAAGCACCCCCATAAACACAAAGAGGATTTCATTGACTAGTGAGAGACCATCAACCATGAGAGACACCAACATAGCAACATCAGAGATACAAGTACCCCTCTACAGAGAGCTTTAGGCAATGCCATCTTCTCCCAAGCCGTCCACATGTCCCAAATTGGAATGTTTCGTTCCATCCAAGTTGAGTACTATTTCCAAATCTCTTCAGACTGCTACCTTTTTATGAAGGCACTACATGTGTATGCAATGCATTATAGTTACTAATTTAAGGATACAACTTTCTTTGTACAGTAGATACTTACTCTAAGGTTTCCTCCTGTGTGCAGTGTCTGTCACTTCGACTGTCTCTAGTTGTAATAGAGTTAGTCCACATCTAACCGAGAGCAAGTGTATGATCCATAGTTTACCTTAAGTAAGTTACTCCATCCCATTGTAGCTGCACCACTGAGAGCCATGAAACGGCCCAAAGTAAAGCCCCACTTAGTATGAGGAGGGCTGGAAGTGGGTACAAAAACTGGTCCCAGGCTTTGCTTTCAGCTGTCCCAAGGAGATATTCGTCAGACTGAACCCATATGGACTCTCCACCTGCAGCTGATTCCTGAGTACATCCCATTGCTTCTTCCACTCTTGCCCATTTCTAGCACATAGGGAAAATCTGGTGGTTAGCCCAACCACTCCTGATGGACTTAATAAATGGATGAGATTTCCTCCAAGTGTTTTTGAGTAACAAAACGGACTTCTCAGCAGCAATTTTCACTGAATGCAGTGAATCCACAGGTGACATCTTTCTGCCAAGTAGCCTGTCACCAAGAGAAAACAGTGTGTCTAGGTCCGTGGCAGAGGAGCAGACCCTGCTGAGCCAGAACACAATAGTCCACAGTTCATTTTCACCGTCTCCCAAACACATTGCTGACTCTGAGCCTAAGCCAAGGAATGCCACCTTACATTAAAGACAATCTATCACTGTGTGTTCAGACCCTCTTTAGGTCACATCCACACTCATTTTTCTACTGATCATGTTCTTTGTACTGAAATTGGTGCAAAACACCACAATTTCTTTCCAAAATCCATTCCCTCATCTGCCAGTCATGCCCACGCTTCCCCCAAGAATTTCTTCAAGGTGAGAGTGCAGATGTACAGGAGAAATGCCTGCCACTTTTATGGTCTAAAGTAAGCTGAGAAACCAACTGTTCAGGAAGATATGGCATTAATATCTCCATCCCTGGAAACAGATGGTGATAACTGAATGGCACATTTGACATATCTGTTATAGTCACCCAACGAGTTAACCAAAAAAAGATCAGATCACAGCAGCATTGGCCCAGATCTCCTTCCTCCAACACAGGAAATTCCATTTCCCCAGCACGGTGCCTTGTGCTTATCCTTCCAAGCTGTGCTGTTCTGAAGAACCCGCAGTAGCTCAAAGGCACACATTTGCGTCAGTGTGTCACACTGGATTTTCACTTTCCAAACAGTAGTGTATGCATATGGTATTTTATACTAGCAAGGGCAATTTGTTTTAAGATATTTTATAGGATCTCTAAAATTAACATATTCCAGTGAGAAAATGTAAATACTCTGTCAATGGGAATCCCATCTTCATCCCATCCCCTAGCACTAAAAAAAGGAATTTATAGTAATGCTATATGAAGGATGTGTGACTTAAAATGAATTTATACCAAGAAACAAGATGATTAAGCAGGCACTAAACAGGTTTTAGAGGATGAGCACTGATCTTTTGATAATCAAATTTATAGAGAAACATCATGGAAGAAGACATTCTCTCCAACACTCATGAGACGTTCAAGGCAAGACAAGTTCCAGACTACCAAACATGGTTGATTTTTCGTTCCTGGTGGGTAAGCAGAGAGAATAGATGCTCCTGGCAAGTTCTCCCCTCCTCATTCCTGCTAGCATGGCTTTGGGACATGGAGGGAAGTAGGAAGAACAGCTTTGAGAATGCTAAAGAAAGAGCTGTATAATGATAGGTGCTCAAGTGGACTGGAAGACAAGCTATCATGCATCCTGGCAAGGGTGGGCATGTGTGTGCATGTTGTACTTTCATCCATCGTGTTGCCACTGCCACAAGGTTTCTTCAGAAATTTGCTTCTGTTAGGTAGGAGATATGTGCTGGCACCTGGACATCTTCTAGACACATGTTCATTTTTTTCGTACAATTAATTAGATACCTGAGCCTGTGAAGGGTTACAGGCAGAGCTAGACAGACACTGCTCTGAAATGAGTTAAGAAAATGCTTGATAGCATAGGAAGAGGCAGAGATAAAGAAATTAGGGAAGGGGAATATAAAACCAAAGTAGACTAAAAGCGTTGGTAAGAGCTTGCAAGGTCAACACACACAAATTCAAAATCATCCTCCTATCATCTCTTGCTCAATTCTTCCCCATGCTTCACTGGTTGTAGTTTTATCCCCAGCACTCTACCATGCAAATATGACTCCAGATTCTGTCGGTCTTGTTCTCCTCTTTGGGAGAAATAATGGCACATTTTTTGACTGAATACAGAAGTCAAAAGAGAAGATTTAGAGAAGTTTCCCAAATTCATAAGATGAATCCCAGGGATGCTCAGGTTGGGGTTGTAGTATTTACTGAGAATGTAAAATAACATGACATTTTCAGTCTCATTGCATTCCTACACTTCAGTACCTTGGCTAGTAAGCCTCTTGCCCCTTAACACAGGATTTCTCAGTCAGTCACATTGGTGAATCTGGTTTGTGTAGCTGTTTTTCAGAGATAGCCAATATCAGATGTTCAAAGGGAAGAGCAAAAAACAGTCACAGTAGACAGCTATAGGACACCCATAAAAGCTGCTTTCTAATGATGAAAAGTTTAAGTCCTATACACTGGCTTTTCTCCAAAGAATTTCTTCAAGATAGGAGTGAGTAAAAGTAAGAGTACAGGAGAAATGCTTGCCATTTATATGGACTAAAGTAAGCTGAGAAACCAACTGTTCAGGAAGACATGGCATTAACCATTCTAACAGGATAATCTTTTAAGTGTTCAGTTCCTCTCTGAATCTTATCAAATTCTTGCCCTCAACAGTATCCCATAACAATGAGGAGGCTATCAGACTTACAAAGAGTTAAAGAACTTGAATTACAGGAATTACCTTGAATTTATTTTTAATCATGTACGGCTTCTTTACAATATAAACTCTGCCCATACTCAACTGCCTCCAGAACACCAGTCTAATGCCCTACAATTGAGATGAGCAACAGAAAGTTTTAGTGGAGGTATTTTGGAGTGAAGAGTGAAGAACCAGGGGATAAACAGCTAGTTGCTAGAAGATACTCTTTTGGAAACACTGCCTCTTTGAGATCTTACTTCAACTCTCAGTTCCAGGTTGACTGTAGTCAAAAATAGATCTATCACAGAAGGAGGATGATAGAAGGAGCAAGGTCTGCAGCTAACCTTAGCTAGGTTGTGTCACATTATCTTGGCAAAGGTAACATTAAGCTATAATTTTGGGGGAGTCAGAAGACTGTGCAACTGGCCTTTCCTAAATTTCTCATTGCTGAATAGTTCCTGTTTGTGGTTCTCCAGTACTCATTTTAAGAAAGATAACAGCCAGTAAAACTTAATCCGAGATGAATTCAGTTCTCCTTTGACTCTTTCTGCCTTTAATCTTCCCCTACTAGGCCATGGTTTTCTGTGACTCCATCTGTTCTCTTGGCAGCTATCCAAAGAAAGGCAAGATACAGACAAGTAGCAAAAGTCTCCAGGAAAGCTAAGATATCCAGGACTACAAACAACAACTTTTGGTCAAAACCTCTAGCTTTTCTTCAGAAAGTGGAATTTTAAAGGGAAAGCTGCATGCATGGGACTATTTATTTACTGATAGAGCGTTGCCTGAGGGGATCACCTTTCAGCGTTGCCAGATTTCTAAGAACTTGCTGTGTGCTTGGGCCAAGGGCAAGGCTACTGAACACACAGGCCAGTAGGGCTCAAGGACCAGGATACTGGGATTAGTTAAGTACTGGCAGTTGGGGAAGCCAGTGATCTTCATTTAGGGCCCATGCCAGCAATCCTACAGAGCTGACCAGGGCAGTCACGGTGGGATGCACGGGTGTTGCAGCATGACAGAGAGAAGCACGCCCTGCATACCCGTAGTGAGAGCAATTTTCATTCTGTCTTGTTTTGGCATTTCTTGTAGTCAAAAATCATTCATGCAGAAAAACACATAGCTGCTCTTTATCTTTGGGAACAGGCCACACAGGACATTTGTTTAATTAAAGCTGACTGCTGGAGAGCAGGGAGCACCACCGTTTTCCATATGGTGTCTGGGTTGGGGGTTTGCTTTTGTGGGGGTGCAGGAGAAGAAAAAGAGGTTAGACTTGTTTACCATAGCACATCTCCAAGCAGACAGACATCTCTATTTCAAGACAGGTATCATCAGTGCTAAACTAGTGGGCACTGATGCTTCAGGTGGTCAACACTGAACATAAGGCCCCACTTTATGGCACTTGTCCAAAGGGAAGATACAGCATTAAGGCAGTTTTAGGAAAGTTTGCTCTCTTTGGCCCTGTGATGTGCAAGCTAGGTAGCTACAGAGATTTTCAACTTTTGCAGCTCAACTCTTGTTCCCTCTACAACACCTATTTTTAAGAAAAGAGAAGCTTAGCCCCATGGGATCCATGGCTGTAAAGACCAGCATTAGTCAGGGGGCCCCTTTGCAGCACAGTCCAACTTTCTAAAAAGGCAGAAAGGTAGAGCTAACTCCTGAGCTGACTAGACAGCTTGTGCTAGCCAGGAGGTTTGGCACAAGCCTCTCTAAAGTTCATCACAGCAGGAATTGCTGTGGCTGGACAGTTAATTCACAGATACCCCTATTGAGGCTGCAGGCTGCTGGCTGGAGGATACCTCTTGTCAGGAGCAATGCTGAGGACAACTGAATAAAATTCAGTCAGCTGTTTTCTCTCGGAGGAGAGGGGGCTAATGTTTCAATTGACAGCATGGGCCAAGCTTTCTCTGCATTTAAGATAGGTCTGGACTGTCAAATCCTTGCCTCCGGAGCGTGCGTCCCAGCTAGATGGAGCAAAGCACTGACAGGCTCAGGCTGTTCCCAGTCCTCCTTTTGCATCTGTGCTTGCCCTTGTCCTCTGCTGCTCCTCCACACACTGGTCTCATAGTGCTGGCAACATGTACCTCAGCATGCCTCCTCCTCTTTTGCAACTCCACCTGCCCAGAACACCTTTTCTTCTTGCTGGTTTTCCCTTCCAAGCTTTCAGCAGAGTGCAGTCCAAGACATAATAATTTGTTTATTTCTAAAGCAGTAAATTGGAAATGGAACAGTTCAGCAGTATCCTGACAGATGGGGAGAAACTGTCATCACAGTCACCTTCCTGATCTGCGTATGATAGTGTTTGTTTAATTTCAGTATCTGCAAGGGATTGCAAGTCTGAGGAAGACAAGGCAGAGGACAGAGAGGAAGGAACAGGCAAAAAAAGCAAGCCCTGGACCCACCCTTCTAATTGGTAGACCATTGCCACCTACCTGAAGCACTTTAAAAGAAGCAAAATTACAGATCAGCACCCCAAAGTAATGAATCTGAATCTACTGTTACTGGATTGAAGTCTCATTGCCTTCCTCTCTGTTTTTCAAAGGCAAAAACAAGCCTTATGCTTTCTAGTGTTGAACTCAGGGGCTGCATATTCAAGTTTTACGTAGCCTTTCTGACTTATGAAGTAAGATTTGTTTAAAAGCAAAATAAAAAGAAAGGACAGAAAGGAAAAAAAAATCCACCATCAAAAGTCTTACACTGCCTTCTGACAGATACTAAATATCTCAGGATTCGCTTTAAACCTGCAAAGGTTGACAACACCACAGGGGAATGAAATCCAGGTAGCCACCAGCCATTACAACCCTGACAGGCCCTCTTGAATCACAGGAACAAAAACAACATCTTGCTTGAAAACTTCATAGTGTTATGAAGACAGTTGCTTTCCTGAGGCACTTACTTGAGGCTTAGAAGTGGTAGCAAGGCCCTAGGACAGTTGCCTGTTGCACCCAGATGGGAGCTGCTTTGCCCTGCTAACAATTAATACAGACTTCTTCCATAGCAAGTTAACCCTGCTCCTGTCTGGGTGCTGTGCTGCAAAAGCGAGGTCATGGATTTGCAACATATCAGATATATGCAGGATCAAGAGATGGAGAGGAGATTAAAAATGAACAAGGGTAGTCTTCAAGGTGAAACCCAGTCCCTGGGTAGCACAAAAGAGAAGGAGAAGCAGGCTGTTAAAGAAGAATGTAAACAGCCCCAGAGCTCCAACTGCTCTTGGGCATTTGGGGAACTTGGGTTTAATAGGAATAGTAAGATCTCCTTCCCTGCACCCAGTCAGGAAAAGAGCTTTCAGCACAGTCTTGGAATACCTATTTACACCTCTTATATTTACTTCCATCAGGCAGTGTCTGCTCCTCACCGCCTCCCTGGTGGCTTCTCCATGGGAGTCATGGCCCCGAGAGGGGGACACAAGGATCTCAAATGGCCTGGAAACAGATTTCTGCCTGTGGGCATGATCAACATCTGGTAGTGGCACGTAAGGGGCACAACTACTTCAGAGATCTTGACATTTCAGAGGTTCAAGACAGCTCTGGTAGCCCTGTGAGAAATGAATGGGGGCAGTTTCATTACAACCAGGAGTTTACTCATGTTAAGATGCTTGGAAGCTGTGTGGTTTGGGGGAGCTGGAGAGTTATTTAATAATGAGCATTGCTGTTTCTGCTTACTGCTGTTTGCAAGCCTACCTGCAG
>JAWMRA010000041.1:65446217-65739463 GCA_035584735.1 Pseudotriccus pelzelni
GGATGGGGCAGCCACAGCTTCTCTGGGCAACCTGTGCCAGGGCCTGCCCACCCTCCCAGGGAAGGATTCCTTCCCAAGATCCCATCTAACCCTGCTATCTGTCAGGATGAAGCCATTCCCCCCTGTCCCCACTCCAGGCCCCTGCAGTCCCCTGAGCCGCACTCAGCACATCCCACGTCCCTGCTGGGTCCTTGCTCTCACTTTCAGCTGTGGATGCTCCCACGGCTGGTGCCAGCCCTTGGTTCCTTCCAGCATCCCAGAGCAGGTGCCCACACTGCTGGACAGCTGTCAGCCTCCTCACCCAGCACCTTCCTCATGGAATGAGGGAGCCCAGGCTCCATGGATCTCACCACAGTGGCAGGGTGACAGTCCCACACCGGGCACTGCCAACTCTGCAGGCTTGTCTGGGGGCCCTGTGGCTCTTTCGATGCAGTTTTTGAGATCTAATGTCGTGTTGGGGAGGAGAAATGAGGGAGGATTTATTTTTGCTTGGAAATGCGTCCATTGCTTTTGCACCAGTAAGATAAAGCTGATTCTAAGAATAACAAACTGGGCATTGTGAAACCTCCTACAGGCAGATCCCCAACTGTGCCCCCTCCCCGGGCACTTCAGTCCCTCCTCCCTCTGCCAGCCGGGTTCATACTCCCAATTCCCCCCTTTCCCTCTCCCTTGGGCTCTTCCCGGTGTGTTCCAGGGGGGGATGACCAGCACAGGATGGAGGTGACAGTGAGCTGGCCACTGACCCAGGGCAATGACTGGCACCTCCATGGCTGCCATAGAGACCTGCTGGAATGCGCCGGGATGTTTCCCGGGGATGTTCCCGAGGGATGCTCACCATGGAGCTGCATCAGAGGCAAGGTGCAAGGGCAGAGGGATCCTGCGTCCAGCCCCGGGGACAGGTGAGCGGGTGCCAGAGGGAGCAGAAAGGGATACAAGGCTGATGGGCTGGAGCTGCTCCACATCCAGTCTGAAATCAAGTGCCTGCAGGCATCTCCGGAGCCTTTGGAAGCAGATGGCCTTGCCCCAGGGAAGAGCTTTGGCCCAGGGAATGTTATTTTGACGGATGCATTTGCAGCCCCCAAAAAGCAGTGCTGCTTTTCAAGCCTCCCTGTGAGGAGAGCCATCGCTGCTCGGGAGAGAAAGAGCCTGGGATTATTTTCTCATGTCAATTAACAGCACTTTCCAAAGGCAAGCCGGGCTCCTCGGATCCAGAGCTCGGGATCCCGGCCAGGCCGCTCCCCCCGGCACGCTGGAGCTGCAGGGAGAAATCGAGGAGCTTTGGCCAGCGAGCTGCTGGGTTGCAGCCAGCAAATAAAATAGTCATAACGAGGCCTTTGGAGATAAATTTGGAGGCCGAGGTTGCTTTGCTTCAATTTTTTATTCTTCTCTTAGAGAAACCCCCTGGCCTGGCGAGGTGGCAGCAGCTCCAGAGCAGCAGCTCCACGGGGTCACCACGAGGTGCCACTTCCCCCAGAGCTGCCAGTGCTCCCGGCCAGGTGAGTGCCAGGACCATGTGCTGGCACCAGGTCAGTCGTGGGACAGCAGTGGGTTTAGGTGTAGGATCAGGTGTGGGATCAGGAGTAGGATCAGGTGTGGATTCAGGTGTGGGTTCAGGTGTGGGATCCAGTGTGAGTTCAGGTGCGGGCTCAGGAGTGGGATCAAGTGTGGTTTTGGGGTGTGGGTTCAGGTGTGGATTCAAGCACAGGTTCAGGAGTGGGTTCAGGTGTAGGATCAGGTGTGGGTCCAGGAGCGGGTTACCTCCTGCCCCTTCCCTGGCTCCATCTGTTTTCCTGGAGCAATCTAGGAGCCCTCCAGTGGTGAATTCACAGGTAGAGCCACACTGCTGGGCTGGCTGCAGCTGGGCCGGGGAGAATTCCCAGGGACATCCCCAAGGACACACAGAAATCCCTCAGAGGGGGTGAGTTTGGAAGTAATCCCTCTCAGAGGTTCTCAAGTGCATAGAGCTTCTCTGGACAAGGCTCAGAGCCACACAGGCTGCCCATGAGGAGAGCACTTCTCATCCTTGGTGGCTTGGGACCTTCTAGAGATGTTGCCAGGAAGCTGCTTTTCCAGGGGGAAGCAGGTGCCAGCTGGCCACAGACAGGGAACTTTGATCCCTCTCAGCTTTTTGGGAAGGAAAGTAGCATGTTTTCCGTGTCCACCCTCCTAGAGAGCCAGGGTTCCTGAACCAAAAGTGCAACTGCCCCCACTGCACACCCACATGGCTCTTCATGTTTCAAAGGCGCTCCCGCTGCTCTTCCCAGCTGCTTCCCAAACACCCCTCTCCATTGGGGTGGGCTGGGACAGTGCTGCCTGCAACGCTGCCAAACAGCAGGAGCACAGGAGGCTGCCCTGGAGAGGGCAGGATGGGCCCCCCACCCTCACTCCCCCAGCTGTGCCGGGGGAGCGGAGATGCTCCGGATCACCGGAGATCTGAGCGGGCGAACCCACCCACATCGCCGGGGAGCCGCAGCTGATGTCCATCCTGCCGGGAAGCCTGGGTGGGGAGAGGACCCCTGACCCCAATGGTGAAGGGAGCCCCTGGAAAAGGTGTGAAATACCTGCTCTTGCAGGTGTCCTGTGTCCTCCCAAGCCTGAGATGTGCTTCCAGGGGGCTTGTAGGAGGGTCTGCGGGAAGGGGCTGAGCTGGGACCCCTCTGTCACCCGGCTCTCGTCTGGGTGACCCTCAGCAGGGAGTGAGCCCCGGTCAGCAGAGGCTTTCCTGCCTCTGTGCCACCTCCTGTCCCTGCTGTGTGAAACACGGCACCGGGATCAGAGGAAAGGCAGCAGGAACCCTCGCTTGGAAGCTGACCCGGTTTAGGGTTTCAGACCAAATGGAGCGACAGAATGGCTCAATCCGGACCCCCCAAACTCTCTTCCTGCCGCTGCCTCCGCTCGCAGCCAAACCTCTGATCCCTCTCCAACTCCCCACGTAACTCTTGGGGTTTCGGTGGGTCAGAGCCGGGACCGTGAAGCCGGAGATGGCTCCGGGGGCGACAGCATTTGGAGCCTCCTGCCGCCTCCGCGCCGGGCCGTGACCTATTCGGATCCGGCTGTGCCGTTCCTCAGCATCCTCATGGGCTGAGTCGTGCTGGGCTGAGCAGTGCAGGTGGACACCTGAGGTGTCCAGAAGAGGGACTGCAGAGCTGGGATGGGGGAAACCTGGACACCCCTGGAAAGGGGAAAGCACGGGGTTCAAAGCCATTGCCACCCCTTTGAAGCACAGGCAAAGCCCTCTCCCTCCAGGGGCAGGATGTCCGTGGCCAGCAGAGGTGATGGGAGAACAGCCCCTGTCCTGCACCCACGGCAGGAGCCGGGATCGCTATTGGAAGCAGGTGTGCTGCCCTGCCAGGCGATGGGAGCCATTAGGGAGAAAGCCTCTAAATAAAATTTATGTCTGTCTCTCCTCACCCCTCTCTCCTGAAACCAATTACGCCTCAGTCCTGCCCCCATTCAGGGGGACCCACTTGGGTTTGCCCCTGCCAGGGTCCGATGGCCCCTGGGATGTCCCAGCCCGGTGCCAGCACAGCAGGGGCGAGCAGCAGCAAAATAGCAAGTGGTATGAAAACCAGGCCAGCTCTTCTGGCGGCCCCTAATTCATCTCCGTGTGAGTCCGTCGGAAGGATCCCACAGCACCTGGGCTGCCACCCCTCTCCAGCCGCCCCCTTGGCAGCCACTCGCTGGCTTCAAGTGGGAGTGAGGGGGGACAGAGCGACCCCCCCCCCACCAGCAGCGCTTTCCCTGAGGTTTATTATTACACAAATGTGAATTCCAGAACCAGCATCTGGGGAGCAGCTGCTGGGATTTAACCCCTTCGCCTGCCAGGGAGAGCTGAGCCCGAGGAGCGGGCGCCCGGTCAGAGCGTGGTCACCCCCAGGGAGGTCCTGGGAATGGGGACATGGCTGGGACACGCCTGTCCCACTGGCAAACAGTTCCTGCTCTCTAGGGTCACGTCTCTGTGCGTGGATGGGGGGCAGGTTCCAGAGTTCCTCCCTCTCTTTCTTCTTTCCTTTTTTTTTTTTTTTTTTAATAACAGGCACTTCTGTTTCCATTCAGAGGTTTTATGGGGATTTGCTCTCCCTCCCAGGCAAGGCCTGAATTTCCAGCCCGCTCCAAGAAGCAGCTCCAAGGGATGCTGCCCTTGGGTTTGATGAGCAGCCTGGAGATAAGGGGTGAGAGAAAGAGGCCAGAGCCTGCCGAAAGGAGGGGCTTGATCTGGACAGCACACTTTTGTTAGAAGATGGATGTTTGGGAATGAAGGCAGGTCCTCACAGCCCCCTCCTCTCCCACTGGCTTTATGGCACCTTCCAAGGCACTGGCGGTTGGTCAAAAGATTTTTTCAGCCACCCGGAATCGCCCCCCTGCCTCACTGAGCTCTTCCCAGGCCACCTGCTGTGGTGGCTGCACAGCAGGTCAGGGATGTTTGGGTAGAGCACGACCAGGAGGATCTTCCCCCTCCTCAGCTTGGCTGGGAAGCAGTGCCCAGGCTGTCCCTGCCACCCCTTTTCCATGGAAACACAGAATCACAGGATGGTTTGGGCTGGGAGGGACCTTAAAAGGCCATTCAGTTCCACCCCGTGCCATGGGCAGGGACACCTTCCACTAGACCAGCTTGCTCCAAGCCCTGTCCAGCCTGGCCCCAGACACTTTTGGGGATGGGGCAGCCTCAGTGAGGAGGATGGATCCCCAGCAGGGATGGAGGGGCCACCGGTGTTGTCACCGAGACATACTGGGAGATGTCGGCAGGCGAAGGTCGGGAGCTGGCAGAGGTGACAGGTTCTGTCAAACCCCACCCATGTGCCAGCTGCCAGATGCCACAGGGACAGGCAGAGCCGAGGCAGCAACAAGTGTCAGAAAGGGCAGGAGAAATTTTGGAGGAGGTTTTTAGTGCCTGGATGAAAACCAGCTGTGAGTTTCGCTCCTGGGCTGACTCAGGCACTGCTGTGGCTGCTCAGCCTGTGCCAGGAGCAGGGGGAGAGGTGGGAAGTGCAGAAGGTCCGGCGGCCACCTGGGTTTGGGGGGAGGCTGGAGACAGTCCTGGACAACTGGGAGTGAAGAGCTGGGCTTTGGCAGTCGGGCTTGCTGCTCTGGCCATCAGGTCTCAGCAGTGGTGGCTCCCAGTGCCTCCGGCTTGCCCAGCTGGCTGACCCACTGGGACTGGTGCAAGTGTGGAAATTGTCCCCTCAGCTCCTCGGGAGGGGACCAGAGCAGGATGGGACAACTCATCCTCCTTAACTGTGGGCTCCAGTTCCCTGCTGCTGCTCCCTGTCAGCCTGAGCCATATTTCCCACCCCTGACACCACCGTGGAGCTGACAGGGCAGCTCGGCAGACAAAATACCAGCAGCCAGAGCAATCACTGTCTCCCGAGGAGGTGTTTATAATGTGAGGAACCCCTGAAGGGATCTGAGCAGGAATGGGAACAGAAGCTCCTTTGCTTGGGCTGAACTCCTGCCTGCAGCCGGCGCGTGGATTCCCGCCAGCGGAGCTGCCTCCTCGCTCTGCCGGCAGGGCCGGTCTCCAGGCTCTCACCCCGACAGGAGGAGTGGGAAACGGAGCTGACAGGAGCTCCTGCAGCACCAGGAGCTTGGCAGCCCCAGAAAACCTCTCTCCCTGGTCCATCAATGCCTCTTTGCAGCCGGCCCTGCCTGTATCCTCAGGCTCTTCCTCCCTCACCTCCTACCCCGGAGTTCACAGTTTGTTTTTCTCAGCCTGCAAGGTTTTTGGGGCAGGGAAGGAGGCTCCCTCCACATTTCGTGACCCACCCCCGTGGTGTGAGGGGGTTTGGGCCGTACTGAAACCCCGTGTGGGTCTGGCCGGGCATTGCCTCTCCACCGACAGTGCCGAGCGGGCTCCCATCTTCCCAACACGCGGAATCCCGGCAGGCAGCAGGGCTAGGATGACAAATTGTTCTGACTAATAGTCTAAACAATGTGAAACAATGGAAGTCAGGGAACAGCATATAAAATATGCAGCACGCAGGGGGCTTGGCTATTTTATTTGATTTTCAGATGGATATTCCAGTGGCCAGGATCCATCAGGAATAGAACAACACATGTCAAACTCAATAAGGGTTCGTGAGGGGCGGTGGCAGGGGGGGCTGGAGAAGCTCCTGCTCTGGGGGACACTTGGGAAGCCTGGCTTGGAGTCAGTGGCCTGGGGAAGTGAGCAGCTCTCCCTGCCCAGCACAGGAGCATCCAGCACATCTCCGGAGAGGCGGGGGTGAAGTGCCTGAGCCTGACCCGTGGCAGAGGGGCAGGAGTGCTAGGCGCAGGGGAAGAGCCGTGGGAAGGCTGCCCGGCCGATGTGGTTGAGCAGGGGGAGGCTTTGGGAGGCTTTCTGTCTTCTCTTTGAAATTCCTCTGCGTTCAGAGTTATTTTGAAAGTCAAAAGCTGTCGGATTCCCCGGACGCCCAGGGAGGGATATTGCCTGGGTTTGCTCTGACGCTATTTCCCTGCACAGCTGTTTGTGCCATCAGCAGTGGGGTTGCTCTTTAAAAAGAAGATATTTTATCCATTAAAAAGAAATCCATAGATGATGAATATGTATTCGGTCTAAGGCTGAGTGATGAAATCCTCTCAGAGGTGCAAAGATCCAGTTATCCATTCGTCTGCGGCCTGTGAGGCACCAGTGGTGGGTTCCCTTAGAGACCACTCAGCTTTTTGGAAGCCTTGGGGTCAGTAAGGCTGTTCAGGGCTCTCTGGCCAGGAAGTTTGCTCTCCCAAGTCTCCTTTTACTCCCATGTCTGAGCAGGGTAGGAATTCTTTGAGAAAAACCCCTCAGAAGTTGTTTTGAGACTTCCAGCTGGAACAGAAAATGTCAGATCAGCAGAAGAGGGGGATAAAAAGCTTTAGGTGGGGAGGAGGAAGGACAAGAGTGCTTCACTCTGCCCTCTGCAAGGAGCTTGAGCCCCCTGCGCTCACCTGGCCGTGGATTCTGCCCTGTGTCTGGGTTCCCTGGGTGAGTCCTGTCTGGGGAATGCTAAGCCCAGATTGCTGGGGACCTGCAGCGGGTCTGATGCTGTACATGGCCACAGAGGCTCTTTTCTGACACCCTTCTCTCTGTCCCAGCATTTTCTGGAGACTGTTTGTGGGACCTGACCCATCCAAACCAAAACTGCTGTTTCATTGCCATTTCCACAGCACAACTCCCACAGCCTGACGCTTCCCCCCACGGGATAAATGGGAGTGACTTGAAGCTCATCCACAGTGTTGGCACATACCACCTCCTTCCTTATTGCACACTTCTCAGGTTCGCAGTTATTTTTGCGTTTATTTTGTATGGAAGGACATGCCCTGGAGCTGGCACGTGCCACTGCACTCAGCATGTCCTGTGGTGCCAGAACTGAGGGGCCAGCATCGTGGAATCATGGAATGGTTTGGGTTGGAAAGGGACCTTAAAGCCCATCTCATTCCAGCCCTTGCCATGAGCAGGGGCACCTTCCACTAGACCTGGTTGCTTCAAGCCCCATCCAACCTGTCCTTGAATTTCCAGGGATGGACCATCCAGTTCTTCCTGCACAGACAGTTTGACCTTTTTTCTTTGCTTCTCACTCTTGTGATTGTCTCCAGGCAGGGAAATGGGCTGGGAAGGCAGAGAAAATAAGGAGCACCTGGAGAGAAGGCAGAGAGCGCAACAAGCCAAATCACCGAGGCAGGAGGGAAATCGAGCAGCTGAAATTGGGGAAAACAGCTCAAAGTTTGTCACTGTCTGCACCTGATGCAAATCCATTTGCCGAGGGGATGTTGGGAGCAAAGAGCAGAACGCTCCTGATTTCACAGGTCTGTGTTGTGAACTGGAAGATCTCAGAGAGAGGGAGATTGGAGGAAAAATGTAAAGGACAAAAACCAGCCAAACAAACCGATGCCGACCCTCTGCACTCCTGGAGGGCAGCGCTCCCTGCAAGGGCGGGGGAAGGCAGCAGGCCCAGCCAAAATGCTGTAAAAGCCTCCCTTTTAGATGGCATTTTTTTTCTTCAAAGACACGAGGGCTCGCAGAAAAGCCGGGCCATTTACCTCTGCCTCTGACACGTTAATGGCTGTATTTTGGAGTCATTAAATATTGAAATGCGTAACACTCAGCAGCTGCCAAACCTCCCCGCAGCCCAGCTCTCCCCCCCCCGCAGCTTTCTCCCCTCTCCCATTCCTCCATGCACTCCCTTCCCTGGCATTGCCCCTCCATCCTCCTCTTCCTCCCTTCCCCGCCTCCCTCCTTCTCTTTCCCAGCCTTCTCTCTCCCCTGCACAGTTTACCCCCCCAGCCTCCCTCCCCATCATTCCTCTGCTGGAATCTCAGTTCCTGGGAAGCACTTGCTAATCTGCAGCTTTAATATTCTCACCTTGCCAGTCTCCTATTCAGCAGGACTCGGAGAATTAGAAATGTATTTATCTGGGTACACTGGAGAGCAAGAGAAACAAAGAAACCAGCGGGGCTTTTCTAACAAGGAATGACTAATTTGACCCAGGAGAGCCCGTCCTCTTTCAAGCACTCAATTTTCCCCCGGTTTTGCATCCAAAGATAACATTGGCGATGCCAGTGGCGGGGATGGGGCAGTGCCAGCCCGGTGCTGAGCTCCCTGCCGGGGCTGCTGCCGGCTGTGGAGAACGGCAGCGTTTGCTTTCCCGGCTCCCTCGGGTGGGACAGACCTCCCAGAGCCAGGAGATGGAGGCTTTGGAGAAGCTGCTGTTTGTCTGCTGATGGCCCTGCTCAGGGCTCCTAAAGCACATTCTTGCCAAGACCAGGCTGGAACAGGGCCTTCCTGCAGCTTCCAGCAGCTTCTGACAGCTTACGGACTGGGAAGGAACACTGACTGGTTTCCTCAGGTCTGTGCCCTGAAAAATTCCTCGAAAGAGCCCCCACAAGTGCTCACAGCACTGAGTGCTCATTACACTCTGGAGGTGCAGGCTCTGCCTTCTGGCTTATCTACTCAGCTCTCATCTTGCACTGAATGTGCATGGGAAGGATAGAGGATAACACGGTACTCTGGTTGGAAAAGAGTATTTCCACCAAGGGACTTGGGATTTTTTTATTGCAGATGAGGAGGTGGGATGAGGTTTATGGGGCTGACACAAGTCAGTCATCTGCGGATTTTTTTCCCAGTAGAGGAGCAAATGTGCTTCAGTGGGCACAGGCAGGACAATTGGACCTGAAAGAGTTGTGCTTGTATAGTCTAGAGAGAAATCAGAGGCTTAGATGTTTATGATTGGTGCCTGTAAATACACTGGAGAGGAAACACCCAGGAATGCAAGGAAGTCTGAGAGTGGAAGGACAGTGTTGGCACGAGCATAGATTGGTGGAAACCTGTCATGAATAAATGTCAGCTGAAAATTGAAGGAGGTTTCTCCTAATCATCAGATGAGGGAGTTTATAAAAGAGCTCTGCAGAGGGGTAATTGAGGGAGGAAACTTAACTGGTTCAAGATGGGAGGCTGACAAATTTCTGAATTTCATTTTAGGATGGGGCTGAATTTGACAGTCTGGCCCCTCTGTACGTCCTCCCTCAGCCCAAGAACTGCTGCACATGGGTAAGGTGGGGAGTCCCTCTGCTCCCCACCGAACTCATCTGCTCCTCCCCGCCTGGTCACTCAGACACAGACCATGGGCAGCCCTGCTCACACTCACCCTCACCCTCACCTGTCCCTGACACAGAGGCTTTTCGGCTGGTTAACAAGCCGTGACATGCCAGACATCGAAACTATGAAAATTGGCCAATTTTTTAATATTTTAAGCCCCATCACATACACTTTCCTGGTCTGAGCAAAGCGCTTTATGACGCCTTAGCAAGGAAATGGAAACTATCATTTGGGATAATCTGCCTGAGCTGGATTGACCCGCTGATCCCTGCCAGACCCTCCTCCTCCATCCCCCCCCTCCATGTGCTGCCTCTGCTGCCCAGATGGGGAGAGCAGAATCACGGAATGGTTTAGGTTGGAAGAGCCCTCCGGGACCATCGAGTCGAAGTGTTAACCCAGCACTGCCAAGGCCACCACTAACCCACGTCCCTGAGTGCCACATCCACATGTTTTTTTGAACACTTCAAGCGATGGGGACTTTCTGGGCAGGTGTCCCACGGAACGGCTGTGACTGAAGCAGGTGCTGTGCAGGAGCAGCTGGTGGGCAGAGGGTTTAGAGACAGAGCATCCACTCCTCTCTCAGTCCCCCCTTCCTGCTGCTGCCCTGGGAAGGGTTGAGTGAGGTACAGGCTTCTGCAAGGGCTTCTTCCTTAATCTAAATCAGGGAAAGGTATTTTTTCTTCTTCCTTTTCTTCCACCCCCAGTGTTGTGCATTGCCACTGACAAAGGAGCAGGAATTCCACGCATTTCTTTGGCTGTTTAGCAGAGCTGCTGCCCTACTCTCCCCTGTCAGACACTAATCTCTCCTAATATTTAACAGTCCCAGTAGGCAGCAGGATTTATCCTCTGGCCTTTCTACCTGTCATTTCATCCCTTCTCACTAAGGAGCCCTTTGATTCCCTTCCGAAGAGAGGTGCCAGGACCAGCGTGATGGATTGGCTCGTGCTGGCAGTTGGAGAAGCAGCTCCATTTCTCTCAGTTCCAGCTGTCGGGTGTTTATCTGGGGCAGCTCCCTGCAGCTGGGAAGGCCCCTGTGCCTCCTTGCAGGGAGCCATGCGGATGGGCAGGCTTTCCAAGAGGGAAGGGGCTGTGGGTGTTAATGCTCCAGCTCCTCAGGGCCTCGCTCCAAACCGCAGCCTGAGCTGTGGACGTTTGAGCTCCTGCGATGATCTGGATCTAATACCATCATCCATTTCAGGGAGGAATTCCTCCCCGGCACTCCCCAAATCCCTTCCCATCGCTCTACTTCCACATGTTCCCCTTCCTCAGCATCCCAGCTGCCACCTCCTTGGAAGGACAGCCCGGAGGACAAACGCTCGGAGTGAAATAGTTTCACAGAGGGACCCCCACACTACCCGGGGGAGCTGCTGCCAGCAGAGCTGCAGAACCCACCCTGCAGGACTGCACGGCTGCTGGCAGGGTGGAGGCAGCCCACACCCCCCCAGGGATGGCCCACTGTGGAGCAGGGATGCTGCATCCTGCTGTCTGGTCCACACGTACCGAAGCCTCTCCTTGCTCCCCAGGCAGGTGGTTGAGCAGCTCCAGAGCTGACAGTGTCAGGGCAGCACAGTAGCTCTTTATGTCAGTAACGAGCTCTTTAATTGACACTTCCTTAGTCTGGGAGTTGGAAATCGTTAGCTCCAACCTGTCCTCCTGCCTGGGCTCCGGTTACACGGCTGGGCTGGTGTGTGCTGGGGTCGAGGGCTGCTCTGCAGGGCGTTTCTCCATGAGAAGGGCAGAAACCCAACTCCCTCTCTAATGACCCTCTCCGAGGTCCCCTGCCAGCCCAGGGTGCCAACCCCGGTCCCCACAAGCAGGATCCACGTAAGGGTCTGGTGCCTCCTCCGGCTGCTGTTCTTTGCTCCTTTTCTCCCTTTGTTCCTTCCCCTCCTGCCTAAATAGAGGAACTCCAGAGCTCTGCAGGGCACCACGAGGAGACAGATGATCCTGCAGAGCACAGCTGGCCAGGCTGCAGAGAACAGGCTCCACAGAATCGCTCTGAAGGGGCGCGTGTTTGACACTGAGCTGGCTGGGCCGCCCGGCCTCTCCCATCCGCACATGCCAGTTCAGGGAGAACAGCGGGATAACGTGGAATGCTGACCCGGCTACCCCAGCGTGGCCAGGATGGATCTCCTTCTGCCTCCACCTCAAGCGGTGTGAGGAAGAAGAGGAGCAGGGGCAGGACGAATCCTGCCTGCTGAGAATCTTCTGGATTAAAGAGCAGCCAGGAAACAACCAGTATTAATAACACCATCCCTGGGAGTATTCAAAAAACACGTGGATGTGGCCCTTGAGGATGTAAACAGGGAGGTGGTACTGGGTTGGTGGTTCGGCTTGATGACCTTAGAGGTCTTTTCCAACCTAAATGAGCCTATAAGTCTACACAGGTGCTAAACCGGGCATGTGGTAATGTGAGAAATGAATGGGGGCGGTTTTATTAAAAGCAGGAGTTTACTCATGTTAAGGTGCTTGGAAGCTGTGTAGTTTGGGGGAACTGGAGAGTTATTTGATTATGAGCATTGCTGTTTCTGCTTACTGCTGTTTGCAAGCCTACCTGCAGCCATATAGGTGGCTGATTTTGTTATAATTACCTGTTATCTATATTGTATAAGAGCTAACTCGAGAAGATTGTAAGACAATGGGCCCAGCCAGGGCTCATTATCAAGGGACAACATAGCCAAACGACTTAATAAGCTGGTTAACATAGCTAATAAACTGACAAAGGAGGAACAGAGACTGGCCCTGAGAGACCCAATCAAGCTCAAGAAAAGAGACTGTGTCACCTTATTAGGAAGAAAAGGAGCGGAGCTTGCCATGGGACGAGCAAGGGAGTGGTTGTGTAAGTCAAGAAACCTTAAAAGGACTGGCCCCTCCCAATCTCAGGATGCAAAGGTTGGGTTCTGAAACCTGTTGCATTCAGCACGCTGTAATTAAAGTTCTTTGTTTCACTTTATTTGGCCATCTTTGAAATTTTATTCAGAGATATTTCTCACAGCCCCTCTCCAAGAGGCTGCTTGTATGGCATAGCTGCACTAGAGGTGTGAGAGGTGGAGGCACAGCCCTCCAGCAGCTTGCCGGAAAGTCCAGGTAAATCCCTGTAATTTGAAGAATCTTTTTTAAGCCCTAGGGATTTTCACCAGATAGTTTAAACTTGATGAATCAGTATTTTATGCAAAACCAAAATTTTATCAGAAAAGCCCTGACATATTCTGACTGGAAGCGATATAACAGGATGTAGGAGCTGGAGTACTTGTGTGAGTCTGCTTGAACATAGGCTCAAATGTGATCTCCCCACCTGCTTCAGTGAAAAGACAGCACAAGTACTTTTTGGACACATCAATCAGATAGCTGCATGCCACCTGAGGAGTTTGAATTGGAAACAACATAGTGAGAACCAGCAATAACTAGACTGGCAGGAGGGAAGGGTTGTGAGCTGGGTAGTTTCAGAAGTGGAAGGCCAAGGAGATGAAGTTGATATGTCACACAAACATGTCCTCTCTTTTCCAGGTTATATGTCACAGGCAGAGGCTGAGGGCATGGTAAGAGGTCAGTGAAGTAAAGCTAAAGCTTTTGTCTTCCCCCTGCTATACTGCTCCAGACAGTCCTGTTGTTTCTAAGGAAAGATTCCTTTTGAGAAGCCACTGGGAGCCAAAGAAGTGGAAGAATTAAGCGGTTCGTTTTATTAAGCAAGCTGAGAGAAGTATCATCCTTGTCTGTAATTTAGGTGTCTTTGTGGCCATGTCTGTCAGATTTTGAAAAAGATAAAGGTGATAAGATTCACATATCAAACTGATGGAAAGTGTGGCAGGGTCTTTGAAAGAATCTGAGACCCCCAAGGCAAGCCAGGAGACTTAGCTGTACTGCTTATGCTGGGGTTAGAAGCTGCAAAAGTATTTTTAAAAGGAGATGACTGAATTTGAGCCCTGGGTCTCCACAGTAGCACTGAGAAGAGAGCTCCAGATGGTGTTCCTCTGTCTTGGAAACAGGGTGCTTTTATGCCACTTGAGGATTCAGCCTGCTTTATCTCCCCTGCTTTTCTTTTCCTCTTTTCATTCTCTTTTCCATTCCCCTAGTACTTTCCCCCCTTGACACTGTGGCTCTCTGTAGTGACTCCTTTTCATTGGTGAAGATCAGCATGTTCAAAATTGACTGTTGATATGTGCTCAAGGGCGTCCCTGGAGCTCTCTTCAAAGGATCTAATTTTCGGAGGTGATGAGCAGCTCTTACTGGGTTCCAGTGCCATGATAAGTGCCCAACACCCATGAAAACCAGACTGCTTACAAATGCTTTCAGGTAAGGGACCCCAAGAACAAGTCGTTCAAGATTAGTGAGCAGTTTTGGAAGCTGGGTCTAGGTGTTGAAAATTTTATATTATTTGAAGGTAGCCAAGTACTTGCTTGACATGAGTACCTAGAATTGTTGAGCTGCGAGTTGAATTTAATCTGAACTATGTGGCTATGTTGTGTAAGTCAAGGGCAGATTGTAGGGAAACTTGAAGCCAACAGTCTGAATGTTAATAATAGAATAGACTCAGCTGTAGCTTAAATATTACTTAAAAATTAATAGATGGAGTGGACAGCCCATAGGTCATGGGTATATGAACTATAGCAAACATATTATATTGACTACAGAACTAACCAAAACTCCCACTGAAACTGATGTAAACAGGATGTGAAGTTGAGCACGAGACAACCACTTGGCAATAAAACACCAAGACAGTGAAGGGTGAGAAAACCCCATGCTCTCATAATGCTGTTGGTCCAGACTGTCACAGGAGGGATGGGGAGTTTAGGTCATAAGGATATAATTGCCCAGGCATTTCTTTGCTTGGGGTCCCTCTTTTGAGGCAGCAAGCTCGAGCTACCAAATACCGTAACTGATCTGTTCCAATAAACCTACCTAATGGAGTTGAGAGCCTAGTGTCAAAAATTTATGTAGCACTAGGATTTCTTACTTTGGCAGAATTCTTTTGTCTTTCTTATCTAGTAAACCCATTTTTAGTCTTCTGTTTTCCTGTTTTGCTTAAGTTTGCTACTTCTTATGGGTTTGTTTTTCTCTGCTGTGGTCTCTTCCCCTTGTCATGATCTCAGCCCCTCTACTTGAGCTTGTCCTGTCAGTTTTCCACGACTATTCCTGGGAATGTCCAGTGATGATGTGCTCTGGGAATTTTTTTGCTCTAGGGAGGTTTCAGGAAAATTGTCTGCAGAGGTAATTTAGCCACTTTCAAGTAAAAATCAACTGCTTTGCATTACCATGTATAGGAAACATATCTAAGGGCACGTTTCTGTTGCAAAAGAAATAAAAGACAGGCAAAACTGTTTTTCATGAGATGTGTGAGATCATGAAACAGATACTTATGGAAGAAAAACTTTTTATTTGGGCACTTTTGTCCCACTCTCTACAGTTTGACATCAACATCAGGACAGGTAAGGTAAGGGGATAGAATTGTCAGCCAGCCTTCTTCTCCCTGCTCCCCACCACCTTGTTGTACAAAATATTAATGTAATAATTAGATTGCTCTTTCAGTATCACTGCGGTTCACTGTCCCCTTGGAACAGCTCTGAAAAAGACATTCTCCCTTAAGTTTTCTGCTGAGTGAACTGAACACTGACCTACTATGGTTTGTTTTTTCTTACAGGAATGAAACAGTTTTACACCAGTTCTGTTGCCCAGCAGCTGATGCAGAGCAGAAGCCTTCATCTCCGGACTCCTCACCAAGGTGGGAAATTGCTTCCAGCCAGACCTTTATTTTTCCTACTTCCTTATCATCCATTACTAATCTTCTTGCCCCAGACAAAAGTCACGTATTATACATGCCAATCCTCCACCATCCTCCCTTACGTCCCATGTCCCCAGCACTGCTGTCTCTTTTTTTTCACTCCCAGGGATTACTGTTTGTACTGTCGTGTAATTGCTTGCAAACCCTCTCTGGCCTCCACTCACACACACCCATTCACCTCCAAAAATGTATTTTCATCCTCTCTTCAAACATCTGCTTCCATCAATCCACATTCACACTTGTACCTTTTCTTACCCTTCTGTGCCACTGTGACACCGACATGCACACGCTTCACTCTTGTCCCTCAAATTAGCTACCCCACACTATAAGGTTCTTGGACACAGAATAGATCCATAACCTTTAAAGTACAGCAAAAGTCACTGAACAAACTCAGGGTTCTGTCTCTCACCCTGAGACAGGGTGGGGGGAGCAGTTTTACATGTGTCGAAATGGTCTGAGCTTGCCAGCAGAGAACAATTATAGACAGGTACTATTAACTATCACTAACTTGTATCCAGTGCAGCCAGATGTGGGGACACCAGCAACCCTCATAGCTCTCCCCCATCAGTGAAAGATGTCAGTGCCAAGAGCAAGGGGTCCAAGGAGCTTCAACACTGCTTGAGATGCACATACTGCATATAGCGTCTGTGCTTGGCCTTGTCCTTCTGTTCTTGCCATGTCCTTCTCTTCTCACAACTTCCCACACTTCCATCTTAGAGACCATCTCCTTTTTCTCAGGCCTCATCACCATTCTGTCAACAGCAAAGAGTTTTCTCTTTAAAGATTTCTCTCATCACACTGCTAGACTTTTACATCTGACCTTTGGTAAGAAGCCTGAGTTACTGGGGAAGGCTCTGAACAGAACAGGGCAGCTGAATTGCCGTAGTGAGGCTACAGCATTTTAAAAATTATATTTCTCTTGTTTGTTCTGCTCACTGGAGCAGACTGTAGTTTCTGATTTCCTTCCAAGAGAAAAACGTGAGTGCTGGACAACTGTGACGAGAACAGGGGTGGGTGGGTGTGTATGTTCAAAAGTAGAGTTCAGCCGTGCTTGGAGACAGCGTAAGGAAGCAGGACCCCTCCTGCCGATTTGTGTATGAAAATGGAAGGGGTAACCCCCACGATGTCTGTGCTAAGGGCACTCAAACATAGGTAAAGTTTGCATGACAGCCCTGTGCACCTCCATGGCAGATGGGGAGATGCTGGCAAGGAAGAGGAGGAGACAGCAGAGGAGGAGACTACAGAGATTTCTGTGGTCAGCCACCTCTCATTTGCATTTCTGGAGTGAGAAAGTTTTGGTTAGGTGCTCTATTTTATCTGAATCGAGTCTCAGTTTTGCAATAGTGTTCTATCTTCATACCCTCATCCTTGACCCTTCCCCATCCTTGTCTCAGCCTCCATTATTTCTGATCAGTTCCTTTGGTTTTTAGTATTTTCTTTTTCTACAACGCTGACATTCTTACAGTCTTTGGCTCTAGGGCTGTTTTTGTCAAGTTCTTGGTCAGGCTTTCCTTTCATCCTGGTGACTTTCAAAGGCCCTGCCCATCCCTTGAGCCTGAGTTTGTCTGCCCTTCTACTACTGGGGTTTGACAGGTAAATTGAAGAAGCAATCATTTCAGTAATTTAACAACTTTGGCAAGTTGCATCCACACATGAGTCTGAGCCAGGAAATTCCAAGGTGTGGATGAATGGCAATGACGTCAACTGCTTATTGCATCTGGGCTTCCAGTTAAGGGGCTTCTCATATTGATCTATGCCTGTCCATTTTATGCCTTTTTTAGCTTGTCCCACTCTGCAGGCCTCATGCTCTCCTTATTTTTTTCCCGGGACTTTCTTGTGTCCTCTCCATTTCTAATGCCTCCAGACCCCAAGAGCAGTCCTGAATTTGTTTGTGTGTGACACAATATTTTATGCAGACATAAAGAAGGTTGAAGCCACCATGGCTATTTGAGGATGAAAAACAGGCACACAGAATTTTTTGCTCTTTGAAACGAAGCAGCTTTTATGTGTGATCTCTCAATGTGACTGTCTCAGGTGAGAAGAGCATCACTACTTCCCACACTGTGCCAGAAGAAAAGCAGAGCACATGCAGCACTGTTAAAATAACCAGTCAGCTTTATGCTGGGCAGAAAACATCTCCTAGCCCCTGTCAGGTCCTGCAGTCAGCCTTGGGCTTCCTTCATGGCTGAAGTTACATATACAGTGCAGTGAGGAAGGCAAAAGAATGGCAGGAAGGGAAAAACTCAGGGTCACTGTGAAACTGATGTCCACATGGTGCTCTGGAATGGCTCAGTATGGTGCTTGGAGAAGCTCATCAGATCATTTACAGAGCCTGTCACCCTGCTCAAATCATGAACAGGCTCCCCATGGAACCAAGGCAGAACAAAAGTCAATCAAGACTGAAAGGTGCAGGTCAGACAGCCTGAATAGGCAATCAGTTCCTGGGTGAGCCAAGCATATCCCTAAATAAGCTCATCAGGTCTCCTGATGGGAGGACCTGGTACGCAGGGGCTCCCTGTGCAGCTTTTCTGAGTCCCACTGAATGGACAGCCAGTCACAAGTGGTGCTGTGGTGAATTTTGATAAACCAGCTTGGGTTTATTCTTTCTTTCCCCTTTCCTTGATAGTTTCCCTAAATGAGATAAATCCTGTCAGAACTGATGCCACTAATAACCATCAACCATCTAGTTTTAATTAGAGTTTGCTTCATTAATGCCCCAACTCCTCTCTGCGCAGCAGATTAAATAATGTACTTGCAGCTCATTTACACAAACCCCCAAACTGCAAAGCTGAGCTGCAATCCTTTAATTAAACAGCCCGGCTGATCCCTACTGCTGCCTCGGCTCATCAGTCTAAGCCGATTAAAGAGAATAGGGACTAATAAAGAGCATAAACAGGGAAGTGACTCTCATCTCTTCGAGGGACTTGGAGGCTCCAGCGGTGATCGGCCGCTTTCTCCTCCTCTACCAGGAACAGTACCTCAGCCCACACCCCGTCCTTCTGGGACCTGCAGGGATGGTCCTGCTTTCAGCAGGAACCCAGCCTTGTTTTGTGGGACAGGAATCCTTTGGGAGACTGAGGGAACATGGCCAGCAGGAGGGTGACACAGCAGGCAAGGTGAAGATAAAAAGGGACATCAAAGCAGTAAGAGGAGTGAGTGCCTGACTTCAGGAGAGACCAGCAAGAGCAGCCATACAGCTCAAGTGAGGGGCAGAAGGGGGAGGAAATGCAGGGAATGACAGTAGGAGGTTGGCTGCCAGGAACAATCTGGGACAAAGGTTTGTCTCTGCTTGTAGTTTGTGATGGTCATTGTTGTTCTTGTGTGGTCTTCCCTAATGTTTGCCTGCAAGATTTCTGAGTCTTTCTTTGCTACCAATCTAGCTAAAAATGCCTTGGCTTCACATGGATGGGAATGATTAGGAACATGTCAGTGTCTAACCACTCAACAGAAGCCAGCTCAATGAGGTGATTGGGATTATTCCCACTCATATTGTTCTGCTTTGCTTCACTGATTGCCACAGTCAGAGCTAGCCCCCTTCTCTCCTGCAGCCTGTGAATTCCTTGTGGTGAAGTTACAGCTCCATGAGTTTAGCAATGCAAATTTCCCACCTGGCTGCTTAGCTGGGTTGCACCAGCAATTAGCAAGACTGGTGCTGTAGACCATGAATATTAGGAGACAGATTTGATCCCAGATTCTGCCAAGAAGCTCAGAGCCAAAGTACAGGATGAGGTGATGGCAGCAGAAGACAGATTCCTGTTGCTGAACTCTAAGGGCTTTTGCATTTCAAAGTGCAGTATTAATCCTGTATATGGACCACCATTGTCTCCAATGGACTTGTACACTACTGGCTTCATGACCATGAGCCATCTTGCAGGTTGCGTTTCCATTGGGGATGCCAAAGATCAGGTTAAGTGAGAAGAAGAAACTCCATGGATGGCGGTAGGGGCTAACCCTGCTCCTTTACTGAGGTGCTGATTAGACTCTGATTTAGCCAAAACCTGTAATTTCATAAAGCAACTGCTCTTTTTCTTGCTGGCTTCTGCCTGTTAACAGTGGGGTTTCATTCTGGGGATTTGAATAGCCTAGTAATTGCATTTCCCACTTCTCCCAGTCTCACACAGTGGAGACTGGCATCCCAGAACAATGACCTTAAAATGTGTCCAGCAGCAGCCCAGCTCTAACAGGATTACATACCATTTTCCTTTGTGTGAGGTAATAGGGCTGAGATGAGAAAGATTTGTTTCTATTAGAGTAATGAGAGGAAATGATGGAGTCACAATTGGAGGGAACAGTATATTCATTCAGTTGCCTTTCACTTTTCGGAGCCTGCCTCTGGCTCTCCTGTGGTGCTGAATAGGAAATCATTAGAAAATCACCTCTCCTCCAGCAGTGAGAAAAGTTCTACATGAAACTTTAAGCACATGGGGCAGGTCCACTTCGGCAATGGACGTGGGGATAGCACTGGAGTGCTGAAGCATCATGTCACAAAGGGCAGTAGATGGGATCTAGGTATTTCTGTAAAGGGCAGGATCAGATGCCAGAATAAACCTATGGAAAGGGAGGGTGTTCCACTGCATTTGTGGGAAAGTCCTTCCTATCTGTAAGAAGTGCAGATGAGGCCTCACCTGCTTTTAAGGTAAAGGAAACAGAGTCCTTCCAGGAAGAGGAGGCAGTCTTCTGGAAGGGCTTGGAGGTGTACTAAGCAGAAGGGCTAGGGTCTGAAACATCTATAACTCTGTTCATATTTTCCCGTAATATTTCCACACTTTTGAGTAGGGAGACTGCTGCTTAGATCAGGGTTAAAACATGATTAGTGCAACTGGCAAAGTGTTTACTTCATGATTACAGACCAATGAAATTTTAGCTCAATATAGTTGAGACTTCAAACAGCTGTGGACTTATTTCTGAAGTGTCTGCTGGATTAGTCACTGTAGCAGGTTGGTTGCTTCCTGGCATCACAGCACCAGAGAATGGTAAGGATACTTGTGAACCATCAGCTACATCTCCAAGCCAGCCTTCCTTGCAGTTCTGGTGAAATTCCTTCTTGCCCCACTTGGGACTTACCAAAGTACTGAAATGAAAATACATGTTCATGCTGGAAGAGGTCCTTTGTGCTTGTTGCTCCATTTTTATATGTGGGAGGCTGATAAATGATGGACAGATTTTGGACAGTTCTTTCACATCAAACCTTCAAACATCTTTCTTCCCAGCTCTTAGAGCTGCATAGGAGTATGCTACTCCTTAAGCAGCACATGTTTAAAAACCAAAATCTGATTTCATTTACCTCTGGTGATCTGCTCTCTCTGATTCTTCAGGTCTCTTTACCTGAACTCTGTTTCCATTGAACATCCATTTGTTCTTTGTCCTATGAAGTCATGTTGGAAGGCATTGGCACAAAACAGTCATGAATATTATCCACTGCACAGTCACAGCATCATGGCCCTCTTTGGCTCCCCACTGCTATAGTCTGGAGCATCTCTCCTCTGAGGCCAGCTCTCATTTTGCCCTTGGATCACTCTAGGTCCTCTAACAGTTAGATCCTCCTGAGAAATCCGCACGACTTTGTTTAGGTTGTGAATGAAATGTCCCTTAAGGCTGAAGCCCATGAAGTTGTTGAGAACTGAACCACTCACCAAGAACCCACTCTCCTTCTGGATACTACTGAAGTACCTTGATAAACAGCGGGGAATGATGATTTTCCACCAGTATCCATCACTCTTTAAGCATTACAGTAAAACAGCTGAGCTACTCAACATTTTGTCTGAACTTGTAAAAGATTGACCTTGCCTCACAGAAAGAATGGAAATCCAGCTCATGAAATGGGAAATTAGCATTTCTGACTTAGGATCGCTGGCAGGATATTG
Source organism: Pseudotriccus pelzelni (assembly GCA_035584735.1). Lineage (NCBI taxonomy): Eukaryota > Metazoa > Chordata > Aves > Passeriformes > Tyrannidae > Pseudotriccus > Pseudotriccus pelzelni. Next base: position 65,467,429 of record JAWMRA010000041.1, read on the forward strand.
GATATAGAATCGGGAGGTCAGTGCTTCCTCTCATCTCACAGCTACTCAGTGGCTCTGTCTCGGGTGTGAAACATGATGATGATTCTAGTCTGTATCAGTTCAGATCTATAACCTTCCACTTAAACAAGCATAACAACTCTGCCTAATTGGTCCCCAGCTGGCAGTGTCAAGTGGATGCTCCTACAATTAGTGGACGATGGAGGCTGAATTCTCCTCTGATTCTTAATGGAGAACACACCAGGTCAATCTTAACAGGACGTGGACATGCCAGTGCAAAGCAAGCCTCCACGCCCATGGTCTGTGTCTTGTGTGCTCTGGGGACAAATGACAGTACACAAAGCTCTTCAGTCTGATTTCTTGCATTCTTGCCAAAGTCCTCCACAGCACTGGTTTTGAAAAACCCAGAAGTTTGAGCAAACATTTCTGCTTTTCTAGCACATCCTGTTCGTGCTTCTCATTTCTTTTCCTTATTGAGGTCACAGGCATGAAGAGAAGCTTTTTTTTTCTGCTTCTTAACAGCTCATCTACTTCTTATTCTTCCCTCCCTGTAGACTTAATAATCCTGTTCCAGAGAGTACGATTGGAGGTTGCAGGGATGCTGCAAACAGGCAGCGATGGGTCAGCAAAGTTCACATAAATATTCCGCCGGCTCACAGTTTTCAGAGTTTGGATTTTAGTCTGACACAAAGATGTGGGCGAGGAGTCATGTGTAGACCCAGATTTGAACTCTTCCTAAGCTAGAGAGTGAGTAGATTCCTCACTGTTTATGGGTGTTTTCTACAGTGAGGACTAGCAACTTTAATTGCTTTGCAGGAGCCTAGGTCCAGAGTCACAAAGATGTTTAGTGAATGTAGATTTAGGGCAAACATGGAAACACTTAGAATTATAAGCAAAAAATGTTTTAGAGAACATCATTAACATCATAGTTACCAACAACTTTGGGAATCTCTTGCAGGGAGGTATAGTTGGCAATTCTTCTGGTACTATGACCTGGGAGGAATGGCTCTTTCTGGAAGCATCCAAAGAAACAGGAGGGCAGTTTCAGATGCAGCGTCTCAGTCCCATAAAGGAGATCCACCAGGACATTTTGGCACTATCTCCCACACAGACATTTCTCAGCTCCTCTCCAACAGCTGGTGCAGCCACTTTCAGGCAAGTGTGGAGAACATGAGGGTGGGGAAGTAAAGTAAGGAATAGATGGGCTCTTCAACAGGAAAAAAATATTTCAGGTGGAATCTGGAGTCTCCCTGTCATGTTGGTTTGTCACATTCCTTGTTTGCCCCTATCAACACCTTTCTTCAGGAAGGTGGAAGATGCCAGGAGACAGAGGCCAAAGAAAACATGCTTGAAGTTTCTTATTTTGAAACTGCAAAGATGCCCATCAGACACATGTTTTCTGAGAGCCTGAAGCTGTGTACAGCCATTGCCTAGCCACATGTTCTTCCAGTCCTTCCTTTTCCTCTGTTGCTTCTGTTGCTTACCAGGGTCCTGCCCTAGAGGAATTTAGACTTGGATTCAAGTACTCTTTTCCCACATATGACAGCGCTTGCTATTTCTTGGGCCATGGTAATACCTGTGAAAGAGGATCGATCATAGCCAACCTTACAGTTGTGGAAGACACTTTCAACAGTTGTCGAGATCAGTTAGTTGCATTAATTCCAGACAATTCACTTTTGGCTTGCAGATGATCCTCATGTTCTCTCTCTCCTATATTGTGAAGAATTCCTTGCCTGTAACATGGCAACTTTTTGGTACCAGGGGAATGCAGCATAAATGCCTGCTGTATCCTGTGTTTTCTGTGTGCTAATGCCGCAGAGATGCAAGAGAAGAGGCTATGCCAGCCTTGGAAATATTCCTGTATCTAGCACTGAAAAGCGGGCACAGACGGTTGATAAAATAATAGCAGATGGACTGTGGTGGAGCTCACACCATTCAACCTAATCCTCTACTAATATCATCTGACCTGATCTGCATCAGTCAAGATGTACCCACCCCCAAAATTGAGCCATTCCAGACCTTTTGTACACTATGGTGTCTGCTGTTGAACTTAGGTGGTTTCTGTAGACCTTCTGTCCACAGGTTTATTAATGGCTTAAGGCAGAGACAGATAGGGCAAAGAGATGAAAAAAAAGGAGCCAATGAGAAAGAAAGTGAGACAGACTCATCCCAACAAATGTAACAGTGCTACTGTAAGAAAAATGAATGGCAAACATGCTATACAGAGAGGAATGACAGGAGAGAAGGAGCAGGAAAAGCAGGAAGATAAAAAATAGTGTAAATGAAAGAAGAAACTGGAGGGAACAAGAGCATATGAGCAGGAGATAAATGAGCAGGTCCCTTGGCTGGAATAATTCTATTCATGCCAGCATTCTTTGGCAGTGACAGCAATGAGGCTGTGGCCTTTTATTACACATTTTCTTGTAGTGTGATCTCAATCCAAAGGCCTTTTGTCTTTTTTGTGCTCTGCAACACTAACTCAATCCAGTGAAGGTTCATCCTCTGACCACCCTCATGGGACAGGCTCTGTTCTCAAACACAATAAGCTGTCCTTTTGAAAAAAACATCTCTGCACCAGAATTCCTTCTTCTGCATGTGTCCCTGGCAGGCTTTCATACGCTTCAGGAAGAACTGAAGAATCTGAGATGCTGAAGAGGAGCACATTGTACAGCTGCTCAGGCCACTCTGTTTGGGTTCTGCAATCATCTAGATAGCTGAGAGAGTGGGTGTAAAAAGGTTGTGAGGTTTTTGGGACTGTTACCTTGCCTGTTCAAGACATAAACAGGACCTGAGTTCAGTGAGATTTTTCTTCTGAGACTGAAAAGCCTAACTCTGGCTACTTCACTTGGAAGCGTGTTCTAGTAATTTTTAACCATCTCTGGCTGGCGCCTTGGTTCTTCAACACATAGATTGTCCCATCATCCCACTGGGAATTGTATTTGCCTGGTGACTAAAGCTGTATGTCACCTTTGTCGTGCCCCACACTGGTGTGTTTCTACTTTCCTCTAAACAGGTCAAGATGCTGTTATTATTGGCCTAGTTTGACTGCAATCTCTTTGATTTCATCTTTTGGAGAAAGAGGGAAGACTGGGATAGGCTACCCTGTGTACACATTGCTGGTACTCTTTTGCACGTCTTTCAGGGTGGCTGACAAAATATAACAGATGCCTGTGGTTTTGTAGAATACACAAATGTGAGAGTGGTGGGTCAAGATGCACAAAACTGGATGACGCAGAATGATGTGAGAAGTGTTGCTGTGCTGTTACAGCACAACTGGATCTGATAAGGATGTTACAGATTGTCTTAAAATAGAGCGTATTAGGCTGGATCCTTCACTGACTTTGGTGCAATCCTCTGGCATAAAGCCATTTAGCACCAGCCAGAGTACTTCTCAACCACACAGTAGGGTTGGTTGTGTCTAGGCAAACTCCAGTTTTTCTTAATGATCTTGTCCTGAAAGTTCCACGTCTGAGTATGGAGAATAAGGGTGGGAATAATCTTCATTCCTCATAGGTAAATGAATTTTAAGTGCCATAGGGGAATATGAGCTTGCAGGACCAAATGTGTAAGCTGCTAAGTCATCCTGTTTTCCAAATGCGAGTGAGGAAAGATGGAAAAAGGAATGATGCCTCAGGGAAGAGAAGTGACATGAAGTGGATCAGAGCATGAGTGAAGCAGCAGTGACAAAATAGGTTAAAACCTGGAAAAGTAGAGCTTTGTGCCTACTGCATAAGACTGTGGGGGTGGTCACTGGACTGGGAAAAGGAGGAAGAAATGCTAACCTTGCTGTTTCTATTTTGGTCTTCAGCCAAAGGCCAACACAAACCCCTAGACCTGAATACAGTGGCGAAGTTAAAACCTGGATCTTATCCGATTTCCTAAAGCTGGTGAATGGTGTTCGGACTGTCTGTATTGAGGGGGATGGTGATTTGAAGCTGTGTTACTCTTTTTGCTGAGGAGAACTGGGTTTTCTTCTGCTTGGTTTGATACAAGCAGTGTCCTTCTACTGGGCTGCAGTGATTGCAAGAGATGAAATAGCTGAGATACTTGAGAATAGAAATAAAATTTTTCTGAGTCACAAGAAGATCTTCCTGTGAAATGGCTCACTCGACTGCCTTCAGAGATCAATTACCCTGATCCCTTAGGAGAGAACCCAGAGGTCCAGTCCAACATAGGGTCCATCACAACAGGTGGAAAAAGAAGGCCACAGAAGCCCTTGCCTTGGTTTATAAATGGCAAGAGCTGTGTCCCTCACCCAGCTCACAGGCAGCTTGATTAGGAGAGCAATGGGCTGAGGGATATGCAAGGTTTCCTTGCCTTGTAGAGACTCTGCTGCCTCCCAGCCCTGAATTCATCTCATTTTAGCAGTGAAATTCTATCTTCTGCATGATTGCACCGGCAGGCTTTTGTCAGCGAATTTGGTGATGTTCAAACCTGCCTCGGGGATGAGGAGCCAAGAGATCTGAGTTGAAGTGGCAGAAAGACTGCTGCTGAGAAGCCAAGTTTCTCTTTCCCGGGGTGCTGAGCGGGCAGTTACACTAATGTAGGATGCCATCTGTTTTTTCCTTCTCTAAAAGGTCGTGTTTACCAAACACTGGAGAGGCAAGAGAGGTCCAGGGTTAAAGTAAAAGTAATTAAACCCTGAGAGCAGGGCCTCCCATGCCTTCAGTATCCACCTGGTGCTTTTCACACCTCAGTGATAAGCACGGGTGCCCTGTTTGAAACAGCCACAAATAACCCCTTCTCCAGTGACAGGCTGTGGGACCTGCTTGTCTAAGCTGCAGAGACAGCACAGAACCAGCCTGGGGGGTCAAGCCCCAAGGTGTGACAGGCAGCTCAGAAAGGGGCTCTAATTCCTAAGCTGAGTCCTGTGCTCCACAGCTGGTGAAACAGGAGGCGTGGCTAGGAAGGGAAGATGAAAGAGGGGTATGTGCCAGAGGGGTGGCCCAAGTTCCCTTCCGAGGTGTCACCCAGACACACATGGGCACTATAAGAAAAAACCTGTGACAACCACACCACCCAGCACAGCCAGCCTTGCACCATGAACACTACTTTTCGTATAGTGAGAGCTGTCTTAGATATTCCAAGTTACCCTCTGGAAGAGCCTGTCTTTCTCTATGAAAACAGAGATACTAGTCCTCTGGTGGCTGAAGGCCATCATGGAGAGCCAGGTCCTCAACAAGCAGCCAGCCCAGTCTGACACCTGGACAACCATCTTTGCACCGTGAGGGTAAGGGGTGCTTCAGAAAAGTTTAATTCCTGTTGTGCTGTTCTATACCAAAAGGCACAACAAAACAATGTGGGAATTACAACAGCACATGGGGATCAAGTTTAAATACCAAATCTGAAATGAAGGCCCTGACTTCGGCATGTTGGTCCCTGTGGGACAGGAGGCATTTGCTAGTATTATTACATTTTCTGTCTGCTTAATGTACATCTCACCAAAACCACTTTAAGCAATGTTGAAAAGATGTTGCCTTGTTCAGTATGTGCTAAAGGATGTTAAATTTAATTGATTTCCAATGTATTTACTGTACCCTACTGTCAAATCTGTTTTACAGGTGTGTGTGTTAGCCTTTTTATGAAACAAGTAATATATTCTGGGATGGGTAATGAGCTCAGCTAATTATCGTTAAATCCTCTTGGGTAAAACTAGTGCGAGAAGATGGCTTGATGCCACTGCTTTGCAAGGTGTTAGGTGAATGTAGACAAAATCAGAATCTTGTTCCTATATTGGTCTTTGTTGGAGGAGACTGAGAAGGCTGCAGCTCGGCTGGCAGGGGATGATTTGTCAAGATCAAGTTCCAAGTTCCCTGCCTCTCTGGCAGGAGAGACTTTTGCCTTCCATCAGTTTCAGCATGCTCCCAGAGAGCATTGCCTCCAAGTCACCCGAAAACCTGAGCTTAAAAGCAAATCAGAAGCAATTCTTTTGCACTCAGACACCCCGCACGTCAGAAATCTCTGAACCTTGAAAAGATCCCATAATATATTACCAAGCCTGTCTCAGCCATTTTTTTTCCATTGAATTCTGATGAACCCATTCACCATATGTCATTGGTGTCCTCAGGGAACACTGAAATGGTATGAACTGAAAAGGCACTTTGGACCCTGCGAAGTCAGCAGTTGATTTATTTTTTTTCCTGAATAGTGAAGCTCAAGAAAGACAAAGGGAGCACAGGTTCTTGCAGACTAGGGGTCTGGACTCCATTCTACTGACATTAGCTGGTGACCTCTTTTTCTAATTCTCTATAAGGCACTTTTTAAGGGTTTTATTTCTGACATCTGTGAAGCTTTGAAGCCTCATATGACCCTCAGGCCATGATAATATTAATAATATTAATAATTAATAATATTAATGGCAATTTAAGAGCAGTATATATACAATAACCAACTGATCCTCATACTGAACTCTATGAAATGGATTAATAAATTTTTGTGGTCTTTCACAACTAGTCCATGTAGTCTTTGCCTCAGTTACAGGTCACAATCCTGCTCACTGACCTTGAACACCATGAAGAAGGTGTTTGGTAAGTTATACATGGGAAACAGCAGTGTGGTCTTTGCCTCTGTAGTACGTCTGTAACATCTCAAAGCCTTCAGTGCAACTAGCTAGACTTTTTTGCATAACCATTATACCTGGCATCAGGGCGTCTGAAAATCCTCTTCTTGGGTGACTGGTTTCTCAAACCACTCGCCAAATCCAGAGGTGACGTTGCCCTTTTTTTTCCTCTGTTATTGCTTTTATTTATCTGCAAAAGTTTTTCTTCTTGGAGAAGGAGGAAAGAGATGAGTTTTGGGTCATGACCATAAGGGAGCTCTTTAGCTCTGGAGTGATCACTGAGAAAGCTCAGGTTTAGTTTCTTACAGCACTAACATTACTGTCCCTGAGAAGAATAGCTCTTCTGGCCCTTGAGCGCTGTTTAGTCACTCAGCTACCCTATAAACACTTTTGTGAGAGCTCTGAAAATTAGTCTTAGACTTAAACTGATTCTGGTATTTGACTGCTGCAATGGAATGTAATGTCTGGAGCACCCAACTTGTGTGTTCCTGCCTGCAGGTCTAGCTTGAAATTGTCATTAAAGATTTGTTGTTTCTCAAGTCATCACGTGTGGGAATGTTTAAGCCCGACAGTCAAAATCCAACAGATAACCACGGTTAATCTCCACAGCTGTCAGTTAGAAGCACAGATCTTTGCCAAGCTGGAGACATGTAGTTCCAGAAGCAAGGAGGTGATGAAGAGTATGCAAGGAAGGGCACCATCCTCATGCTTTAGCAAGTGAAAAGCAGTCAAATCTCTCCCAGGACAGACAGTGATGCAACAGCTCTGTACAGACATGGGGAACTGATACTACTGGGAACAGGTATATGGGCTTCTTTGGTATCACTGATTTGGTCTTCACATTTCCAAAGCAGCAGGAAGGGAGTAAAGAGAAAGTCATAAAAAACCCTCTACATAATACCATTTCTCCTCTATCATCTCCCTACATCCTTCCCTTACTCTAATCCTTACATAAAATCTTCCTGAGAAACCTGCATCTAAAAGCTAAGTATCAGAAGTCTTATTTACCTGTGCTAAATGAAAACACTTAGCGGTGCCAGCTGAATTTTCTCAGTGAGAGCTTTTTCACCATCCTGCTTTCTTGAAACAAACTCTAGGATTCACCTCAGAACCCTGATATCCCTGTTTTGAACTGCTAGTACCCGGCGAAAGTATTTTATATAAGCCCCGAGTCAGATTGCCTGTAGTCACCATTTTTGTTAACAAACCTGGTTGCTCTCTGCAGCAGGCACGTACAAGTCAGCAGTGCAAAAGTACAGGAGATACCTGAAACATGAGGGATGTTTTTTACAGCAGGTGAAATCTATTTGTAATAATGACTAAGCTATTTGCTGTGGGTCATGAAAGCCAGATAGGAACATCTAGAAAGAAGAGAACAGCTGAATTTTTAGTCTTTTTTTTTATCTGATTGCAAGTGATTTACATTAATATTACAACTTTCAATCAAACAGAATTCTAAGAAATTACAAACCTTCCCTACCTGATGGTGTGACTGGCAGAAAATTGTTGAATTTATCATGCAAGTGTAGCTGTAAAAGCTGTGAAAAATGGTGGTATGTGATACCTTAGGACAGTAACTAAAGAACACTGATTACAGTTGAAACTGCAGGGGTGATGCTGGGATACAGAACTAAATGAACCTAGTTGGAGTTTGGCCGGGACTTTGGGATTCACACCTTAGACTCTGCGTGGGACTTTTAATTATTGCAAATGGTTAGACAAATAGATCCATTCCCTTTCTTCATCCCACAGCCAGGGAGGCTGATTGCTTACTCACCAAGGGAAAACAAGTGGAACCCTGTAATCTGCTTAATAACATTTTTTTTCCCAGAGGTCTTCCATGCTATAGTGTTTATTCTTGCCCTACTTACTTTCCTTACTGTTGTTTTTTTTGGGTTGGGTTTTTTTTTTTTTTTAGGTAATTGTGATTATAATATCTCCTGAGCCTTCATTTTTTAGCAAAACGTATGTTCTACCAATGCAAATCAACTGTGTCACTCAGGATAGAGGGAAAAAAAAATCAGGATTGTTAAGTTTTTAGCTTGTATTTCACTGCAGCATCAGTTTTCATCTTCAGCAATGTATTTTGTTTCTTACTGGGGGCTTCATCAGTTGCTGCTGCTGGACAACAAAAAATAAGCCTCCCCAAAACACTTCCTCAGGTTCAAGATGGGAGTAAAACTGGGAGAAATACAGGTAGTAAGTGGAACCATAGGGCTGTAATGCTAACATTCAGACCGCTAAGCAAACTCATTTTTTCCACTGCTTTTAAGTCACTGAAGTATACCAGCTGAAAATGAAATTTCCCAGGTCTGCCTAAAGGTGAAGTAGGTATTTTTTCCAGATTTTTTCCACACTAAGTAAAACTGGTTCAGCCATTTTTTGTCATCTTTTTTTTTCCCACAACGGAACATGTAGAAAATATTCCCACTTCAGCAGGAGTGTTTGCTATTGTGCTCTGAACAGCAGAACAGCCAAACCAGCATGGGGTTAAAAAGTTTATATTTAGCATAAAAACATCTAGCTGAAAAATGCCTTTGAGTGCTTCAGTGGAGTCTGATTTTGATCTGACCGAATTTTGACCCACAGAAAATTCCACGGTTAAGCACAATCCATTCTGTATGGGTGTATTCCCTGGGCTCAGAGCACGCACGGAGGAGGAAGGCAAGGTTGCTGTGTATGCATGGGGAGCTTTTGTCCTTGTCCCAGCTTTGTGTCTTCGGGGGATTCAGTTACGCCCTGCAAGGGCAGCGCTGAGGCCGACGGTGCTTCTCACACATCTGTGACCGAGTGTGTGCACTTAGTGCTTGCAGTCTTAGATCCCTCCTGTGTCTGAAGGAATAAACTAAATGTCCAGTGAGGTTAAAGAGGGTTTCTGGCCATTTTGGATTGGTCCAGTGTCCTCTGCCCCATTGGCCAGGGTCAGAAGCAGGTCTGGTAAGGGTAGTCAGAGTCAGACATGGCCCAGTCATCAGTGGTAGGTCCGTGGTGATGAGGCAGGTCCAAGGTCAAGCTGGGGAGTCAGTCTTCAAGGTCTGGATCAAGTGGGTTTGTGGCCACGTACTGGGGAAAGCTGTGGCAGGGCTGGAGACCAGCGTTCTTACAGTGTGGCTGGGGCAGGGATTGACGGCCCCGGGCTGGGCTGAAAAGGGAGAGCTTTGCAGGGGGTATTTGTGGGACCCCCAGGTGAGACTGGTCAGGCTTTAAGTGACAAGGCTTTTCAGAGGGCCTGGGGAACCTTCATGTATGGAGATATTCAAGAGTTGCCTGGAGAAGACCCATTTGTCTTTGAAAATGGCCCACTTTGAGCAGGGAGTTGGAATAGAGACCTCCAGCCTTCCTCCCAGCCTAGGTTATTCTGTCATACTACAAACCCTGCTGGTTTTACTTCTATATTAGCAGTGCATGCAGGATGTGCTGTTACTGTGAATGTGACACTCAGTCTCTAAACCGTGTGTGACAGAAAACCAAACAGGTAGCGTGCACCCACCAGAGGTGATGCACTCCTTACAGGGCAACGGTACCAAATGCTGCAAACTCTTGCTCGCACACTTCGTGTTCTGCCATCAGCAGCCAGTGAAGATCCTCAGAAAAACAGAGCTAAGCATATGTGCAAGCGTTTAGAGGACCATCACGTCAGGGAATATTTGCTGGCATTTAGAGACCATTCATACTCTAAGGGAAGTCAACTGGCTCTCTAGCCTACTGCCTCTGGCCCTGATCTGCCCTGAAGAAGGTCTGCATAGCACGCTGTGCACTGAGGCCTTGACTCAGCAGAGCAATTTGGGATGTGTGTCTTGCTGAATCAGAGCTTATGTGTCTAGCAGAAATTGCTTTATAGGGCACAGTCCAGTTCCCACTGAAATACTTGCGAGGCTTTCGGCATGCATTTCAATGAAAATGTGATCAAATCTGTGTCACCTGGTCATCCCTTGAGCTGAGGATAAAAAACTGCTGCTCTGCTGGTTAAAATGAGAATGTATAGAACAGGGGGTGCCAATACAGTGAGAGCTGTAAGGGAAAACTCTTTTGTTAAGGTTTCCTGCAACGTGGAAGGATGTGGAACAGCAGGAGTTAAAAATGGCTACATACTTTAGGGGTATATCTTTAGGTGCAGAAAAAAGTGTAGTATCAGGAATAGAACAGTGAAAACTTTTATAAGGTGTACAACCTAAAAGAATAGTTTTATGACTCATTTTAATGGTGGTATTTCCTGATGGATGAGTATGCAAAGACATAATTTTAATATGCTTTGACAAAGTTGGTTATATAGCATTTGTGTAAGAGACTGGCTTCTTCTGGGAATATATTTTTTAAATCTAACTGGTGACTACATGCACGTGTATAAAAGAAAAGCTTTCTACCTCGAAATCTTTTATCTTTCTTAGTTCTGAAGTTTGTGGTACTGTCTTTGCCTCATCTGATTTGGAGCCCTCTTAGAAAATGTGGGAATATTTCTGAATTTGATTGTTAAATCTATTGAATATAAGAGCTGCCACTGGAGGGAATAAAATTCCTTAAGTACAAGTGTGCAAAAGTGCTCTGAAGCTTAGGAGGCAAAGTCTATTTACAGTTAGAAGACTTGGGCTTACAGCCCTTTTGAAATGGGCTTACAGCACTTTTGAAAATGAGACTTAAATGCTTCTAGGTAATTTGGGCACTACAGAAAATCCTATCTGATTTTCCTGGTTTTGCTCTGACATCAACACCAATCATAAAATGATTTATTATATTGATGATAGCAGAACTAGTTGCATGTGGAACAAATCCAAGAGAAATAAATACGATTCAGATGTGAATTAAATAATTTAATGGTGTTTAAATATGGGAGGCAGTACACATCCTTGGTTTCAGTGGAATTAAATGCATTGGTTCTGTAGTAATTATTTCCAAACTAGATGCTGCTCTCAGCTAAATAGTTATTCCTTGGAAACCAATGGAGCTGTGTTTGATGGACATGGTGCAGTAGAAGCCAGAGTCCATGCAGGCTTGCACACTCTTGGAAATCATAAATTATTCCTCTGTAGCCACAGAGGAAGAAGGCTAATGTAACAATGAACAAACACTCTAATGGTTGAAACAGTCTGCCAGAATATCAAAATCTTGTTTGAAATTGTATGATTTTGGAATATACTTGGCAAGAAGGGTTAACTACAGACTTCCTCAGTACTTCAATGGATCAGACATATGCTAATCCCATCCTGCCTGGAGCAAGATGTCAGCTCTCTTAGAGTGCACTGTTGACAGGCCCTGGTTTCACACAATTGCAGCTGTGGCTGACAGGAGAAAAGAGTGTTTTCCTTTCTCCACAAGATCTCGGTGGCACAGCAATTTGTGGGTCATAAAGAGAAGGCTTCTTTCATGGAAGCTCTGCAGGCTGCTATGCCTGTATTGCAGACATACTTTAGAGAGTCAGGATCTCAAGGCTGTCTGGCTTCGTTACCTCTTTATACTCTCAGCTTTCTAAGAGTTCCTCTGGAAACTCTGCAACATTCCCCTGCCCATGTCCCACATGCCCTTAGAAACTCCAAGGGAAAACAGGATCCTTGGGGTCCTGGTGCAGTGCCAGACGGGACTTGAGATGTGCAGAGAGATGCTGATCAATAGGCAGCAAGGGCACAGGGGTGATTGCCAGCTGCTAGCTGCTCTAGAGGGCAGGAGAAGTGTCCGTAGGCCATGGCACCCTCCTGGCTCCCCACCTCCTCCACCTGCAGCAGAGGCGGCCAGGCAGCTCCAGGAGTCACAGGAGTGGTTCATACAGAGGTGCCTGCACTCAGGGAGGGAGGAATCAGAGCTTTGGCTGCATCAGCCCACAGTTCTGGTCTATCACTGAGGGAGATCCCTCACAGCCCAGGCTCCCCAAGCATTTAAAATGCAGCTCAGGGAATGAGTATAGCGAAGAATAATAAACATGATCATAAATCAAATATAATAAAAACAAATAAAAAAAGCGAAACGTTGCGTTTTGTTCACAGTGACGATCCCAGCGGTTCCACAAGCAAGAAAGCCGTGTGTGAAACGGAGGATCCGAAGGAGGCCGGCAGACAGAGTGGCCAGGAAGGCAGGTCCGACACCCTGACGCTAAAAGCCCAGCATGCGGAGCTCCACGAAGAGCAGGCAGCGGGGTGTTCCCCTCTGGTGCAGAAGGCGAGCCTCCACCACACGGGCTCCCCAGTGAGAGTGCAGCGCAGCAAAGGGGCGGCCTCGTGTTCCCACGCGGCTGCCTCCGATTATGAGCTCTCCCTTGACCTAAAGAATAAACAGGTACCAAGGCTTCCTCCTCAGGCTGTGGGAGAAGGGGATGGGGTGGGTGGGACTGCATTCACACTGTGGTGGGATGTTGAGCTTTTGGCCTGCCTGAACTGGCCCTTTGGCTACGTGGGGCTGATGGAGGAAGTAGCTTCCCCACCTCTGACTGCGTCACCCTTTCACCCAAACCTGCTGGTCTCTGCTCCTCATTGCCTGGGTTCTGTGGTCCAAAGTGGACCTAGAAACCCAGTTGTGAGTGTAGGCTTAGAGATGAGTTGCAGGCAGCCGAGAGCTGCAGCATCCAGAGATATTGCCTTGCTCACAAGCATGCAGTGCCTGTAAAGCTTCAGCAACTGGTTGTCCCAAATGATCTCCCTTATGGGAGAGGTCTCCAAGAACCATCTTGCCATCTTGGATCATGCAGGGTAGGTCCCCAGTGCACTTCTGCATTAGCATGAGGGGTTCGTTCCATGAGTGTCCTGCACAGCATCTACCACGATGTTTGTGTATTGCTGCCATGACTGCCTTCGATGCAGCAGTGGATGTTGAAAAGACAGGCAGGTTAACCAGGCTGAGAGGAAATGACTGAGTTCCAGAAGCTGCAAGTCTTGCTTTCCGTGCCTAAGGCTACAGCCCAGCTCCAGAGCACAAGTGTGCCTGTCTCTAGCTGCATCTCCTGATGGACTCCCAGCAGAAGACAGTGGGACAGGGGCTAATAGCAGCTGGGCTCCTCCCTCAAAGGTAATGAGGTGGAACATGCCCCCCCACTCCACGTCGCTGCAGATTACAGTCCATAAGAGCTGTTGTGCAAAACAGAAAATAATAATAAATAATAGTTTCTGTCTTTTCCCTGGTGTGGCAGCTCAACCAGAGGCTGTTGGACATGCAGACCCTGCAGTCTGTGAGGTGAGGATGACAAGCAAACACTAATGACAGTGTCCAGATTATGTTCAGTGGGAGAATTCAGTGGGAGCTGTGCCACTGCAGCTGAAGGGTCTCAGCTAATGAGTTTTCCACAGAAGAACTGTTACTTCTAGGACATCTCTTTGCCACTTCCCTTAAGGCATTGCTGCTGTCCCTAAACATACATGTCAGATCAATGGCTCAATAAATTTCTGAGCAAATGAGAGACCTTGGCTTTTTAGCTCTGTCTTTCTCAAAATACTGCACACTCAACTGAGAAAGAATTCTTGCTTCACACCAGGAAAAGAAACAAGAGAGACTAATTAACTGGCTTAACAAACTAATATGACATATCCTTGGGGTGGGCCAGATCTTGACTGCTATATGTGGGCTTAGCCTCCTGGATGTCCTAGAGCTGCTCTGGTTTGTCCTGGGGCGTGTCTGTCCTGTGTTATTTTAGCTTTAAGGTCACGTTGCCCTATCATTGTTCTTGCAGCAGAGGCCAAACCTGCCCTGGATGCATATGAGACAGAGAGACATGTTAGCTGACTGTTCATTAATTTCTGGTGCCTCGCAGGACTGACCTTGTGTGGACCTAGCCTATCTCGAAGGTGAAACCACTTTTCCCACAGCAGAGGGGGCTTACAGTGTGTGTGCCTCTCCAGCCTGATGGTTGTCCTCAGCTCTGGAAGATTTTTTCAGGCAGTGAAGAGTATTAGTTCTTGCACTGTAGTATGTGTTTTTGTAGGTATTCCTATCAATTTATTTGCAGGTAGTTCTGTTAAATGGGACTAAGAGTGACAGGACCCACACAGAACTGTCCCAGTAGAACCCGAGTCATAACTCAGATTGTAATACTTAACAGAACTTACGATAAGAAAAACAGGTGAAAGGAGACATTTTTAGTTTCAAAGTGCAATTGAAGTCACATTTACCTTTTGGGAGAGGACTGAGTTTTAGTCAGGAAGGTAGGAGGGTAGAGTACAGCCGCCTCTGGAAGTCTTGGACCAGTTATTGCCCCTCAGCATCATAATGCAGGGTTGGTGAGTGGCTCAGATAGTTCTCCTTGGTTTCTATCCCATGAAACAGAGATTGCTGATAGTGGACTGGGCAGAAGTACACTATGCTGGGAGGTTGGAATGGAGACTCAAGTGCTAAAGTTCCCCTATGCTTAGACTCTATTGAATATTGGGAAAATGGAGGGTATCAGGAGAGAGCATGCTTTCTGTCATACACACTCTTGGGTTGTGCTGAAGGGTGGCAGATGTCCCAGGCATGAAGGAAAATGTCCCACTAGCACATGGCCCTTGTAGCAATGTTCTTCCATTGTGAAAGGCTAGAGGGAGGGAAAAGCATTAAGAAAGGGTGATAGAGAACATGTATGCTCTGTATGTCTTTCCTTTTTTTTTTTAATTTTTTGTGCTATGCATGCATTGCCCGGAGTGACTCAGATTCTGTCCCCGAGCCTGGTTCTCTTCTTGCTAACATGGTGGCACATTGCCATTCTAAGTGGCACCCTTGGTGGAAAACCAGTGCTCACTGAGAATGAGATCAGGCCCATTTTCTCCTGGCAGATTTATGAATTTATGCCTATGGGCAACAAAGCCATGGGGCGTGCACCTCAAATGTTTGGCCATATCCAGGCCTGGCACTTCGTCTTGCCTTAGGCTGACCTTGTTAAAGCTCCCTTCATGTGCAATCCCTTATGGCAATGGATATTTCCCAGCCACTTCTAATTCAGCCACAAGGCCTGAATTGCTCAGAATGAGTGTTCATTTCGAGGCCCAAAAATGTATTAAGCTAATTATTCTTTGAAATCCCCCCGATCCCTCTCCTGCTTTTCCCTTCCTCTGGCGCCGGCTGTCGGATCATTCCCCAGAGAAGAGTAGCTTTAAGTAGGCAATTACTTGTGATTCATAGGGTTTATTAGGAGTGAGAGAAGGCCAATCATGTCTGGCCTTTCTCACCTCTCAAATGGGAAGAGAAGGTTGCTCTGGCCAGCCAGACATACATCTCCATTACCTGTGACTGCTGTGGTGCTAATGGATGTCCTTTCCTCCTCTGGAGAGGAGGAACACAGGCCACAGCTGTGTGAAATCCTTAATTCCTTTGGACTGTCAGTTAGCTCGACCTGATAGCAAATGTATACATCTCAGGCATCAGTAAACAGTAAATGGCTGGGCTACATCAAGGAGAGAGAGACCCACTCCTACAAAGCAAGGGTGGGGAGCACACTTCTCTGTGGGGGTGCTGCATTTGACTTTGCTAGTCTTTTCAGGCATTCAGACAGTCCCTGTCCCTGTTATCCCAGCTGCAAGATATTGTAGGATTGCCCTTGCTTTTAACAGGGCCAGTGGACCACATGCAGAATCCATCCTTACACCCCTGGAATGAGCTGGAAAACAGACTACTTTGGGAGTCCTCTCAATTTAGGTCTTGTTCTGCTTCTTAATGCCTTAGTCCTTTTAGAGGACTGAGATTATGGACAGCAAAAAGCTGGTGATGTTTTTTATTGAGGTACTGATAGCTTGCACTGTTCCTTTAGACTTTTAGAAGGATGTCTTCTCAGTAGTTATTAAAGTCTGCCTTTTGGGGAACTGTCCTTGCATGAGATAAACTGGCCTTTTACTTCAGATCAGCAATGACATCTTGTCTTGGCCTCTAATAAGATCACAGCATATGAATTTCATGTTTTCAGAATGGCTGTCACCTCCTTGGAAACCTCAGATAATTGTAAGGCTCTTGCTTCTGCTTTATTTTGCATTTTACTATTATTCTGTCCCTCAGATAGCTGTGCCTGCCCCTCCCATTTGTTCCTCTTTCCCTCCCAACACAATTAGCTCTACATTTTCATTAACAAGTTCATTATATTAAATGCTCACGGTCAGTTGTCAGTAATAACTGTCTGGGTTGGGCCTTTGCAGGTTACTCATTTAATTTGCATTTGTCTGCATGAACCTTCCTCCTGAAATGAAGGGCCAGGGGATGGCTCAGTCTCTTTCCAGGCGGATCAACTTTAAAGATATGTGGCAGGAGTGCTGGTTTTGTGGTGGGCCTTAAGACGGTCATTTTGAAAAGCAAGACAAAGAACCGCGGCAAAACACTTCTGCTTACTACCCAGAATCTCTTTTTGTCCCTATATTTCTCTTTCCTGCTGTATCAAACACTGAGGATAAGGAGACTCCTTGGTTATCCAAAAAGTTTGAGGGCAAGGCAAGTAGAAAACAGAAGCCTGCCTTATGTTTGAGCACAAAGCAAAGGTCCCTACTTCATGTCCAGAGCGGGAAATACAAAAGGAGGTGCTCCCCTCCCCACTCCATTCCATAAATGGCAGCCTCACATCCAGTGCAGCAGGATCCCTAGACCTGTTGCTGTGGCTGGAGTCATGTTCCCCTCTTCCTGACATCTCCTGAGGTCATATTATCTTCCCCTACTTACAGAGGAGTTAATATTGGAAAGATTCCAGAGGTGATTTACACTTCTCACATCTGTCAGCCCAGACCTTCACTTGTACCCAGATCACTCCCTGTAAATTACGTGATGTTACAAAAAAAGAAGAAAGCAGATGATATGATATGACTCTGTGAGCTGAGGCTCATGCTTCAGTCTCCCTTTGACTGCAAAATCAATTTGCACTTAAACTCAGATCTTGTGTGAGCTCAGTTCTTCATCCTGTGAGTATTGAGCCAACAAAAGGCATGGTGAGGGGCAAGTGGTATCTGGCTGGGGATGAGGATGCAGTCAGTAAACTCGTCCTTCAGTTCTGCTAATGAGCTCATACTCCCCGCATGAATGATGCAGTGAATCCTCTGTTAATTCAGGCCTGACTTAACCAGCACTTCACCTTTTTTTGGCTTTTCCACATGTGCACACACACATATAAACACTATGGTCTGCACCTGCGCTTTGCCTTGTGAAGTGCCGGCAATGTAGAGTTTAGCTCATAGTTCAGCCAAAACCTCAGTGAATGTAGTTTGAGTTCATCCTTCTTTTTTCTTCAATCCCATCTTCCACAGTCGTCTTCACACTGTCCCCTTGTCCTCTGTCAGTCACTCACTGGAACCACATTATCTAACATTCTCCTGCAGCGTGTTAGAAAGCCCAGCTGCAGAGGAAGAGAAAGGGAATTACATACATACATATTACATACATACATATTACATACATACATATTACATTACATACATACCTGCTTTGCTGAAGCCAGTTGGGATGCCACTTCAGCTCTGTGTATGTATTTATGTATTTACATATGTGCTTGTTGTTACCATCTCAGGTAAACCCTCCTTCTGCTTGTTCTTAATATCTTGTCTCAACATTTAAAAGTCAGATTTTTTTACCTTTCAAAACTGAAAGTCTTTTTTTGGGGGGGGCACTTCTCTTTTTACTGCTGGCTGATACCTGAAAAACTCAGATATCAGAAGAAAAGACTCTTTGGGATTCAGAATGCTTTTTAAAAGACACAAATTTAGAACAAGCCCAGCCTCCACTAACTTATATGAAAGCTGTTGTTTCTCACTAGCTGCTATGATCAAGGCAGCATTTTCTGCATTTAAAAATTAAATTTTCTTCCCTTTTTCTGAATGATTTATTCTTTCCCTGGGAGTATTTCCTAAGGTGACTAAGGAGGGGAGAAGCATTAATAGCATTCTGAGACAAGAGATAATGCTTGACATTACCAGAGTACTGCTGAGCAGGAAAGCAGGAACACACATTGCTGGGATATTGTATTGGCAGAGATGAGCTTGCCCTAAAGGCCATCAGAAGTGGGTCTGCAAGGGAAGGACACCTGCAGGCTCCAGCTTGTATGACTGGCACTCTGGAAAAAGACACAATCAGGTTACAGCTGTGAGGAAGTTCCTAGTACTGGTGTTTCAGCCATTCATGCCGAAGGGGAACCCTCTGTTGAAATCATGGGCACGGCATTGCCCTGAAAGCAATTCAGCTAATTCAGTGTTAGAAGTTCCTTTGACAGTCATTAACCCTGATCAGTATAGGAACAGGGGTAACAAAAAGCCACCAGAAGTCAATTAGCAAAAAAAACCTCCTCATTTCTGTGTCTTTCAGATCGAAATGCTAGAGCACAAATACGGCGGTCACCTGGTGTCTCGCAGGGCAGCTTGCACCATCCAAACCGCCTTCCGGCAGTACCAGCTCAGCAAGAACTTTGAGAAGATCCGCAATTCGCTGCTGGAGAGTCGCATGCCACGCCGCATCTCCCTGAGGAAAGTCCGCGTCCAGAACTCGGAGAGCTTCTCCGCGGAGAAAGCCCTGGTGGAGGGGTACAACTTCGTGGGCATCCCGTTGGTGAGGTCCCCGTCCTTGCCAGCCACCATCAGCGGGGCCCTGACCGAGCTGGAGGACTCCTTCACAGAACAAGTTCAGTCCCTGGCCAAATCTATTGATGATGCCCTCAGCAACTGGAGCCTGAAGACCATGTGCTCACTGCAAGATGGGGGCTCGTACCAGATAAGGGAGACCTTCAGTGCTAGCTCAATGCAGCCAAACCAAGACTTAGAAACTGAGCTGCAGGACAAGGAGAAGGAGGAAGGTCTCCTGCCAGATACTCTACCCAAAAGCAGCAGCACTCTCATGATGGCTTTTCGAGATGTCACCGTCCAGATCGACAACAAGAACATCTCTGTCTCATCGTCTACCTCGGTGTCCATGGCAAACTGCCTCAGCAGCAATGACCAGCCTGGGCTCTCTCAAGCTATCAAGGCTGAAGAAAGCCCAGGAGAAGGGGAGGGAGAAGCCAGTGAACCACCAGCTGCCCCAGAGAGCTTATCTGAGTCCGGAGCTCTCCAGAACAGCCACACTTTCACCGAGGTGGATGTCAGTACTAATGGCACAGGAGACAGCAGTGCTGAGCCTGATCAGATGGCAGTGCAGAAGCTCCAGTTTGATGCTAGCAATGAGGCGGGGCAAAGCAAAGGCTCTGAGTCTGAAAATGCAGACAACTCAGAGCAGCTGAGCAGCAGCAGCACCTCCACTTCAGCCAAGTCAGCCTCTGAGGTGTCCTCAAAAGAAGCACTGCAGGCCATGATCCTCAGCCTCCCCAGGTACCACTGCGAGAACCCCGCAAGCTGCAAGTCCCCCACGCTTTCCACAGACACCATGAGGAAGCGCCTCTACCGCATCGGACTGAATCTCTTCAATATGTAAGTGACTCTCCCTCTGTCATGTTTCCCAGCCTATTTCAGGCCTCACAGGAACAGGTGACAGCAGACTCTTGGTCTAGATCCATCTCTGGGGAAGTGCTTTCATATTCAAGGGCATGGCCATCTGGGTATGCAATGAAGAACACAGCTTGTCTGCCCAGAAATTTTCTCCCTATACTCTCACAAGTGCTCTCCTGATCTTCTGTCTAACAGAGGAACAAGCCCACTGCTCCATGACTAGTGCCTATGCTCTCAGAATTCACTGTACTTTCAGTCCCAGTTGCCATCCATTTGGCATCCACCAGCTGAGCCTGGGATCAAGGCTCCTTTTCCACTTTGTGGACAGGAACAAACATAGCTGGCACGGTAAACCCAACCTTGGTTCCTTAACATGGGGCAGTTACAAGTAAAGAGAGAGAGGTAGAGCTGAGCTTAGATAGCCCAGTGTGAGTCATAATGACAAAATTACATCTCTGACTGTCATTTACCTTCAGATATCTGGGTAGATTTTCACCTGACAGACCAGGTTTAGTCATCTCCGTCTCTTACACATTTGAGTTCGATATCCTATGAGAAGGCTGTAGGTGTGAAAGCAAAAGCAGAGCAGCCCAGAGGTTACCACAAGAAGAGGTTAACTCATAGGGTTACATATAGCCTATTGTGGATTGGCAGAAAGCAGCTGAATTCCTATTAGGACCTTTAGAGTTGCTTGTTCCCTTTAGATGAGACTTTCTCATCTAAGCAAGCCATGAGAAGTCCTGGGTTTTGTTTCATCATCACACTCTTATTTTATGCTGTCTTGTTTTCCACCTGAGTCCCCTAATGGTGAGGATATAATATACCCATACTAGAAGAATGTTTTGCCCCACAGCAGCATGGGCCTTTTGGTCAGAGTGGAGACTGATGATTATGCAGTCATAGACAGAAGTTTTGCACAGACAAAGGGGCAATGCACAGCATTTATATACATGTAGTATGAAGGCTGTGGAGTCCATGAGGCAGGAACTGAAAAGAGGTTTTTAGGGCTGGGTTCAGAGCCCATCCAGAACTGAAATAATGTTAGATCAGACAGATTTGGGACTCTTACAGAACTGAGGATGACGTATTAATAGTTCTGAGATCAGGTTGGAGGACAGGAGTGAGGAAACTGACCTGTTAGCTCGGGGGAGTGCAGGTTTTTTTATTCTGTGATGGGTATCTAAGTGGACACGTGGCTCCCCTTGTGACACCACAGTTCACCTCCACCCAAGGGGCTGGGAAGGCTTTGGGCTCTCTGCAGATATTTGGTTGTTGGTTTTCCTGTCAGTTTCTAGGAAGGAGCTGGTTTACCCTTGCAGAGTTTGTGATGTGGGCACTGACTCATGGGGCATGGAGCTGAGGTTATGTGTGTGCACATCCTGGACCAACAGCTGGAAGCCTGCAGTTGCCAGCAGCATAGTCTCTGGCCTTGTGCTGCATTTTTGGAAAGCAGCACTCTGGCTTGGACTAGCCGCTGGGAACACAGCGAGGCTGTGCTGCGGTGGCACTTTCCCCGTCCCCACTGCACAGTGAGGGGGTGAAATCCCTGGAACGGAGAATGCTTCGTTCTGCAGCACTGCTGTAATAGCTCAGTGTGTGTGGGCAGCTGGCTGCGTGGGCAGAGGGAAAGCCAGCAGGACGTGAGGAATCCCGCAGCATTTGCTGGCTGTGCTTAACACCCCTGCAACACTAAAAAGAATAGCAGAGACCAGCCTCAGGAGAGATGGAAGAGGAGTTGTTTGCTACACACATCTGGGTAAAAGCTGCACGCTGCAGTACATGGGATACATCTGCAGGTGTGCAGTGGCAGAGATGCTGTACTGCTATCAGGATTTTGTGGGGAACAAATTGAATCCCAGGAAGAAGTGGTGAAAAGCTGCTGTTAGTAAAAGAGTAATGTGTGCAAGAGTATTTGAGTTATAGGCTAGGCAGTGCAGGAGGGCTGTCACAGCTGGACTGTTTTGTCCTGCACCCTCTGCATTGTGTGTGCCATCTCTACTGAAATCTGCACATCCATGCCAGTACATGAGCTGCATTTTTCTGGCCATATTCAGCTCCCAGCTCCTATGGAGGAAATCCAAAGTCAGTCCAGTGGCTTTGGAGTCACACTGGTGTAGCTGAGTTTATCCTCGTGTTGTGAGCACTGTATTTTCCCTTGCCAAATACAAAAGTGTGCAGGTGGATGTGCATTTTATGAATCCCTGTTGCTTAGCTTGACTCGTGTCCTGACCATATCACCTCTGCACTTAGCAGGGAACTTTGCCTGCTCTTCAAAGGTGAACCAAGAGGTCTGTGTGATAATGAAGAAGGTGTACTGTTGCTTTTCCATGAACAAGGCCTGGGTTTTTCAGTATCAGATCTTGCAGCTCTCCTGTTCATACATTTAATGGGATTGTTCTCACAGCCACTCTCCCCAGGGATGCCACACTGCCCAGGATATTTTCTTTTGACATTACAGAGTAAGCAGAACTATTTCAAGCTCATCCACTTTTTGTCTGCCCGTGAGGCCCCTGTAAGGAGCAGGCCATTCTGCTGAATGCTGATCCCCTTATAGCTAGACATATGCTGCTCACCCACATACTTCACCACCTGACAGTGTCACAGTCTGTGCCTGTGCATATCATGCATTCACGTGCTCCGAAATCTCATCCTATCCTTTCCCCACCCCAGGAAACGCCTGAGCAAACTCACTCCCTGAGCCTTGACAAAGAACCCTGACTTTGGGTTAAGGATGGAAGTATGGCACCCTTTCATGAAGTCACACTCTTACCTCTCCCCACTCAGCAGCTCAGAGGACCCAGGGAATGTGGCAATCTTCCTGGCATTGCACTCATTCACCTCAGCAAGCGTGCACCTTGACAGAGACCCTTCAGTGGGGCAGACTGAAATATGAGAAGAAAACCTCCTGCACAATACACACGTACAACTCATTCTTGTCTGTCCTGTGGGACAGGCACCACACAGGCTCACAGCTGCTCCCAGGGTGCACAGAAGCACGTGTGCTTATAGGAGGCATGAGGAGAAAGCCAAAATATGTAGACACGCAGGCTCTGACGAACAGGTAGGGTGCAAAAGAAATCTGCATGTAGAGGTCATGCATACACACAAACATGTGCTTGTTGAGACATGCACTACCCCCCGAGAGGGAAGGGCAACCCCTGGTATTGATACAGGCTGGGGGATGAATGGATTCAGAGCAGCCCTGATGAGAAGGACATGGGGGTGCTGGTGGATGAGAGGCTGGACATGACCTGGCAATGTGCACTCGCAGCCCAGAAAGCCAGTTGTATCCTGGGCTGCATGAAAAGCAGTGTGGGCAGCAGGTCGAGGGAGGAGATTCTGTCCCTTTACTCCACTCTTGTAAGACCCCACCTGGAGTGCTGCATCCAGGTTTGGGGTCCCCAGAAGGACATGGACCTGTTGGAGTGAGTACAGAGGAGGGCACAATGATGATCAAAGGGCTGGAGCACCTCTCCTACGAGGAAAAGCTGAGAGAGTTGGGGGTGTTCAGCCTGGACAAAAGAAGGAAGACTTTTGTTCTCCAGGACAAGACTTCATTGTGTCCTTTCAGTACTTGAAGGGGGCTTATAAGAAAGATGGGGACAGATGTTTTAGCAGGACCTATGGCAGTAGAACAAAGGGTAATGGTTTTAAACTGGAGGAGGGTCAATTTAGATTAGATATAAGGAAAAAGTTTTTTACAATGAGGGTGACAAAACACTGAAACAGGTTGCCCAGAGAGGTGGTAGATGCTTTACCCCTGGAGACGTTCAATATCAGGTTGGAGGGAGCTCTGAGCAACCTGATCTAGTTGTAAATGTCCCTACTGAGACAGGGATGATACAGGAGCCTTTGACTCTGGAGCAAATGGATGGCAGAAGAGAGTCACTGATGAGGCATGGTATAATGCAGCAGGATCCTTTGTGGCACTGGGATGGCACTTGTGATTACCAGGTGACTGCAGGTGCTGTAGGTGACACAGCAAGTCCTATGCCATCACTTTGTCCTCAGCAGCAACTGGGTGGGACACAAGTCACTTTTCCTCATCCCAGCTGGTCCCATTCCTGCCACAGTCATGAACTCATAGAAGCCCAGGCATATACTAAGGGCTGTATTGCTGCTATCCATGAGGGGACCCAGAGGCAGTAATGCCTCAAAGAGATCATGCAAACTCACCATGTCTCTATCCTTCCCTTTCAGAAACCCAGACAAGGGGATCCAGTTCCTGATCTCCCGAGGCTTCATCCCGGACACCCCCATTGGGGTGGCACATTTTCTGCTCCAGCGGAAGGGCCTCAGCCGCCAGATGATTGGGGAATTCCTGGGAAACAGCAAGAAACAGTTCAACAGAGATGTCCTGGAGTAAGTGTGGAAACCTATCGCCCTCCTTCCCTCACTTTAGAGGAGTTGCCAGCCCACTGTGCTCCTGGCTGCATCAGCAAGCACTCCATTGTCCTCCAAGCCCCTCCATCTCCGCTCTGCAGGAACCCCACCATTCCCACTGCCTATCTGGCACCCTTCAACATGTTTTCCAGCGTTGTGTTTAGTATCATCAGCCCTTTCGTTCCAGTCTCTCCTCAGAAGGCCTGTGATTATCTAGCAGGAGCTCAGCACTGTCAGGGTTTAGGACTAGTGATGCTGGGAGGTTTTGGGTCTGGGAAGCTCTGTGGCTGGTGTCTCATTCTATCCAGATAAAGCACCTCTGATGATTTCTGGGAAGCACTAAGAGAGGCAGAGGAGGAAAAATATGTGCTCCTTGACCAGGAGGAAGAAGTGAATGCTGGCTACACATCTGGTTCTCTTTCTGTCCAGGTTGGAGATGGGTGTCCTTTTCAATTTGTTCAACTGCATCACAGAAATAATGAGAAGTGGGTCGAGGAGGCCTGCATGAGGAAGCTTGCTACGAAGCGTTTGTGATTGCCACTGCAGTCACAGAGCACTGAGGAACATCCCCGCTCCAAAATCTCCAATGAGCTGAACTGTCCTTTTTCAGAACAAGATCTCAAATTTCCTCCCTGCTTCTGTTCAGTCACTGTCTTTGCTGGATTGTTACCTTCAATTCTCTCCTGGTCACACAAGCCCTGTGTCTCTCAGCCACTTCTCTCCATTCAGGTCTAGCTCATTCAGAGACACATTTCAAGGGATGACCAGCACTCAGCTGGGTCTTTCTTTTATTATGCAGAAACAGAGTTCTTAGGTGGGAAGTCCTTTGCATTGGGTCCTTTATTATATTCTCCGGTTCTCCAAAATGTTCTCTCTTTCCCTTGAGTTTTGCAATGGTTTCTCTTGAACCAAACCATATAGAAGCCCCAAATCCAACGCACACACCACTTCTATGCCAGAAAAAGACTGGAGGATGACGAAGTTCAAGAGCCAAATCTAGGTCCAAATTTCAAACTTCATTCCCACTGCAATTGCTGTTTCTTATTGCTGCAGGTACCTGACCTTTAGTTCATCTCTTTTTTAATATACTGTATGGGTATTGATTTGGCCAGCAACAAGACACATGTTCTCTCCAGTTTCTTCATGCTGAGAGCCACAATTAAAAGTAATTGCCTCTCTTTCTCCAGCAAGTAATGTGTGGACTGCTTCCCCTGATAGATAATCTGCTAAAGTCCAAACCTAGCATCTGCAGAGACAGGGAAATATTGCAATAGCAATATGCTGTTGCTTGCTTCTTGTCCTAAATTTGGCATCTTCCCTGCAAATGACCATGTTCTTCTGCCTCCACATGGGACTACAAACTCTGTGTCAGCAGTTCCTGAGAACAGTCCCTATTGCAAAGCTTGGTATCTGCCTCCCAGCCCCAAGGCCCGGGAGCTGCTGTGTCGTGATTGCCTGTCTTGTTTCTGCATATAGCAGGGGGGCCACTGAAGCCAGGGGCCCTACTCCATCATGCTCATTAACCTGAGTTTCCACTGCACCTCTCATGTTTATGAGAGAGTGACCCTGCCATCCTATTTACAGTTGTAGAAAGGAGGGCTCAAAGATGGGGACTGAGCTATTGAGGCTGTGGACATACCTTGGACAGGGACTGTGTGTGCCTGGGTATGTATCAAGGAACTGAATCTGAATTCAGGGTTCAAACCCGTGTCTGATCTCTCCAGGCAACAGATGATATGCTTCCACTAACAGTCTGTGCTGCCAGCCCCTCTTCATAATTAATGGCTGATTCGTCTCCCCTAAAGGGAAAGATAAAAGTAGACTTAAGATATACACAAAATTTCTAAAATGGGAAAGAAAGAACACGCACATTCAGCTGGTTGTAGCTGTGCTGTTTGAAAGTACTTTCACTCTCTTCCTGTGTCAGTTCTGAGCTGGAGGTAGCAATGTTTGGTGGTTTTTGCAAGCAGATTTTCATCAACTTCTTCTAAGGGCTGGCTGGGCAATGGCCGCACACCCAAGAGTGTGACATGCATGGAAACAATGGAGAAAGCATTGACAGGAGAAATTCTGGCTCAGGATTATCATCCTGCATATTTTACCTGCCCATGCTGCAGGAAGAAGAGGGCTGGCAGTGTAGTATAGTATGCTGGCATTTGCAGCTCACTATAGCTCAAGGGCTGGTCACAACTTCTGAGCTGTTTCAGTGGGATCAAGAGGCAGATCAAAGACCTTTTGGCATCTTAGAACTGTTTAAGACCTAGTCTGGTTCTCATTCCCCATCAAACTCCATCAATCTAGCTCAGGAACACTGACACAGGTTGGGAGAATAGACTCTGCAAGGGCTGTCTTGCAGTCCCCACATCTACCCACTCTTAGAAAGCCAATGTGGTATTCCCTGGAGACCATGTTGAAGCAACAACACCCCCTGCAGTAGCTTTTGCACAATTTGCCCAATAGCACAGCCATTGCTGTGTCCCAGATTGGCAGAAGAAGAACAGGCACTGTTAGTTCTGGCAAGGTCGAATGTCCAGGCAGGGTGGCCGTGAGCATGCAGTAGTTCTTGGACAGGCTTGACCACCTGCATGAGCAAGCTGACACGGAGTCAGGGATATCTGTGCTCTTTCACATCCCAAACCTGACTCTGGAGCCTCCTCTACCTCCCCAAAGCAATTTCAATTATTGATGCCACTTGCTGTGTTAGTTTAGCTTTCGCTCGATGTGAAAACTTATGTTGCAATTGTGTATTGTAAGCAACGTTTCTATTGCAGCCAGGTTAAATCAACCCAACTGCATGAATAAATAATAGGACAGCTTTTAAAACATCTGCAGAAGTGTCAGCCTCCCTTGTGATTTGGAGGCGGGGGCAGAGCTGCCCAGGTTACAAACTCCAGACTCAGCTGTAAAGTCCAGCCATAAGTCTGTACTCTGCAAAATTCTCTTGGCTTCCACAGATATTGAAGCTGTGCCGGCTGACTGACAAGCCTGTCTGTTGTCACAACAGAGCTCAGGAATGCCGAGTGGCATCTGGCACTGTGAAGACGATCCCACTTTACTGCCCATCTAGTAAATGCAAAGCTCCAGAGAAGAGCCATGTTGGCTGCAAAGCCTTTTATGTACATGGACAGGATTTAGGCGATGGTAAGCATTTTATGAGGCTTGGAGCACTTTGGTAGGCTATTTTGCCTTCCCACACCTTCATGCCCAGCATCTAAATGCCCTGAAATTATAGTCTCCCTTCCATCTTCTTACTC
Organism: Pseudotriccus pelzelni; assembly: GCA_035584735.1. Lineage (NCBI taxonomy): Eukaryota > Metazoa > Chordata > Aves > Passeriformes > Tyrannidae > Pseudotriccus > Pseudotriccus pelzelni. The sequence goes on from JAWMRA010000041.1 coordinate 65,494,953, forward strand.
CTGTCTTTCAATCTTTAACTGATTTTCTTGGAACTCAGAAAAGGTGTCTGGATAACTCACAAGTGATTCTACACACTAGCCAGAAGATCAAGGGAGAGGGCGGGGGATTTTCAACAGTTTCTGACTGTCACTGACACATACACTTTGATAACACTAGCCTGCTCAGGTCTGTCTCTTTAGGAAGATGCACTATGTAATTTTTCTCTTGTAGAAAAGGCTTCAATCTTTAAAACAAGGATTTATCTCAACTGTTGTTGGCCACCACCAAATTTAGTGTTTTCTAGCAATTTATGAATTCCTTTCATCAAAGAGCCATGTATCCCTCAAGAGTGTTGTTTTCCTCAATGTGCTTGTTTTGGCTGGGCATCTAGCTTTTAGGCATTTTGTGTTACAGGGCATAAATCCCATCTGTAACCTATTTTAAGCATCCCACAGAACAACCACTCACTGCAATCAGCATCCCACAGTAGGATCCAGCCTCTTCTCCTGGGAATCTGTTTCCATAACCTGTCCTGCAGCCAGCTGGGAAGAGTCACTGGGGACCTATCCCAGAGTTTCAATGTCTAGCAGTCCAGGGAATACAGCTGGAAAGAGATGGCCTGGGTCATTAAAGCACCTATGTGGTACCAAGCAGTTTTAATCAAATCTATTTGGCAAGTACAGCAGAAAAATAACTTTGTTACTTAAAAAAAGTCAGGCCCAAGGCATTAAAATGTATTTTTAATATGAGACTCATCATCATTCTTGTGTCCTTTATTCATTCTCCATTTATCTGTTTGCTTTTGTTGTCCTTCATTCATATTTCCCTTCACTTTAGTTCATTCTTCCCCTCCACCTGGTTCTGACTCAGGAATTGTCTTCCATTTATCCATTCTTGTTCATTCATGAACAAGATAATGTGATGCCATGAATGGAGTCGGCTGTGCCACTGGTACTGGATGGTTTGTGCTCAGCTTGTGGGACCCAGAGGTGCAGAAGTGGCTGTCCTGCTACATTTGCTGTCAGAGGAGAAATGGGCAGGGACTCAAGCAGAGGAGATGTTGTGCTCAGTCGGGGGCTGGATGGTGTTAGACTGTGAGTTGCTGTTGGATGCACTCACCCTGTGGGTGTGTAGCTTTCCTGTCTGTGAAGCCTGTGTTGTCTTCTCTTTCATGGAAAGTCAGGAAGAGAAAAGCTGCTCTTAGGACTGTAAGTGCAGAGCTGGGAGCCTAGCAAAGAGACTGTCTCTCCAATAAGTGTTAGATTCCTCTTGGACTGCCATAATGAACTTGTCAGGTTAGCCCAAACCAGCTTTCTTTACCCTTCTCACCGAGGACATTACAGAGGATCAATAAGGAGCTTGCATCACAGGACAGTTTGAGCAGCACAGTGTTGCAGCTTGTGCTGTGGAGCAATAGATAATGATGTGATGGAAACAGGACAGAGGAAAGAATGTGTTAGGCAGTTCTGGCCTCCTGCTGCAAGCAGAGCTGTAGCACAGATCAAACATAAGCAAGAACTGCTTTCACAGGCTTGTGAAGGCTGATGGTGCAGCTCGAACTTGCCTAGGTCCACGGCAAAACAGTGTTTTGTTCTCCAAGGAAATGTTCCCAATGTCCCTTGGTATAGGCTGGACAGAACCCTCCCCTGCATGGTCAACATGTCTGGAGTGGGAACAGCTCTGTACTTGTGAGGCAGCTTTGGTGCAAGGCATGGTGCACTAGGCAATTCCTTGCTTAGGAAGGAGTAGTTGCCCAAGTAGCCATGTGAGCTACCAACAGCCATGGGAGAGCAAGTGGGCGTGAATCAGCCCCAGAAAAAAACAGGCAATACGTGTCATATAGCATCCCCCAGAAAGAGAAGACTGGTGTAGGCCATAGTCTTCATTGTGGAGACTATCCTTGCACAAGAGGGCACAGAGGGCAGGATTGGGACACACAGCTGTGCCCACTCTGCAAGGAATCACTGAGTACTGCTAAGTTTTTGTTCAGTTAGCACATGCAGGGCAGCGTCCTCACAGGGAGATGAGCTCTTCCTCTACAATTCACCCAAATCCTGGTTCACCTGCAGAAAGCCTGTAGAATTAGGTAGGCTAAGAAAAGAGATGTTTTTTTATTAATACCTTTGTGCCTTGTGATTTTAAACTTTCCACCTGGCTGCCTCCCCCATTGCTCCCTCCCTGAGTGTAGGCTGTAGGTTCATTACAGACACTTTTAGTTGCATCCCAGCTCCTGCTGCACTGGCACCTGAGCGGAAAAGCTGGAAAATAGGTCATTACACTTGGGTGAGCAGATCCCAGCCCCACATGATACAGCTGCTTCCTGCCTTCACTGAACCCTTTTGCCACAGGCTTTTTTTGCCATGCTTTAGCCCTGTGCTAAGTCCTCACAGCTCTGAAGCCATTATGTCCACCCCCTTTGGGGGGAATGCCCTGTAGCCTAGGAGGCAGCATGGCTACCACAAAGACAACAGCTGGGCAAAAGAACCCATCTAGAAGCCCACTCTTTGGTCCCGGCAGCTGGCGTGGAACACTCTGCAGTTGTGAGGTGCCTGTCTGTTGGGTGTCCCAGGGCAGATCGAGCTCCCCATGTATACAGGTGGCACGAGAGCCCTCAAACCCCACTACTTTGTTTGTGAGGCAGGGTGTCAGCACTTTTCCTTCACACTTCAGCAACATGATCCAAACATCCAAAGTCATATCCCTGCAAATAGTAGGCTAAATCCACTTCTGCATGTGCTGTGAGCTCAATTTGTGTAGCTTGTTGCCAGTTCCTGGGCATGAAGGAGTTGAAACAGGAGGGGATTAGGTGATTACTGTGCCCCTGCTTCATTATCCTTCAGGCCTCCTAGTGGTCTTGGAATAGCCATCTCACAGGTTTTCTGCTGTTTGTGGGAAAAAAATGAACCCGGCACTGTTTTTGGCATGTGCACATAAGCTGTTGGTTTATTCCTTGGATACAGAGAGCCACCCACTCTCATATCCCATGTCAGCTTCCAGGGTCTCTGCCTTGGAAAGAAAAGACCTCCTGGCTCTGGCTTCATGAAGAAAAGTTGCATCACGTTTAAGGGGAGCTCTGACAGAGGCACCACAGTGCATTCAGGAGGGGAACAGGAGTCAGCACAGGAATCTGAGGTTAGGCAAGGCAGCAAGACTTGTAGCCATGTAGAAGAGGAAAAGGAACATGGCAGCCCCATAGCACAAAGCTTTTCTTTGAATGGACTTTCCTGTGTCAAATTGCTCACAAAAAAGTATCAGACAGCTATGATCCACCATTCTTTCTGGCTGTCTAGCAGCAGAAAGTAGCAGCCTACCTGATGGCTCCTCTAGGAACTATTCCTCAGGCCTTTGGCACAGGCTTTGTCAGATAAATAAAATCCAAGCATAGGCTGACTTTACTTGAGTCAAACATTTTTCCTGGCCTGTCCTTTCTGCCTGGTCAACTTTTCTCAAGAAGCAGGACACCCTTCTTTGGGCTTAGAGACAAATGGAAAAGACTCCCAGGAGTTCATCTTAAAATTTACAAAGTAAACCTGCATCTGTGTGAGAAACTCTCAAAGGAGAAGCTGAGTATAATTTATGTCATAACAGTATAACAGTGCCTGTTTGAGTCTGAAAAGAGCTATGAACAGCTGTTTTGTCCTACTTGTCCTAACAAAGGTTTGATGTTTTCTGTATCAAGGGCATTGACTTTATTACTTGAGATTTGTACACAAAGGGGAAGACAAGTTAGAGCAGCCTGTGTGGAAGAGAAAAGACTGATCAAAGAGGGAAGGAGGGGGCAAAAGCTAGATGATTTAATGCCGATGGATTGGGTGACCTCAGCAGGTCTCCCTGATGTGTGCAAGGACTGTTCTTTCACATGTCTGGAAGCAGACAATAGCAGCAAAATCGTCAGGGTCAATGCTGAGAAACATCACACCTTGGAAAGGATTAAAAAATAATAACAAAAGTCCAAGTGCACAGGTGGTTGCAGCTGTGAACACAGTAATGACTAAACAGAGAAGAACTCTTTTTACTATCAAAGATAAATTCCAAGAAGCAGAATGCCTTGATGTCAACCCAAGGGAGTGAGTATAAGCGTAAGAAAAATAAAAATAACAAAGGAAAGAGGCAGTGGAGGAAATTTTTCCTATTGCCAGAAACCATTTGTATTTCTGCAGTCCACCTCTTGGAGAGAGAAAAAAATGTTTCATGGAAGATTTTCTATGAGAGCAGTCCCTTTGATTCTCTTCCCTTGCTCCTCATCAAGTGTTCCTAAATTTCGATTGTATGGAGTTTGTACAGGGAAAGAGCCCACGTTTCATAGCTGAGCCTGTAACAACTCCACTCTTAGGAGGTACAAAGCACTTTATGTTCAGTCAGAGCTCCGGTAAGTTATTCTGTGGGTGTCACCCCAGTTAAATGATGATATCTCAGCTTTGAATCAATAAGGCAACAGAAGAATGGAGAGACGTCTCTGAGCATTTGAACCCTGTCCCTCACCCATTTGAGGCATTGTACAACAGATTTTTATTCTAGTAAGGCTGCACATGGTACTCAACAGCCTAGTTCACAAACCACTTCCCAACAAGCCCACAGCAAACTGCAGCAGTTTATCACAGAAAGGAAGAAGAAGAAACTGGTGACAGCACATGCCTTTACTGGAAGATATGTCCGTTTGGCAAAATTTCCAGTAATCCTAGTAAATGGAAGGATCTAGAAGAGAGCTAATCCCTTCCCCCTCTGTTTTCCCTGTACCACTCCTCAGAATCCCAGACAACCTGTCTCAGGGGAAATTTCCTCCTAATCTTAAAGTTGGGCTCCATTTATCCTTTACAACATGAGAAAACAATCCAAACAATGAAATAAAGGGTGGAGAGGGGTAGATGGAATTAGTGTCCAAGGTATATAGACGCAGAAAATATGAAGTTCTTGAATTTTTAATACATTTCTTATGTCAAGTCGGTGCCATTAGCAAATTAGTAACTTTGTATTTAAGGAAGGCTTAAAGAAAATGGGATTTTGGCAGCTGTGAATTTCTTGGTCTGTCAGACAGAATGTCAGCTTTGAAAATTTATTTGTGGGAAAGAATAATGACAGGTAGGAAAGTAAATGCTACATACAAAAGCCAGTGGACAGTATTCAATGTCTGTCTTTGTTAAAATAACTAGTTTTCTAGACAAGGGACATGCAGAAGGTAATTCTAGACTTCAGCAAAGCGTTGGAGATGAGAAATATTTAGTGGAGAGTGGAAGAGAGAGAAATTAGCAGAGGAATCATAAAGAGGGCAGAGAATTGGCTGATGCAGATATTAGTGCCTACATGCTCTGCTGAAATGGGAATTTGGGCCTAAGGGAGGTTACGAACAGACTTTTCTGAGTCTAGTCTTTTGATTAATGCTTGCAGTAATGACCTGAGCACAAAAGGTAGGAATAGCTAACAGAATGTGCTGAAGCCACAGAGGGAAGGTGTTGTCTTTACTGAAATATCAGGCAGTAAGAATAAGAACAAGTACATTAATTGACTAATGCAGACAGCAAGAACTGTAGTAGCAGGTTTTGGAGACTAACAGCAGGGCCTTTATAAGCTGACAATGTTTTACTGGGAAATACAAGAGGTGGCATCCCCTTCTTGGGGTATCTAACTTGGCTATGAATTACAAGTGGCCAGTGCATCACTTTGAAATAAAAAGTGATAGCAGACGAGAAGGTTATTGCTGGTAATATTGTTACTTCTGTACAACAGCTTCCATTTCCTTTTTTCCCTGAGCTGGCTCTGGTCTTCAAAGAGGTAATGAACATTGTGGTTGCGAGGGAGTGAAGAGTGGTGAAGAAAGTACGGGTTGGAAATGGGGATGGATACTGGACAGAATGGAGGGTGAGAACAGGCCAGTGAACTGAGATAAGAGAAGGATGGATAAGCAGATAGTGAACAAGTGCATGTGCTGACTGGGCTGGAGGAATGAACGATGTGTGAAGGATTACCAGAAGATAGGAAAGTCAGAAATAGATGGATCTATCTCTGTATTGATTATTGGTGTTGATATAGGTGTCTAAATATCTATGTGAATGTAGATGTCTAGATATCTATATAGATGCAGGTAAATATCAATATACATATTAGATATATACTTTCTCTGTATATGCATGTGTAAATACATATGCTGTATGTGGTATGCTTTGTATATATCATGGTGTACACACACACACACACACACACACACAAACACATATATGTATGCAGTCAGGCACAGGAATTGCTCATCAGCTGTAGAATACAGAAATCGCTTGTCTGAAATGACTGCCTACTGAAAGCATGACCTGGGCAGCTGCAGTGATGTCTTAGGACATTTCCCATGGTATTCTGGGAGGCTGAGCCTTGGCACTGCAGTGAAGGAGCCTGCCTGGTCTCATCCAGGGGAGAACATTCTGATGAAGGCTGTTCCCCTTTCACAGCTGCGTGGTGGACGAGATGGACTTCTCAGGCATGGAGCTGGATGAGGCCCTGCGGAAATTCCAGGCCCACATCCGCGTGCAGGGGGAGGCACAAAAGGTGGAGCGGCTAATTGAGGCTTTCAGGTAAGAGAGTGAGCCCTGCAGCCCCACTGCTGCAACCAGGTGTAAGCAGAGAACCCACTCAAGGGAAAAAATCAGTAATGGAGAGAATGATCACGGATTTCCCTTCCAAGGAGGGTGGCCATGGAGGGGATTCTGAAGTGTGGAGTCCTCTGTGCCACTGTTGCATGTGAACCATGTCTGTGTCAGATGTACGGTGGCATGAAGGGCACAAAGGGCCAGAGTGAGGCCAGTGCTGACATATCTGCCAGCAAGGGATTCCCTGATCGTTGGTGTGTTCAAAGGAAGAGCAGCAGTGGGGCTTGCAGGGGTGCTGGGTTGCTCCCTTGGTGCTTCCAGAGGAGTGCTTTGTCTTTACCAAGGCAGGCTGGAGTAGACACCTGCTGTATTACCCTTAAACAGTGACGCCTCTCCAGTCTCACTTGCTTTTTTGGTTCCTAAGGACAAGAAGCCTGAAGTTTCAGTGGCCTACTTCAGTCACTGATGGGGAAATTTGCCTTCAGAGAGCAGTCAGTTCCTTCTTGTTTGTATGAGAGGTGGAGTGAAAGGAGAAATTTGTTCTACTTGTGATAAAGCCATTGCCAACCTGGGGGAGAGGGCTCCCATGTTCCATGTTAAGTGTGTGCATCCCTCCTGCTGCAGCCAGAGGTACTGCATGTGTAACCCAGATGTGGTCCAGCAGTTTCACAACCCGGACACCATCTTCATCTTGGCCTTTGCAATCATCCTCCTCAACACGGACATGTACAGCCCCAACATCAAGCCCGACAGGAAGATGATGCTGGAGGACTTCATTCGCAATCTGAGAGGTGAGGGTCCTGCTCTGATTTTTTTTTTGCCCTCTTGCTGCTCTAAATTCTGCCTAGGTGAAGGCAGCAAAAATCTAGGGGGATTGTCTTTCTCTGGGGCTGCTGCTGCTCCCTGTGAGCCAGACGTGAGAGGCCCTTTGAGGTCCCTTCTGGAATGCTGGGGATGGGAAAAATCTAATTAGTTTTTTCTTCTGCAGAAAGCTGTCCAGCCTTCTCTGAAACCAGCCATTTTCCTTGAGAGATGGTTTCATCTTTTAATAGATCTCATTGCTTGGAAGCAGTCCATTGTATTAAATTTTCCTATTGTTCAGCTCTATCCTTCTTAGACCCTGCTGGATTGTGCTAAACAAGCCATTCCCCTCCTTGCTGGTTTGAATATATGAACACATTTTCCTTCTATTCAGGCTAAATCTTCCCCTTCTTAATTGCCTGCAATTACTTATAGTAACTGCAGGCGTGACAGAGTTCATGCATACATTACCTCTTTGCAATTTCTGATACATCGGTTCCCCAAATCAATTTTCTTTTGTTTTCAAGGTCGGTCCTTCCAATCTTGGTAATAGATTGCTAAAAGCACTTTTTCAGATGTGGTCACAACATGCTCATGTATAAAGCCACTGCCTCGTCCTTATTTTCAGATCTACTAATGCAGCTTAGTATTGTTTGGCCTTTTGGACATCATGTCTAGGCAAATTCTTGTCTAATTTCCCAGCCATATTCAGTCCTAGGTCATCCTAGGTCAGCCATCTTCCAAGTTTCTCTTACTGCACATCTGCAATTCAGATGAAGCACTCTGAAAGTTTTTCCAGTGTAAACTCATGTATTTTTTTGAAGATTTTGTACTTCTGTGGATTCCTTTGACTTGTTTCTTTGTCCTGATTGCTGTTCAGAAAGTGTCGTCTCAGCCTCCCACACCTTCCACAATTTGTCATCTGCTTCAGTCTGGCATAATATGACACTGAGGTCCCTTTTCAAGTTAATTCTAGAGATACTGAATGGGAATGCTACCTGCCATCATCCCCTTTAGTATTACAGCTGAAAGCACTAACTCAGAGGGTTTTTTTTTGTGGTTGTTAACTTACTCTTTGGAGTTGCTTGAAAATCTGCCAGTTAACATCACAATGAATTAAACCAACATGAGGGTCCCTCACCTCCAGTGTGTAACCACCACAAGTCACTCACTCGAGCGAGTGAATGTCACCCCATTACAGACAAGGGGAGGCAGTTCATTCCAGCCTCACCTGCAGGCCAATGCCCAGGTCAGTACCTCCACCAGCCTGTGTTTGAAAAAAGACAGGGTGTTCGGGATGAATTTGCAAGGATGTGGATGAGGGAGCCAGGAGATGACAATGCCTCTCCATTCCTCAGCAGTTCCTCACCTGCATCACTCAGGGCAGTTCTTCTCAGACCAGGTTGCTGGAGGCAAAGCAGAGAAAATCAATATAGAATGACTGAAGGAATTCAGTCTGGAGAAAGGACTGGCAGTTTGATTTGCAGTGTTTGGCTCAGGGAAGGGTAAAAGAAAACTATTCTGCCAGGCTCTGAAGGGTCAGACAGCAAAATTTGCAGAATTACCCAAGGAGGAAAGGGGCAGGATCAAGACAAAGATATCACAGACAGAACAGCAGGAAAGTATTACTCCTAGGAGACAACACAGAAGGAAAATGGTGGAGGTCACCAAGCAGACAAGGAGAGCTGATGCTTGCATTGGCAGGAAGAGCTGCTGAATCCCATCATAGGTCTTCTCCATATCTAGCACTTTTGATGATATGAAATCAATGCAGGGGTTGCTGCTGAATGGCCCAAGATATATCAGTGAGAAATCGTGGCTATAAAACCTTAGGGAACACATGGAAAGGAGCCACCATGCAGAGCAATGGAATAATAAAATCTTCTGCATTGGCCTTAGAGATGTCAGTCTCTCCTGCTGGTGCATTAGATGCATTAGAGCAAGAAATAAAACAGCTTAAAGTGAAGTATTGCTACTCCCCTGCAGTCTTCCCAGCACTGCACAGTGCAGAGGGAGTAGTGGCTTGCCAGGAACCATACATTATCTGTGTTTGGCAGGGGTGGACGACGGTGCTGACATCCCACGGGACCTGGTGGTGGGAATCTATGAGAGGATCCAGCAGAAAGAACTGAAGTCTAATGAGGACCATGTGACTTATGTCACCAAAGTGGAGAAGTCCATAGTTGGAATGAAAACGGTGAGCACCCACAACCCTGCTGGCACACAACCCTGTCCCCTACCTCCCTCAGTGCCCTCTTTTCTGTGTTTTTCCTCTAGGCCCTTCCTCCTCCTATGTAATACTTTCCTTGTTTGTCTTGATGAATTTACTCCTTTTTCTCCAAACACTTTTCTCCCTGTTATCTCATTCTCTCCTAATTTTGGGGTATGTCCTTAGAATTTACAGTATCTAGGGCAGTAATTGTTTGCCCAAGAATTTTACTGCATGTCCTGCTTGCCAGTGCTCCACTTATAGCTCTGCAGTGTTTCAAACTTTCAGGCTTCCTAAGGCTGTAGGAATTGGAAGGCAAAGTGATAGAAAACAATTGTAGCCATCTGTCTCTAATGAGTTCCCTAAAGATTGCTGGGGTTAAAAGATCCCCAGATGCACAGACATCTTCTTTAGCAGTAACCAATCTGTAATGCAAAAACACACGTACTGTTTACCCCAAAGGAGCAGAATAATTTCTCAAAGCCCAGGAAACCTGCTGATGTCCAGCGGGGTGAGAAAGGATGAGCAGTCACCCAGGGATTGGAAGGCCCAGGTATATAAAGGCAGGGGGTGTGAACAAGAAGGTTGCCTGTAGCCTGTCCCCTGATTTATCTGGATCACAAAGGCACAGCTCTCTCTGCTATGGCACCAGCAGGAAAAGTGACGGCGAGGAGTGGTGGTGAAGAGATGATTTGAGTGGGCAAAGTGGGCTGAATTGGCTTGAGCTATTGTCGCTGGGCAGGGTTGTACAGGCTGAGGGTGGGAGAGACAACAGTGGCATCTCCCTCCACTTCTGCATCCCTTTATGGGTTCCCTGCAGGTTCTGTCTGTGCCCCATCGCCGGCTGGTCTGCTGCAGCCGCTTGTACGAAGTGACCGACGTGAACAAAGTGCAGAAGCAGGCAGCTCACCAAAGGGAAGTTTTCCTCTTCAATGACCTGCTGGTGGTGAGTGCGCTCTGACAATTAGGCCCTGTAGTAATAAAACTCACCCTGATTTCTGTACAGAAATCTAAAACCAATCCACAACACGCATTTCCCCCTGTCTCCTAAGGACAGACCATCTCCTGGTTCATCAACATTGTAAGACATAGCTCTGGATCCTTCACTGTTAAAAACCTACTAAATCTAAAACTCCACTAACCCTTGAAAAAACAAACTGTCACATCCCAGAGCCATCCAAGCAATGTCATTGCTCTCTCTCATGCCTTTGCCAGCAGGGAGGTTCATTTCATGAAAGCGAGGTTCATTTCTTTGTCTGTTTGTACTATAGTAGACAGAGCCCTCTCATGCACTTCAAATCTTTCCTGCCAGACACTTTAAAACCACTGTCTTCTAACATGGAAAAGGTTGTAGCAGACTATATAGTACTTACCAGACCCCCAAATGTGTGCAGTACTTTTGAAAGTGTCCTGCCCCAGCAACCTTGAAATGAATTCAGGCAGGTACAGGAGAGCACAGGTACACTGAGACTGGGAGGAGGATGAACAAAATCCTGCTGAATTTAATGGCAAAGTGAAACTGTTTTTTGTAAATGTAAGGCTAAAGTCAAACTCTTTTGTAGAAGCAGAGGACAAGAGATCTTTACCACTATTCCTCTGCATCCATTTGTATAGTTGTGAATCTGGGGAGAGGCTCTGCTCCTTGCTATCCCTCTACTCCAAGGGTCCATAAGAACTACTGCTGAGGGACGAAGGCAGCAGAGCATTCAATTATGCTCTTTTTCCCAGCTCTAAGGTATTTATGACAGGCTTCCCTTTGCCTTTTTATCCGACCCTTGGTGTAGAGAATTACCCTTGCAAAGTCAGAAATGTGAGAATCAAAAACCTGGACCCCTGGGAGACAGAGAGCTGAATGGGCCCCAGGGTGATGCCTACAGAATTTCAGAAGTGTTGTTACAAGCTCAGCCTGCCAGGCAGCTTTCTGGGCAAAGAGCCTGTTGGTCACCAAGCTTCCATCTACACTTAACAGAGCTTTCTAAAAGCCATTTTGCTTTGAGCAGTTTGCATTGTTCTTGCCTCACTGTTCCCCAGGACCCTGCCCAGTGATGCATCTCTCCCTCCAACAGATCCTCAAGCTTTGCCCGAAGAAGAAAAGCTCCTCAACGTACACATTTTGCAAGTCAGTCGGCCTGCTAGGGATGCAGTTCCATCTCTTTGAGAATGAATGTAAGTCCATTGCTCCTTGGTTGCTTGGAGGGGTTTGCCAGGGAAAAGAAGAAGGAGGGAGGGGACTGTCTCACCCAGGGTGAGTTGGCATCAGGAGAGAGATTCTATCAGAGTTAGAAGTGGAGGAGAGAAAACCGAGGCTTGGTGCTAAGGAGATCACTGTTTAGAGGCAGTGTGATGAGAAGCTCCTGGTACCTCTTCTAGGTCTGAGCACCTGCAGAGGGGACTCATTGAGGGCTCTGGCTTGCCATGGTGTCATGGAGAACACTAGTGGTGAGGAATGAGGGAATCAGTCCCCATGTACATCCTACTGAGCTCTCAGGAGCCAACTGTAGGTGGAGAATCCCGTTGACGAAACTGCTGCTGCCAGCTTTACCCCCTGTCCCCTCAAGCCCGAAGTCACAACTCCCACCACTGCCTTTGACACTGGTAGAGGCTCAGGTGCTGCCGCCGCCTCCCTGCGCTGTGCCATGCTGTGCTGTGCTGAAAGCTTCCCAAGACAGAAGCAGAGCCCTTGGAACAGCACCCACCAAAGCATGGCAAGGGGCCAGCCCTAGTCAGCCTGACCTTGATGGTCTGGGAATAGAGCCATGATGTGTCATGATTAAGGCTGGTTGTGCGGTGGAGGAGTTCCAGACACAGGCAGGCTTCCTGCTGGCGCAGGCAGAGGGGCAGCACAGCAGTCCCAGGCAAGCATGGCTGATGCCCACTGGGGTTTCATGAGCACATACAGAACACACCGCAAGAAAGGCAGACTGTGGCCATACAAAGTTTCTTACATCCCTCCTCTACTCTGTTGGCAGCGTGATTCACTCCCTCGATATCCTACCCTCTGCAACACGCAGAAGCTCTCACATCCCTGTATGAACAAAAGGGTCATTCATAACTGAGCATCCCCAGGAGGCACCATCAGAGCTGGAATCAGCTTTCAGGGTTGGCGTGACTATCCTGGTAGTGCCCAGAGATCTTCTGGCAAAGACATGCTATTGTGTATTCCCTGCAGAGACAGAAAAGCAGATGTGCTAAAGAGCTTGTGATCAGAACAGATGAGAGAGACACGGGGTGGGGTAAAGGGGCCTGGCACACAAACAGGGGGAGCTGAGGGCTGGCAGGAAATAAAAGGCTAGTCCTTTGGCGTGTTTGGTAAAGACCGATATGGGAAGGCTCATATATACAAAGCTGCCAGTGGAAGGCAGGCAGATGCAGGAGCAGTGGAGGAGAAGTGAAAGCAGGACAAGGGAAAAGACAAATTAAATGTAGAGAAATGTGAAAAGAAGGAGAAAAGAGAATGAAACCACTGGCCATTGAGCAAAAGGTAGAGAAAGTCCAGTCAGAAGTGTGTCAGGTTCTCTGTACACTCTTACTTTTCCACTTGTGTTGACTGAATTTCCAGGCACCACCTGCACCCAACCTGATCTTTAAAACACAAGGAATTTTGCTGTGATATTTTCACTCTCTGGGCATGTCCTTTCATTTACATTCCTGTGTGTTTTGCCTGTGGGGAGTGCTAAGCGGAGACCTACAAGCCCACACCTTTCTCTTTGCCATTCTCCCTGCACAGCACAATGAGCGCCCCCACCAAAGCTGTGCCAACACTCCTGCCATGTTCTCTGAAGATCAAAGTAGAGACTGGGGAGAAGTCCTGCCACTGTGGATGTTAGTGGCTGTTCTGGCTTTGACTCCAGTAGATAACCTCTCCTGATGCATCTGCCACAGGATAAAGTGTTGTTGGCCTCATATGCACTGTTTACTCTTTCATGAATTCAGACGGGCTTTACAGTTCTACCTTTGTGCTCAGGTTCCCAGGGCCAGCATCACACTAAGTGTAACTAAGAGCTAGAATTGTCTGGTTTTGGTAGCACTGTGGTGCTGGTGGCACTTGCTTTGCTGCTGCAGCTTGGCCATTCTGTTCTCTTATAGGGCTGGAATGCTGCAGATTCCCACAGTTTGCAGTGTGACAAACTCTGGGTGTTCCATTCCATTGGACTCATGCTGAAAACTCTCTGTTCTTCAGAGATGCCAAAGCAGCCAACTAGTCCAGCAAGAATGCCTAAAGTCTCTTTATTTATGTCTCCTTTACAGATTACCCCCATGGCATCACACTGGTGACTCCAGTTTCAGGCTCAGAGAAGAAACAGGTACTACACTTCTGTGCTCTGGGTGCTGAGGAAATGCAGAAGTTTGTAGAAGATCTGAAAGAGTCAATAGCAGAAGTGACAGAACTGGAGCAGATACGAATTGAGTGTAAGGGTCTCTAATACAATTCACAATCCAATGCCATCACACTGCATGTGACTACAAGGGAGAAAGGGTAAAGGAAATGAGTTCTTTCAGGAATAGCAGGGAAGAGGATGAGCAGCACAAGTCTGCACAGGACTGTTCTTGGGTTCACTGAAAGGATGAAAAAGCAGTCAGAATCCGTGACCACTGGCCAGCAGGAGAAATGGAAGAACTTAACTACTTACGATGTTTATGGAACAGGGTGTATGATACAGTGGCCTGGAATAGTGAAGCTTAGACTGTCAGGCTCAGAAGACTCTTCTTTGTCTCATACTCCTTTGACTATGCAAATATAATTTGTAGATAGCTGGAACAGGTCTGGTACCTTGCAGACTTGTCCTTCACTTCAGGAATGTCTAGAGGGCAAGCAGTCTCTGCTATTCCGTGGCCTGTCTTATACAGATGAGATGTCCATGTAACCTTTAAAGGCTCCTCCATGTATAAACTGATGAGCCAAAGAAACTCAGCATCGGTGGTCCCCTCATGTGCAGCACTAACTTATTCTGTAAAAATGCAGATCATACATAGAAGGTCATGTGGAGATACATAGTTCCTCCTCATGTCAAGTCCTCTCCATTTTCTGGGTTTTTTTCTTGGCTGTTCCTATCTCCCTTCTTGACACTCTTGTGATTTTCTTGCATTACTTCACCTCGCTGACTTCCCATTTTACTCCTTCAATATGCTGGTGTCCTTCCCTCCATCCTGCTCCTCACTGATTTCCATATGTCTGTCTTTCAGGGGAACTGGAAAAACAGCAAGGGACAAAGACTCTTTCATTAAGGACGAACGGAGCCCAGATGGAATTGCAGTCTAAGCAAGGCTCTCCAACAGGTAAGAGGATACCCAACTTGGTCAAGCAGTGCTGCCTTTGCAAGTGTGTTATCATCGGTTCCTGTGACCATAACTGCAAAAAGAAGCATTCAGTTTTGTATCATTTAGCCTTGGGCAAATAGTGGAAACCTGAGAGCATATGGATTCTTCAAATATCCTAGGAAAACCACTGAAGTCTCATTACCCAGTCTGTAGCTGTAACATCTAGTAAAGAGGTGTTACTGATGGAGCATGGGTGACTTCTGAAGAACCTGGCCCACTTTTTCTTCCCTGAACTGGTGAAACACAGTCTCAGTTCAATTAGCTTCCTCCAGCATCTTCACCAACACTTTGGACCAGCCTCTTTGTATCAAAGGCTTTTAGTCTGTCCATGCCTAGGCTTGTATGCCAGCAAACATCAAGTGCAGAGGTGAGTTGCTACCAACTCACTAGAATGGCACTGAGATCAGGACCTAAGGAGAAGACCCCAAGGAGGTCTCCTCTTACCCCACTAAGCAGCTATCAGGTTGCAAGAGGGTCTGGATTTGTTCTTGTTTGGCCCTGCACCTCTCCCTTTAACTTTCCAGTCCACAGTATAAAGGTCAGCTCTTGACTAGAGGCACAGACCTCATGAGTGAGATATTTTGTTTTATTTCAAAGGCAAGAAGGATTTGGGGGAGAAGGTCTCGGACAGCACAGTGGAGGTAAGTAGAGTGCAGAGTAGCTGAGGTAAGTAATTCCCTCTCACTTCAGCTCTTCTCACATTCTCTGTTGTTTCTTTTCTCAGGTTTTAATCAATGCCTCCCCAGCCAGACTGACAATTTTACCAATTTCCAGAGATACAATTAAAAGTTACTGCTAGGACGGGTAATACAACTTTCAAATCCAAACTAAACTTCAAAGCATTTTCAATCCGTTTTTATAACTGTAACATCCTTCATGGACCAAGCTCCCAAACGCTGTAGACTAACCCACCCCACTGCTTATGGGGACACTAAGAACCCCACTATAGATTTCCCTGACATGCTAACTCCATGCAGCATCACATGCAAACTCCCTGCAGCCCAGCTTTCCTGCACAATCTCTGCAGCTCTGTCTCTCCATCCCCCCTTGGAGGGGATTAAGCATGGCCTTTGTATATCAGACTTTCCCTAGAGCTTCACCTGCCTAGGTAGGGAGCTTGGCTGTCCTGTGTACATCTATCTTTGCAGGGATGTAACATCCAGTGGGCTGCCTGTTTCTTCACAGACACCCATACTCCCACTGCCTGTGAGGAAACAGGAAAATGCAATCTTCACACTGAAAATCTTATCTACTACTTTCTACTTTCTCCCTGTCTGGAATATCTCCATTATCCTGAACTTGCCCTTTTCCAGGGTAGTTCTTTCCTCTCTTGTCAAAGTATGTTTAATTGAAGAATTCAGCTTCTCTGTGGGGAGTGGGTGCTGCTTCTCTTCCCTGAAGAACACCATATTTCCCTGCAGATACCCCCTTCCTCGGGAAGGTGCCTCTGCCAGCCAGTTTCCTATTTCTGCTGGGACGAGTCTTTCCTTATGGAGAATGTGCTAATGTCATTGGCACTTCATGGCTCAGCAATCAGTTTTTCCTATGGGATCCACCTGAGTAAATATCGACACAATATTAAATCCTGCTGTGCAGTGGGTTGGAGAAACCTCCATGCTTGGCTAGGGACAGACAGCTCATCCTTTTTTCAGCGTGGTGGGAAGCTTGGTCACTCCACAGCTTCTTCGTCCTAGTTGCTGGTGCTGCTGCCCACCATGCCAGACATCAGGGCACCCCCACTGTCCCATCGGCTCATCTGTACCCCTGCCTAGCTGGAAGTGCCATGACAACCTGCAAGCACTTGATTCCTACCCAGAGTTTGTCACTTGACTGGCATTCTGTTTTGAGCCAGCAACTTTGCTCTGGTTTGGGGTCTCCATCAGCCCATGTCCTTGTCAGGAGGAACTATAACTTCATCCACCGTGTAGGAAATATCATTTTCCTGCTGTGCTTTCCCTGCTAGGGACCTCCAGTCCAGATCAGCTCCTCCTTTTCAAACTGGTCTCAGTGAGCTCCCTTATTTGACTCTATTATCAGCATCTCTCTGTGGAGACCCTAATGACCTTCTGCTTCCCTACCCCCTTTCAGCTGCCCAAGTAATATTCTGCCAGCAGAGGAGCATTTCCATTTCTCTGAGATTATCTAATCTGCTGCCATTTCATCATGAATTTCTTTTACCATTGTATGAGCTAGACGGGCATTTTTCTTTCTTTTTGTTTTTGGTTTTTTTTTTTAAATCATTTCCTTTCACTGACAAACCATCAAATGGATCAGAGGGAGCTGCCTTTTGCTAGACTGTGTCAGATTTCTGCTTATTCCTTTGTAAACAGATTAGCCAGTCATGTGGTGTACCTTCCTACTCAGAAAGGCAGGGAGCTGGGAAAGGCTTGAGTTTCTCTGTCGCTCTCTATCTCAGATTCAGCTGCCGTCATTTTGCTGAAACGTACAACCTCTATTATCTGAAACCTCACGGTCTGGTTCCCCTCTCCTTTTTGTGGGTGGGGAAAAAGGCATGACCTCCAAGGTCTGTTCATTACCATGAGAATTCATGGACGCCTCCACTCCTAGAGTCGATTTACGTTCCCTATGCCGCTTGGATTTATCAAAGTTGCACGGCATTTGGGAACGCTGGCTCTGCTGCCTTTGATGTGATGGAAAGGACAGGGGCACTTAGGCCTAGATGGGGGCGATGGGGCTATTGAGGGGGGCTGTGCAGCCAGGTGTTGTACCTATCCTGGTTTTTTGAGGGGGGGGAGGGCTGAACGCATGTGAGGCCGACCGGCGGTGGGGATTCAGGGCAGCCAGTAGCAGCAGATGGGAAAAGTCTTGTAACATTTAATGCTTCTTTGGCTGTTTCTAAACTAGGTGTCAATTCACAACAGGCTTCAAACGTACCAGCACAACTCCGCCCTGGGGCCCGAGAGTGGAATGCAGCCCAGCATGCATCTTAACATGCCACGGGAGCGGCTGGAGACAGCACTGGTGCCCGCGCACCCCGCCTCGGCGGGGACACTTGTACAGTGCCAGCAGATTGTCAAAGTCATTGTCTTGGACAAGCCGTGCCTCGCTCGGATGGAGCCGGCCCTCAACCAGACTCTGACACGCTATGTCACCTCCGACTCCTGCACCTCCACCCCTTGGCGCGGTATGGGCAGTGGGCTCCCTGGGACCCCCATGAAGCTGGTCCATCAGCCTCCCCTGCCCCCTCCACCACCTCCCTACAACCACCCCCACCAGTATTGCCCCCCCAGCTCCCTGCTTCAGAGGCGCAGGTACTCCAGTGGCTCACGCAGCCTCGTGTAGCCACACCACCAGCACCAAAACAGCACAGACTTCCCCGCTTCCCTTCCCCACCGCCTCCCAGGCACCCTTTCTGCCTACAGAGATCTAGTTTGTGATTTATTTTTTAGTAAAAGAAGAAGAAAAGCTAAAAAAAAAAAAAGCCAACTGACCTAACTCTTACCCTGTCTCCCCTCAAGATGACGCTAATTGTGAGGAGCCATCTGTAGAACCTGCCAACCTACATGCTCACACATCCTCACACCCTGCCAGCCTGGCTGGCCTCTGTGCTCGTGCTGTCCCCATGTAGCACTTTGCTGCCCTGTTCCTGAGAGGCTTGATGACCTGCTGCTTTCTAGGCACTGTGTCTTCCGTTTCCTACTCCTCGACTTCCTTTCCTGCCTTGCATTTACCTGGCCATAGGTTTGTACCCATCCTAAAATTTTGCCAGCCGTGGAGAGAAATGGACTCACCCGTGCCAAGGACCAACCTTGGGGCACTCCTGGGGGCGGAGTTCTCCCTGCCACCACTGCTGCCGCCTGCTAAGCTGGAGCTGAGAACTCGTACCACTTGCCACACTTTGTCCTCATCACTCTTCAAGTATTATCTCCTTGCAGCAGCCGGCTCCAAGCGAAGGAGTGCACGAGGGAAAGAGAGCTTGAGAGGAGGAGAGACTGTCCTGAGCTGCAGTACAACGCAAAGATGGCCTCACTGAACACCAAAACTTTTTCTGTTATTATGTTGGATCATTGTACCAGAGATCTCTGCTGAGACCCAGCAGACCTCACCACATGTAAATACACCTGTATGGTAGCGTATGTATGGCGCATGCTTACTAAAGGAAACACCAAGCCGTTCTGAGGGAGCAGAAGGGAGGGATTCAGTCCAGGGGTCTTCCTGGAATGGATGTGTACTTTTCCAAAGAGATGGCACCGCGAGGTGCCCTCCCACCTCAACACACACACACACACGATTGTCTCCTCTAAAACAGACCCACCTCCGCTTTCCTCCTTCTAGCGGGTTTTGTGTTTCCTGCCCACCTGCATTTTTATATTCTGAAAGCAAAGTCAAGTGTTACATTCACCTTCTGGGGTGGATGTTCTTCCCTTCACTCGGGCTCTTCCACCTGTGTTAGAGGGAAGGGGCTTTTGGCAGACCACTCATGTGAGGTCCCATCTGTATCTCTTGCCTGGCTGTACTCTTGCATCCATTAGCCCTTCCTGTAGGAAAGCTGCCCAGACTCCAAGGCCTCTTCTTCTCTCTCCCTCTCTGTCCCAGCTTCAAAGTGAGGGGAGGGGCAGATCTCGAGATAGAGATGACAGCTCAGCTCCTCTGCTTTATTGGGGACATTGATGTGAAGGAAGACGGCATTAAAAATGGGCTATGGATGTATTTTTAGAAAAAAAAATCTCTTTGAGCAGTAGGGAGGGGAAGGTATTAATTAGCTTAAAGGCTTTGGTCTCGCTCACTCATTCTATCTCCCTTCGAGGCTTAAGAAGATCAACTTTAGGATTTTAAAATAGGACAGAATGCCTTTTAGGGCCTTTATTTTTATTTTATTTTATGAAGGAAAGACAGAAATTCCCTTCCTTCCCATGCAAGGCTGAGACATGAGCACTGGGTGCTGATGATGCAACAGTTGGGTGAGGAATAGCAGTTGTCAGCAGTGGTGGGGTTAGGGTTGTGCAAAATGTCAGGGAAAGAGGGACAGTGAAGACAGATGCAGGAAACCCTTTTTTACCTTGTGGGGTAAAAGACACATGGACATTTTCTTAGGGATTGTGCCAATATGCTTGTCTCTGGGGTTATTGCCAGTGACAAAAACCACAGTGCATCAGGGACTGGCTTGGCTCCCCTCCATGCTCCCTGGCTGCCTGTGTGGTGGTGCTGCCTGTGCTGAAATGTTCAGGTGAGAGACTTCACATGTGTGACCTGGGCCTAAGCCCAGCTGGGGTTAGGGAAGTGGACAGGAGCAGAAATGGTCTCCTGTGCTTGGCCAGCCCTCCAGGGCTGGAGCCTGCTCACTTCCAGATCCCGTTTTGTCTCAGATGACCCCAGGACCCAGGTGTGCCAAGGGGTATAGGTTGTTTGCTTGGCTGTCTGGAGCAGAGCACTAGGTTGCTCCTTTTGTACCCAAAACAGTGTACTGACAAGCAAACCTCAGGGAGGGCTGCAGATGACAGAGAAGATTGTAAGAAAACCCTGAATAGAAGCCCAGTCTCCCTCCAGACCAGAGAAGGTTTCATCTAGCCAGCCCCTCAGGGCGGTTTGGATGCTCCAAATTGCAAAGCCGGACACAAGGAGAGGTCCTCACCTCCAGCCAGGGCTCAGCCCCTCACCCTCCAGCCAGCTGTGAGGCACAGCTGGCCTGATTTGCTGCTGACTCCCTGCAGGGTGACACCCTGCCACCTCACGGCAGCCAGGATCTCATCCGAGCTGCCCCGTAGCTTCCTGAGAAAGATGTGTGGCTTCTGCCATTGTCCAGCCAGTGTAGTCAGTGTGTGGCTGCTGGTTAATTTTTACTCACTGCTGCAATGGAAAGGGTGGTATCCAGGAGGCACTGGCACTGCCCTCCCTTCCCAGCAGTTACTTTGCTGTCTGAGAGGAATGGCAGTACTTGTTCAGTTTTTTCCCGGAGTGCAGTGAGCCAACGAAGCTCTGTGTGTGTTAAAATAAATAAATTAGATTTTACTTGACATTTAACACAAAGTGACAACAGCAAAAAACCTTAAGGTACTTGAGGAAATAATTTTTTTTAGATAAAATATTTATAACAATGTCTATGAAGTTCCTACAAGAGATGTTTGCTGCTTTAATAATTGATTGGGAGAGCTGCAAGAATTTAAAGAAGAAATAAGGAAGCTTCCATGAGACTCCCTTCTTCATGTTGGATGGAGGGTGGAAGCGAGTTAACTGAAGTGCCGAGGTACCTGAGGCACAGTATTCTCTCAGGGCAAGTTGGCTCTGTTTCCCTGACCTTACAGAGGCTGCTGCTGGCCTTGAGCTTTGGATAGAGAAGCAAATGTAGATGACCCTTGCTGTCTTCTAGCCTGCTGGCTACCACATCTTCTGTTGAGTTTGGCTGGAGAGACACAAAACTACTCTATTCCAGGTTGTCGTGGAACAGGTTGATCTAAATTCTACTGTGTAGCTGAGCCCTTCGGACTTCACTTCAAAATACAGATTTATTTTTTTTTCCCTTTGAAGGTTGGCCTCGAAGGATGACAAGCACTTTAAAACATATCTGCACCTCATCTGATCTATTGTATTGTCTGCTCCCACAGCCCTCCCACACACCAGCGAGACACAGACTCAGTGTAGCTGTACTGCTGTGAATAGACACCCTTGCAAACAGACGGGGTGCAGGCTAGAAGGAGCGTGTCAGTGACAACCTAATGAAGGACAAAATGTGTAACACAGCTGACCTAGAGGGATCAGCCCAAAGAAAAATCACCAGCTATTGACAGCAGTGATTCTGATCATGAACCTAGCACAATCTTTCAGGTGGAAGGGTCAGGCAGGAAGCTGCTGCAGAGATTAGCTCAACCCAAATTAATGTCTTTTTACTTCCAAATTCATGTCCTTTTATATTAAAAAAGGAGAAAGAGGGGAGACAGAAAAGCAAAACCCAGTGAAAAGTACTCTGCAGTGAGTGTTGGATAGTCAGTGGCCAGATGAGAAGGTGGCTTTGCTGGGCAGTAGGAGAGACCAAGGTGTTAGTGAGGTTTGCAGAGCTGTGTTACACAATCTGTCAGGCTCCATCCTGATGCTTCCTCACACTACTGCAGGCCCAGTGAGATTAATCTGTTTGCACCAGTAGCAAAGGGATGGAGAAATGCAACAGGAGAATCAAGTTTTGCAAACAATTTGGGTTTAATGCAGTGTTTGTCCTCTGCGGTGGTACTTTCTTATGCCATAGTCTGGCCCACTGGGGTAGAAACACTCAGTGCTTTCACGAGGCTTTCAAAGCATCCCACTGTTCATGTTTTCTCTCCTTCCTGTAGATGAAAGATGTGAGCATAGTCCACAACCAGAATTTCACCAATACTCACACTTTCTCACAAAAAGGTACCATCAGATTTGGAGGTATTTGAGGGCCTCTGAGCTGTAAGGTTTTGAGTTTTGTTACATGTTTTTCCGGAGGCTCAACCTGCAACTATCTGCACGTGTTTGTGAGGTTTCCAAAACAAATCTGAGCCCTAAATCAAGGATGCTGCGGCTTGGCGGAGTCTCTGCTTTGAAATGCAAGTTGCTGAGCAAGCTCCCCCATCTCCCACTCCACCAGCTGCCTCACTGTGCTAGTGTAGGCTCCAGGGACTGCCGGCAGTGTTTCGTGAGCTAGAGCTGTCCTTGTTCTGCCCTCTCTTTTGCAGCCATGCCTGGGACAGCAGCTTTGAAGTCACCCAGCTCTTCAACACTAGTCACCACCCCATCTGAATGTGTCTTTTTAAAATCTAACAACAGAAGTGTTACCTGTGCGTAGGCTTTTGAAAGCACCTGTCTGTCTGTACCTGTCTCCTGATGTAAATACCACCAAGAAAAGCTTCCTTTGGGAAAAGTGGTGTGGTCACACCTAGCAAAGAGTCCAAATGGCTAACATTTTGTAACAAAACAACAGAAATAGATCAGAGGTATTTTATCTGTTCAACTAATAGTTTTAGAAATTATATTGAGATATGTCACTCGTGCGCTAATGTCTTCTTTGCCTCAGCCCCCCTCTGGTGTCCCTGGGCTCCAGCGGCGTGCGCCGGCGCACGGCCACACACACCAAGGGTGTGCTCCCATGGAGTGCTGGGCATCCTGGCCTCCTGCTGGCCCTGGGGGCAGCCTGCTGCGGCTACTGCTGGTTTTTCGTGCTCTGCCTCTCTGAAGATCAGATCCAGAGGAAACTAGGAGGAAACAAACTTGGTCAAGGGACAGCAACTTAATGTGAAATTCACCCCTGCAGTGAGGCAGAGAGGAAAACGGGGGGGTGGGGAGGGAATGCAGAGTCCTTCTGTGCTGCAGCTCCTTCCTTCCTATCTTGCTGGCTGCTCACGGCTGTGCGGTCTGCACCTCTGGGCAAGGAGGCCCACACACCCTTGCAGGGCTCACGCCGCTGCGGCAGGAGAGCAGCTTCACATGTGCCAGCTGGCCACACAGGAACCCGTGCACCCAGAGACAGCAGCACATACTGCGTGTTAATGCACACACCATCTGCCAGCATGTAGGACTCTACGGCAGATAACGTGTGGGCACCTCTGCTATCCACGGAGCAGAGCGTGCCGTGCAAAAATTTGGGGCACGTGCAGCCACGTACTGCCTGAGCAGGACAGCCGTGCTGGCTGCAGTTACCATCGCAGCACATCTCACAGGCTACATAGGCTCAGGCATGGTTAACATTTGGATGGGAGACACGTAAGGAAAATGACATTTCCCATGCAAATCAGAGTGACGTGCATATTTACACAAAGCATAACCCCAAGGTTAATGAAACTGACCTATGAGAGAGAATCAAACACGTGCGCCCAAAGCAAGCTCTCCTCTGCAATGGGTGGGGGAAGGCAAGATACATCTTTGCAGCTGAGTCGAACAGATGCTTGATTCAGATTGCTCGTGCTAAAAAAACCCTTGCCTATAGGTTGGAAATTCTTTGCTGGCTTCAAAGAATCCCTTAGATCCCCAGGCCCACCATGAAACACTTGGGAGGACAGAAATCTCTCACAGACAGGGAATTTCCCAAGGATTCAGAGGCTTCCATTTATGTTTTTGTGTGCCACGGATATATTATAAATCAGCCCACCCCAAACAGTCATTTTCTAAGATGTTTTGAAACAGGAGATTATTGAAGTTTCTGCCTGATGTTTAGATCACACACCTGGCTGTAAAGATGAAAGCAATAAAACCAGATTGTCTATATGTGAAATACTCCTAACTTGCTCCAATGTGCAGATACTATTATTAATCAGAAGATGGCAAGTCTCTTCGGGGTGGATTCTTTGTAGACACATACAGGTAGTGCTGGTACAAAGGATTACAACCCAAAAATCATATACCACCACTGTCACGTTGCATTTGTAACCTGTTATATCTATACAGCATCCATTATGGGCAATAACTTATACATAGTGTGGTCGAAGTTGATCAAAATACATCGCTCTTTTCCACAGAGAATTTTGAGATGCAGTTTTTCTCTGGAACTTTTCAGATGGACTTTAAGTTAAGCACATCCCTCAAAGGCTTTGCTGTAAGTGGTTTCTACCCACCTCCTGTCGAGCAAAAAATGCAGACTTGCCACTGAACTCAGCACTTCACAGCCTGCTGCCTCCTGCTTTGAAGGTGCTGCCCCTTGGGTCAGATACCCATCCCAAAGCCAGTGCAAAGAGTGGAGGCCTCCCGGAGCAGTGGAAGGTCACCCCAAACCCAAAGCTGCCATGTGCCAGCAGGATCACTGTTGCGTGCAGGTTGCAATGGGTCCCCTTCCACCTCGTCTGGGGTACTCTGGAAAGATTGTGCTGGTGCCGCTGGGGTGCCTTGGCACAGCTGATCACAGAGTCAGGCTCCACCATTCCCCACAGATTCAGGTTTCCTGTCATCACCAGCTGCTGGGGAAGAGGTGCCCCTCTGTAAAGTCGCTGCCCAGATCCTGAATCCAACAACCTAGAGCCATCAAATACACCTGCCTGACCAAGGAAAGGTGGCTGGAAATAAGCAGCTGCCTCAGGGATGATGATGCATGGTTAGCAGCACTGTGGGATTTAAACAGTTTAGGAGCTCTGTCACACTTGGTGGGTCTTGAAGCAACTTTCCTGTAGCTAATGAGTGCATGCAACTGAGGTTAAAAGCTGGCTGAGGAACTGCGTTTTCTGTCTTAGGCCATAAAATCCACAAACTGGGAATGCTTTCAGGCATGTAGGGCAAGATCTTACTTAACACAGCACCCATGCTGCAGCCTTGGGTTCTGACAGTGTGGCACAGTCATCAGTTACTTTTTTGAAAACAAGAGTCCTCTCTTTCTAATCCTTCCTCCTCGTGAAGGGTGGGGCATACCAAACAATATCAAGTTCATAAAAATACCCCAAAACACAGCGAGTGGATGGGGAGAGGGAAAGATCTTCTTCCACAGGACTGTAGAGCTAAGATCGTAGCAGTTAAAACACTTAACGTTATATATGCCCATCCTGATATTCCACATATACCTTCCTATTCCCTCCCGTTATGAAAGGCTTGGCTTTTCAGTACATTTCAGCTCTTCATCTTGTGGATTAATCCCAGCCAGCAGCTAAGTACCTCACAGCTGCTCACTCTCTTCCCCCACCCCAGCGGAATGGGGATGAGATCAGAAAAAGCTAAAACTTGTGGGCTGAGATAAGAACAGTTTAATAACTGAAATAAAGTAAGATAGTAATAAGACAAAAGTGAGAGAGAGGAATAAACCTCAAGACTGAGAAGTGATGCACAACGCAATTGCTTACCACCCACTGACCGATGCCCAGCAGTGATCCAGTTGGCTCCCAGCCAACTCCCCCCTGTTTATATATTGGGTTTGATGTTCTGTGGTATGGAATATCCCTTTGGACAGTTCAGGTCAGCTGTCCTGGCCACGGTCCCTGCCAGCTCCTTGTGTCTCTCCTCACTGGCAGAGCAGGCGACACTGAAAAGTCCTTGATTTAGGGTGAGCACTACTCAGCAGCAACTAAAAAAATCAGTGTGTTATCAACATTATCCTCATCCTAAATACAAAACACAGCGCTGTACCAGCTACTAGGAAGAAAATGAACTTTCTTCAGCCAAAACCAGGACATATGTAAAATGTTCAGAAGCCGACTAGCTGATCAAACAGGACCCACCAAGTGCCAGGAACAGAAGAAATTGCCTTTCTCCTGCACTTGCCCAGCTGCACATGCAGAATTTCCCTGAGCTGGTGGCCCTGCTTTGTTACTTTCATGAATTTCCTAATACTAAATCAGAGACAACAGGGCAAAGTCTCCTCCCACACCCTGCTGCAAACTGGTGTCCACCCACAGGGCACTAAAGCCACTCGCGTCCTCGAATTGCCACAGTGTGCTGTTTGCACAGCTGGCTGGGACAGAGATGGATCGGTCCAGGGCGACATGTGCTGAAAGCTGATGGCTTTGCAGGTCTCCTCGAGGGCAGCAGCCATGGGTACCTTGATGCTCCTCTGCATGAGGCACTGGTATGGTGTGGGGATGTTCCTGCTCCCACAGCCACTGTCTCACTGCTGCAACAGCCCCGCCACAGCAGCTTCCACACCCTCCTGTCTCCCACCACCGCCTGTGATAGGGCAAGTGCTTCGCCTTTCCTCCCCTCACCACTTTTTTGAAACAAGCTATTAAGTACATTGCATAAAAAACTTGGAGCAAAGTATTTTCATAAGACCCCCATCTGGAGTACTGTGTCCAGCTCTGGGGTCCCCAGTACAAGAAGGACATGGACCTGCTGGTGTGAGTCCAGAGGAGGCCACAAAGATGATCAGAGGGCTGGAGCACCTTTGCTATGAGGAAAGGCTGACTGAGTTGGGATTGTTTAACGTGGAGGCTGCAGGGAATCATTATAGCACCTTCCAGTACCTAAAGGGGCTACAGGAGAGATGGAGACTGACAGGACAAGGGGTGATGGCTTTAAACTGAAAGAGGGCAGGTTTAAATTAGATATTATAAAGAAATTCTTTACTGTGAGGGTGGTGAGACAGTGGAAGAGATTGCTCAGAGAAACTGTGGATGCTCCATCCCTGGAAGTGTTCAAGGCGACGTTGGATGGGGCTCTGAGCAAACTGGTCTAGTGAAAGGTATCCCTGCCCATGGCAGGGGAGTTGGAATTAGGTGGTCTTTAAAGTTCCTTCCAAACCATTCTATGATTCTGGGATCCTATGTTTTGGGCAGCACAGGAGAAGGAGGACAACAGAAAACCACATATTCTGAGCAGACATCTCTGTGCTGGCACCAGCTAGGTCAGAAACAGCTAAGCCTGGTGCAGACAGGCAAGGGACAGCATGGACAGCTGCCAGCTGGGCTTTGACAGCAGCTAGCTGGATACCAGCCCTCCTGGGATGTTACGAGCAGGGCTTTTTTCCCACCATTACAAGAAGCCCCTTTGGGAATAGGAGTGACCTGGAACAGCTAATGTTACAAATGTTCTAGCTCTACAAGTGAAAGGCAAGAGAAGTCGCCAAAACTGTCTTCAGCTTCCCAGGAAGGGGGAAATAAAGGTAGGGAAAAACAAAACAGCGAATGGTGCCACAGCTCTGCTCAGATCTGTGCTAACTCTCTCACCAGGGCAGGTGTCACCCAACAGCCTGATGGCGTACCAGGTCCTCAGGCCACTTGGCTTTGAAAACTCTTCAGAGAAACCAGGTACAGAGAAAGCTTGCAAAAAAGAGGGAAATTCATCACTGAAGTGAGCCCAGCTGTAGCAGAACATGGTGCTGGTGTCTCCGCTGAGGCATTGCCACAAAGCAGCTGGTGCCCAAAGCCACCTCCTGTTTCCCTGGTCTCCATTCTCATGCAAAGGGAAGCTTTCCCGTTGCTCCTGGAGCAGGTCCAGAAGGGTTTGGGTCCTTGTACACCCCTTTAGAGTCAGGAAGACAGCAACACCTGGGGAAATCTCAGCTTTAGCTTCTAAAAACCACCTAGTGCATCCGCCAGGCACACCAGGGCAGTGAACCCTCCCTGTGTCCACATGCCAGCTGCACAAGCTGCTTGCCCCATTCAGCATTCCGGCACTTTGGAGCCGCTTCTGCCCACAAGATCCCACACATTATGGCCTTATGAGATTTCAGACTTCATCCATGTGGCTTTCAAGTACAATGTCCCAGGCAGATCAGATCAGCAGTCATCAGCAAATGCCACACATGGCTCTGTGGTGCATCCAAGGCACCATTAGCTCTTTCTGTGTTCCCAGTCACACCCTGTGACCCTCTGCCTACAGGGGCCACAGCAAAGCCACGCAGACAATGACAGAGAAAGCCAGAGCACAGTGACATGGATTTCACCTGGTGTGAGCAGGGACTGTGCTGGTTTCAGGACCTATACTGGCTTTCTATGTACTTAGGATCTGCCCAACAGGACCCAGCATTTGACACAGCCCTTCTCACCTCCTTGTGAGGACTGGTTCCCCGTCACGTCTTCTTGTAAGCAGGGAGAGCATTGCTCAGCAGGACCGCATCAATCTGGGCAGAATTATCCTGCCATTCTGAAAGGAAACAAAAAACCTCCCCTAGCATCTGACCTCAGCCTTCAATCTCAGCTCACAACTTCTGGCATCCCCAGTGAAAAGGACAACCCATCCAGCAACTCAGGACATGCAGCCAGGAAAGAAATGTGCAAGGGAAAAGCGGGAACCCTTATTAAATAGCTTGTTCAAAGATAAAAAACCCGGCCATCTGTCAGCTTGCCCTAGAAGAGGCACTGCTATAATAATTAGCAGAGGGAAAGGCAGCACAGATGCCAGTGAAAAAAACAGTAATTTGCTAACATTTTTCACAGGTCTGCCATGAATGCAGTGGAAAGGAGCAAGAGGAAAAAACTGCAAAAGAGGAAAAGGTCATGGTGCTTCTCTGGGGCAGACACTGCCAGCGGTGTGGAACAGCCCAAGGGCTGCAGCATGCTTTGGGCTGATGCAATTTGGCACTCAGCATCCCACGAGCAGATGCTGCCACGAGGGACTGGCAGCATCTGATCTCGCTCAGATCCCAAGGCTTTGCCCTGCAGAGAAGTCCCCTCAGCTGGAGGGTCATCCTGGGGCCCATGGTGCTGCCAGGGATGGGGGCAGCCCCCATGGGGCTGTGCGCATGTGGCATCCCATGAGGCAGTAGCTGGGATGCTGTCAGGGGACTGGGCTGCCACACAAAGTTCACCGTGGGTGTGCTGCCCACCCCTCAGATCTGCCATTTAAACAGTTCTGGCTAATACAGACTTGCCCTCCACCCCCAAAGGAAGAGCCCACTCTTCCTTTCCAAAGCTCAAAACATCCAGAAACCCCTCAAAAATCCATCAGTGCAGCCTGATGGTGGTACCTGCCCAGCGCATTCTGTGGTGCCAAGGCAGGTGCCCAGCTGTGGGATACCCCCCGTACCCTGAGCTTGCAGAGCCTTCTGGACACACACACACACACACAGAGCTCCCTGCCGAGGTGTCACTCCTGCAGTCACTCCCGGAGCCTGGAGAGCACCACTGAGCCTTGTCTGCCACTGCCCAAGCAACCACGGTGACTGGGGCTGTGACAGCTGCCCTGCCACCACCTCCCCCAGGAGCATCACGCCGAAGTTCCCCTCACAGAGCTGAAAAGCTGCTTTAAAATAAGAATCTTAGATTATAATTCCTAATCCCTTCATTTGCAGTAAACGCAGAGAGGGGACAGAGATACCAGCTCTCTTTCTCTTCCTCTTCCTACTGCAGGACCAAATGCACTTCAGAAACACATTAGATCACTTCTGCGACGGGCTGGGCAGACAGCGACCTGGAGCATCAGGAAGGCAGGGAGAGGCAGAGGGGGATGTGGTCCCCCTGCAGCCAAGGGCAGTTGTCCCTCTCCATCTCTTGTCCTTCTTCCCATATAGATGTTATTTTTAAAGGCATGTCAGTCAGCTCTGGCATGTGCTGGAGGGGGATGCACAGGCAAGAGGGTGGCAGGCTGGGCTCAGCCACACAGACAGGAGAAAGCTGCGACCGAGAGGCACGTGGGCTCCCTGGGGATGGGCAGAGAGCAGAGCCGGGAGCCAGCGCTGCCTGCGTGCTGAGACATGGATGCCTCTTCCTCCTGGGCCAGAATAGGGGCCGATGTACCTCCAAGTCTGTGTAAGGGGACCTGGAGCCATTGAGCAAACAGTAGGGAGTGCTCTTTGGGCTGATGGAAGGGGATGAGTTTACACTGCAGGACCTCACATCTGGATAGATCCGGGGAGGTTTTGTCTGCATCTGGGTCAGCAGCGTCAGCACAAAACTGACAGGTGCTTTTCTTTATGGGGTCACTGCTGGGATATTTGTATTTTCCCAAACAGCACAGTACAATGCAAACTGGCCAAGAGTCTTCTCTGAGCCACGTAGCTTTCAAAGGGAGAAAAACACTCAGCTGTGACACCATCCCCTGCTCTGCCTATGGCCCCCCAGGCTAGAGTGAGATGCAGTCATCAAGCAGGAGTGCTCACACAGCAGTTTACCTGCCCCTGTGCTCTGTTTTTGGGACCATCTGAGGCCAGCCCCCTCCCCAAATCAGTACACCTGTGACTCAGGTAAGTCTCTTCCTGATGAATTGAATTTTCTCATCTGGAAGCAGAAACCTCAACCCTCCAGCGTCCCAAGGAGAAAGCTGTGGTGCTGTCAGGAGTACGGTCGGGATAAATCCCTCCATGGCCACTCCTCACAGGGCTGCAGCTGGGAGGGTGAGAGCTGCTGGTCCCCAGGAGCTGTGGTGGGGACACATGGAACCCCATGAGGGCCCACTGCTGGTCCCTGGGACCCTGGAGAATGCTGGTGCTGTTTTCTTGGCAGCACAGCGGCATCATGCCAGGCTGTCAGGAGTCATCTCCATCAGTGTCATGGCTGCCAGGTATCGGCGTGGGAAGCACTAACCTCTCCTGAGCATCTCCAGACACGGACACTTCCCAGCTGACAGCATCACAGGGATGATGGACACATGCTTGGCAGGAGCCCCACGCTGTCCTTGGCGAGGCTGCCTCAGCCAGGGCTGTAATGGGGACACTGGAATGCCACCCCATCCCCTGCCACTTGCCAGGGTCTGTCCAGGACCACCTCCTGGGTCTCCCCCAATGGTTTTGTGTTGCTGCTCAAACCCCTTTATCCAGTGGTTAACAGCTGTACATGGGTCTTAGTCCCCTTGGATGTGCCAGGGCAAGCACTAAAGCCAGGGGAAACACCACACAGTCCCCCAGGCAGCCCTCCTGACACAAACCCCTGGGGTACAGGGGAGCACACACAGGGACACACGCTGGGTAGGGCACTTGATGAGCTGGAGAAAGGGATAGCAGTCCTGGGAGTTGCTTACAGAGAGTGATGGGGAGAACAAACCCCAAGGGCCATGGTAGTAACATCACTGCTGCCACGCAGCTCTGAGCAGGTCCACCACCTGCCTCGACCTCTGATGGCAAACACCACTTTAACATACTATTAAAGACACAGAAAGTGGAGGAAAGACCTTAAAATGCTTGGAGTGTGCAGTGCTGTGGCTTTTGCTTTCACAGTGCCCTTGGTACCTTGTTACTCACCTCCTGTGAGTTTGTGGAGGGCTGTCAGTAGGGGAGGGGAAAATCTGACATCCCTGTTAGATGACCATGAAACAGCACCGGATTCCCATGCCAGGAAGGAGCACTGCTAGCAGTGACAGTGAGAAGCTCATGTGAAGGAAGGAGCCATGGAGCTGCACAGGGGTGTTTGGGTGAGCAGGGAAGGGCCCCATGCCCCGTCTCTGTGCAGAACCTGCCCCACCCCTCCCTGCCAGACTGCATGCCCTGGCCACCCCCTGGCCCAGCAACAGGCAGGTCTGTCCAGCAATTTGGGGCTGACAGGTGCAGAGCAGGGCTAAGGAGGAGAGAAAACTGGCATGGGCAGGCAAGCCTCTTGTTGAAGAGAGAATGTGAAGCAGGTAAGCAAGAGGATGCAAAGCAGAGAAGGGAGGAAGAAGTGACGGGAACCTGACCCAAGGACTGCTGCAGTAGGCAAGGAGGTGGAGGGGAGATGGTAGCCAGCCCCCATGGTAGCTTTCATCTTTCAACACTCCCTTGGCATATCTTCTCTTGCCTTTTCAAGGGCTTTGAGGGGTGAAATTATCAGAAGGGTCCTTGCACACATTTTTGAAAACTCCCAGGTGTCACCAGTAGGTTTCAGAATTTACAGGCTACTTCTTCCTACCTTGAGCTGCTCAGGTGGACTCTGACCAATATCTGGAGTTGTACAGAGGCAGGATCAGACATCAGGAGAGGAAGCCCAAGTTGTACAGGTGCACATTGAGGCCTTCAGTGCCAGTACTGACATCCAGTGTGGAGCACCATGTTTCATGTGCTCAGGTCCTGAGGAAAGCAGGCAGTGCTTGGTGCAAGCTGGTAGCCCTCAGTACAAGCAAAACCACAGTGGACATGCCCCTCGGTGTTGCAGACCCCCTTCCCATTTGGCCATCACCAAATGCAACCGGGATCCTCCAGTCCTGAGAGAATCCTTTTAGGACAGGCGAGGGATAAGGACAATTTGCTCATCCAGAATGAGACCTGCTTTAAGGGCACCCCCTGATGCTCAGCACAACTGTGCCCAACACATCAGGTAACAGAGCTGTGGAGACACTACAGTCCACATGGTGGTCGGCTGGCCGAAGCCTCACAGCGCAGCCTCACATGGCATCAGGATCGTGTCACAGACACTGCACACGTGTTTTACAACCAGCTTCCAGCTGCCAGCTCCTGGAGCACATCTGGGAGAATGACAGGAGGCAGAGCTCCCCTCTCCCAGGGGAGAGGATCGCACCTGGATCTCTGGGGGAAGCAGCACTTGAGCAGCAATGAAACAATCCTGCCTTCCCCACGGCCCACCTCAGCCCCTGCTGCAGCAGAGGGGCAGTGGCATTTATTTTATTTTTTGCAGCCCTCAGGAAAAAGAGGATTTCAGAGGGATTTGAGCACAGCTCCCTAAATAGCTCCTTAGAAATAAAAGGTTTCACAGAGGATTATTTCAGGCACTGCCCGTGCCCGTGGGAGGGAGAGGCTGGCAGGTGCTGGGGAGGTGAGGGGCCGGACAAAAGGCAGGAGTTCTGTACATGAGCACAGGGAAGCAAAGTCCCCTTTTGAACCACAGCAGAGTGGAGAGGGGAACATCCCACCCCCCAGCTATGTACGTATCCTCTCTTCTGGGTCAGTCAAAAGGGATGAGGAGCAGAGGGGTGGTCAGCAGAAGTGACACACCATGGGAACAGCACAGAAGCAATTCTTACAGAGGAGTCACTGGCATGGAGCAATCAGTATGCAAAGCCTGATGTCAAAAAGACAACGTGCAGACACAGCTGCTTTGCTGGACCTGGCCATAGTGGCATTTCAGAGGTGTGGGATGAGCTCAAGGGGAGCCATCACCACCCCTTACCTCTGACTAGATGGGAAACATGAGTGTGAGGGAGTTGGGAAGGCTCTTCTAGTGCTAGGGATGAGTTTGAAATGCTGGAGAAGGAGATCAGTCAACCAGACAAAGCTTGACTAAGGACAGATTCCTACCTGCAGAGTTACTCATGCCAGACTTCACAGATCCAAACATTCATGGTGGAAATAAAATAGTGCAAAAACATGAGAGGCCACAAAATCTTTCAAAACAGGTACAGCTCTGTGGACACTGGTGGAATGTGGGTCACGATGTCTTTCCAGTAATACCAAGAGATAGCATTGCTTGGCAGAGTGCTTTCTGGTGCAAAGTGGAGGAAAAGACAGCTGGAACTTCATTACAATTTTGGTATTGGGGTAGAAATTGGTTCTTAGGGACTGGAGGCTGCAAAAAGGTGAGCTCTTCCACAGGGTCCTGAACTCCGGTTTTCAATGGGCAGAAGGGCTGAGCACGCACACAGTGACCAGCTGAGCCACAGTCACACAGGAATAAGTAATAAGGCTGGAAGGAGAGCACATGAGAGAAACAGGGAAGAGAGGCTGGGGACAATAGAAAGAGATAGAAATGAGTTAAAAACAGAAAGGAGAAGAGAAAGGAGGGAGAGCTGTAATTTTACAGTAGCAGAACTGAAAAAGCAGGAAGAAGCAAGCTGAGGTAGATTATTTCCATTGCATGGATGATAGTGGAGAAGTGAGAAAAGAAAAAAAAATGGAGAAGCACAGGAGAGAGAGCAAAGGAGAAGGTCCCAGGTAGGAAACTGAACAAATGGTTAAACCTCATCAAATATTGTTATTATGAGCAGCCCACGGGCGGGGCAGCCCCTGCTGCTACACTTGGAATGAATGAGCCACAGGCAAGACCACAAGTCAGAGAGATGCTGGGGATAAAATCCTAGCAAATAGGAATTGGGGAGTTAGAGATTTTCTCAGCCACCAGGGAAAGGAGTTTGTTTTCTGGACCCTTCCTTTCCACTCCCTTGGAGGAACAACCTTTGGACAGCTCTGACAGCAATTAAGCTTTTTGGCCAAGTGTTAAAAAAATTACCCCTGACACTGATTTGTTCTGCCTCAGACCTGAGCTGCCCCAATGAAGTTGGAAAAAAACAAGGTCTTCCGTATTTTCAAGGCCTCTCTCAAGAACTGACTCCTCTGTCCGTCACCTGCCTGTGCAGTCTGCATTTGAGGGGAGGGAGGTTATGGGACCTGGATACACAGGCAAAAGTAGGGGTCTAGTAAAGGTCATTACTGCAAAGATCAGAGGTTTAGCATTTATTTTCAACACAGATGTCCCTCTGTTTATAAAGAGTGGTTTCCTTTATTGCCCCGGTTCATAAAAAGAGGTGAAACTGGAATAGAAATTTTCAGCTGTACTAGCGCAGACAATTAAGGGACAAGGAAAGCTGACATGTCTGTGGCGGGCTGAGATTAATTGTGATGAGCTATGATTGCAGCTTTCAGTGTTTGGCTTTCGGCTTTACGAGATCAAGCCTGTAAATTCAGTGTTTCCTCATGTCTGTTTAACAGCTGTGATTTTTTTGACACAAGCACCCGAATGATTACACATGGAACAGGGCGTGATCCCAGCTCGGGGTGTTGGAGACCGTGAAACACACACTCAGGGCCTGGCAGCCACAACCACTAAGAGCCACGTGTACAAATAAAAATGGGTTACACATCTGAAGCAACATTAATTGAGGTGCACTGGCAAGTTGGCAGGGGACCCACCCCCCAAGGTGACTGACTTCAGCTTTAACCAGAAAACTTCTTTGCTCTTTCTGTTACTGATCCTCAGGCTGGAAGGCTGGCAGAAGAGCAGGTTGGCCCTGTGCACTGGCAGGTCCCAGGGACAGGCAGCACCTGCAGGCAAAACCTGCAGCATTTTGCAGCTACTGTCAGAGTGCAGGACAACTGTGTACAAGGCTCACCACTCAGCTGGCACCTGAGGTGGGACCTAGAGGGGACTGCAGTGTGTCACTTGTGAGACCAGACCCTTCAGTAGGAAGTGTGGGTGGGACATGCCTTTTCTTGGATGCTCATTATGAGTTTGTTGTTTCTGAACTGAACCTGGCAGTGCAAGCAGTGCCAGTGCTGTGACATGGGTGGGGAGAGACTAATCTGCACTGTCACACCATGTGTGGACATGTGTGGTGGGTGCTCTTCAAATGCTCTGAGTACACAGGTATCTCTGTGTGGGGTCACTGGGCAGCTGGCACAAATGGGAACATTACTGTTACATCTACACTTGGTGCTGTGATGAGACACTTCCTTTTACAAGGCTTTATAACCAAGAAATATGTTGCTGCTTTAGGAGTGCTCTGAAATACTTCCCAGCCTTCTCTGAGGTGTTACCCTCCTCCAGCATCATCTACACCAGCTCACTGTCTCCTGTGGTGTGTGTGTTGGGAGTTGGGATGTGCCAATGCCAGCAGCTGGCTGTACAGATACTTCCCAAGGGACGTCTGCACTGGTTCACAGGGGTGGGTTTAAGCACGGGGGCTACATCCTATGACTGCCTCAGGAGTTCCTGGGATTTAGGGGTTGCCACTTCATTGAAAAGATATAAACTAAACCATCCACGGGCACTATGCTGCATCTTATTATTTCCCACCCAGGGATGCAGCCAGGGCGGGTGTTTGGCAGGAACTACCCTTTTCCAGCTGGGGGAGATTTGCTGGGGGGAGTCCTAGAAAACCTCTCTATCACATGGCAGATCTTTCGCCTCTGCACAAAGCTGGTTGTAGCAGAGTGGTCAGTGTAGGAGATTCAGACAGCCTCTGGCAAAAAGCCCCTCACTTACCCTTTTAGCTGCATTTTAGGGTCAGGGACTAGCTATTGCACAGAGCTGGAGAGGGCAGGATGCTCCAGAAGAGAAATGCTGCCTGCTCTGCAGGGCTTTGACTCACAGGGCCAGCCCCAGTGGATGCGGGGAACACAGCTGGAGACTGCCCAGGGCTGAAACATGGCACCTGTGAGCAGCACACATTGTCCTTAAGCCCTTCTCCAGTTTTGGGGTGGTGTTCTACAGCTACCAGCATGCTGGACTCCTCACTAGAATCCCTTGTTCTGCACTAGTATCCTTTGTTCTGCATATCCCCTCCAGTTTTTTGTTACTGTTGGTTTATGCTCCATAAATCAACAGCCATCTGCGATCTGAAGCCGGTGTCAGCAAGATCTGTGGGGTGAAAGCACAGCTGTGTGCCGGGGAGTGCTCTGCAGAGTTTCACATGGGAAAGGCAAGAAAAGCAAAGAAGTGGACAACAATCAGTCTAAGCTCTCTAGAGACATCACCTCTCCTTGGGAGGAGGAAGGCGTGGGCACTGGCTGCTCCTCCCCAGGAGCCTGGACCAGGATGTTGCAGGATGCAGACGGTCACCGCACAACGCCCTGGGGACAGCTTGTTCAGGGCCTTGGCAAGCCAGGCCAGGAGGGACACAAGCAGGTTCCTCCTCCAGGTCCTCTCTTCAACAAATGAAAGCCATCATGGAGCCAGGGACACGAAGCTGTGCCGGAGGAGCTCAAGAGACAATGTGGAGCAAGCAGCTACGGGACAGGGCGAGGATGTTCGGGCTTTCCTCCTAGACAGCGGCATCCGAGATCCTCCCATTCAAGGACGTCTTTGGCTGGAGGCCGTTGTTCTGCACGTGCACATCTGCTTTGGGCTGTATCATCTGCTGCAAACGCTGCCCAGGAACGAAGGGAGAAAGTGTCAGCCAGGGGCTGGGGGTGGTGGCAGCGGGACAGCCAGGGCATGACAGCTGCTGAGGGTTGGGACCCCTCACCCCAAGCCTCAGAGGTGACCCTCGTTACAGGGCAAGGGCATGGTGCATGGCGCGGGAGTGGCTCCCCAGCACCACTCAGCAGTCCTCCAAAAACCTCTGCAAGTCACCCTCGCTTTGGTGCCACACACAGCACAGCAGCTCCTCCTTTTATCTGAAATACAGGGGTGATCCTGATAACACACGCAAACTGTTACCAGGCAAGAGCAGCTGCAAGGAGGAACAAGAGCTGCACTGTCAACAGTGCTTCAGAGCAGACCCATTTTCCAACTACTGTTGATTACGAAGCATTACTAAGTAACTACAGCAGGCTAACAAGGTTTTGGTCTGTGCCTTTGATGTAGATTAGACCATCCACCTGCACAAACCTTTGCACAGCAGCAACTCCTGTCACCCCGAGCTGATTAAATGAAAATTGCAGAGTCAAGTAATGTGAAGCAAAGAACCCAGCAAAATATGGAGGGGCAAGTCATTGCTGGAGGCGTGTGGACTGAGCATCAGGAGCGATGAAGAACAATGAGTCAGTTTTGCCAGTCAGGGAGAGACTGATGCTGTGCACTGCAGAAGAGAAGCACAGGCAGATTGAGCCTGACCTGAGCAGACATCACTAAGACAGGTAGAACCTCTTTTCAGCAAAGAGAAACAAGCTCCTGCTCTACAATACCACTGAAGTAGCTGTTGCTGGGTGTAGTCCCTGAAATGTTCACTGACTTGCTTCTACCATTCACCATCTTTTTTTCCCCCTCTCACATTCATGCTCAGTAGAATCAAAATTACTTGTAATCTTTCCTGTCTGTCAAAACTACTTTATTCAGGATTGGCATCTAATTTCCCTCCAGCTCCAGCTCTATTACAAATTAATCCAGGATCTGTGCATATAAGAGGCAAAAAATTCTCTCTGTCTCTCTGATACCAACACACGCACACACAGATTAGCCTACTTTCTTCCTGGTGCCATCTGCTGCTCACTCCTGGGCCTATGAACGATTGAGAGGGGTCTGGGTCTCGTGATGTGTGTGGGCAATGTTAGAGGAAGAGCCAGACAGGGAGGGTACACATCAGCCACTCACACTGCGTGCTGGTACTGCTGGTTTGCACAGGGTGTGGAGGGCATGGGTGGAAACACACTTATGAGCTGCTCTCCATGCCCTGGGGTGGCACTGGAGTCCCCAGCTCTCTGGAAGTGCTGGTGTTGCCACTCTTGCTACATATATAATTAGTGCAAGCCCTTTGTCAGAAGGAGTTGAGCTGCCCCTGGGAGACCACAGGCCAGCTTGGGCTCCCCCAGGTGCTGGTATGTGCTTCCTCCATCTCTAGTAAAACAGGATTGAGACTAGGCAAAGGGTTGAAGTCATATCTGTACTTTCAGGCTTTCCTTCTCCCATTTTCCAGCTCATATAATGAGGGAATAAGGAACCCTCTAAATGCCTGAGAAAGGAGCTACTGTTGGAATTGCTGCTGGCCTTCAACCCAAGATCACCAAAGTGGCTCGACAGCATCCTGGCTTGAATCCTACAGGAATGCCAAGGCGAATCTCAACACCAATGACAAGTACCTAAACCCAGCTTCAGATGAGAGACCAGAACTGAAAGCAGATCTGAGACCCCGGACTCACTCAGTTCCCACATCAAAGCCCATCCAAATGGAAGCCCAGGAGGAAGAAAACTCAAATCCACCTGCGACTTGACCTCAGAGTAGAGAGCCTGAAGTTGACCTAAGCCCAGTAATTCCAACCAAAACATTTCTGAGTTAAACTTTGTTCAAAATACAGCATGCATTAAGTAAGCTCCTGGGGTTTAGATGGAGTCTGGATGCTATTGCAGCTGGGCTGGGAAAGCCATAAATGAGCACCCCTGGGGTGACTTTTTACATCTGTAGTTTGCAGCAGACTGCACCAAACCGGGGACTTTTTGCACAGTGCTCTCAAGACTGAATGTCAACACTGTAAATAAAACCTTAACAGTAAGTACTAGGTATGACATACAGACTCATGATTCACTGCTACATAGAACCCTGCTCAAATTACTAAAGAAAACGTTTTAAACAAGACTAGTGGGTATTGTGGGTCCTGCAGAAAAGTCCTCCTTGCTTCTTAACCCCTCAGTCACCGCGTGCACTTTGCAAAGTGCATGACAAACTACCACTGTGCTTGTTTCCATTGGTAACAGGTCCCAGCCGCTTCAAGATCCATGCTTGGAGGATGCTGATCTCTCTGCTGAGAATTGACAAGTAACCACGTTCATAGCCAGGGACTGTCAGGAACTTACATTCCTCTGGCTTAAAAAACCTCAAAGATTTCTTCCCAGTCTCTTCCAGGGCTCCAGTCCCCTCCATCTAAAGGATATTCCAGGGGGGACGGGTCCCTTTTTGTGATGGTGACAACACAAATCTCAGTGAGGAACAACAGACCAAGGTGTAGACTACCTGAAGGTCTGCCTACATGGCCAGCCATGCCTACCCTGAGTAGAGAGCAGGAGTGGTGAAATTGTTCATACCTGCCGGAGAGTCCCCTTTGAGGTGAGGAAACAGTACAGCATGTATCCTGGAATCAGCACCATGGAAGACAGAGCCATAAGCCAACCAATGCCTTGTCCCCATGCAGGATAGACGTATTTTCCCAGTGTCAGAGGGGTCATTTCCACCACACTGAAGAAGAATACGCCCTGGGAAAAGAGCACCAGACATTGCAGGTGGAAGGCATGCAAAATCAGGGTCCATCCATTCTTTCCTTCGTTATCCTCTTAGCTCCAAACAGTCTTAGGGCAACTGAACAACTCTTTAAACTAGTCTGGCTTCTTTCAGCCCACCAACTGGCATCCTGAAATAAATTCTCCATATCCCATGTAAAAAGCTGGAACTGGAATACCCCTGATTTCCTTCTTCACTAGGCTACTTAGACAAGCAGTGCTCACACACCAGTTCCTAAGCAAGTTAACAGCTGGCCTCAGGACTCTTCATCTTCCTGTCACTGGCCTTATCCCACCATTTCCTGCATTACTTCTGCTGGAAGGGCAAGAATCAGAAAAGGCCAAATTGCTCTACAGTCAATTATCCTGCCTTTGCTGATAGCTTTTGCTCTGACAAGCCTGTCAGGGGCAGAAGCTGGAGGTGGAGTAGCTAAGAGCCTTCACCAGAACCAATCATAGCTTTTTAAAACAGTAGATTATTTTGCTTATCTTTCTGGCACCTCAGAAAGAAAAATGAAGAACTGATGGCCTCATTTAGATTAAAACAATCACCTAGAACTTATCTTATGGGTGATTTCTAGCAGGCAGAGTGAAAGAGGCTCCTATATCACTTTGCTTATCTCAGGTCTGCCTGGGTCCACCTTGCACCAGCCTTATACTGTGTGGAGAATATATTGTTTCCCCTATAGTCCATCCAAACTGAGGCCCTTCTTGACCCACACCTGCAGACAGGATGCCCCAGGTCTTACCAGGCAGACAAGAGGTGTGAAGAAGGCCCAGCAGATCTTCCACCAGATGCAAGGTTTGTAGCCTATCATTTCTTCGATGTTCCTGTAAAACCTGTTAACACCTACAAGAAGAAATGAGTATTGAAAAAAAATCCCATCTCAGCACCACAGTCAACACAGCATAGGCCAGTCACAGCAAGAGGCATGAGACACATTTTCTGGAGGGGATGGGGTACTGGGACACAGAAGCAAATTCCTGCTAACAGCTTCCATGTTCCTGGTGTCCCCTTGAAGTCCCAGACTGAATTACCCTAGGCATCTGTCAGTTTGTGCAGAGGTCTTTGTGATGGGCTGGAGGAGTGAAATGACAGCCTTCCACTCCTGATTTTCTGGGGTTATCAGTCTAAGCTATTTTCAGTTGCAAAATTGTCATTGGCTTCACTGTGAGAGGCTTTTGACATAACTCACCATGGCCATGGAGGAAACAAAGGAACAAGCTGTTATGAGCTTACCATAACACCAAGAAATTGAGATGGTCTCAAAGAAGACAAGAAAGAGAAGACACATGCCACTGGCTGAGTAGTAATCAAACAGCTTGAAGACATAAATGCCACCCTGAAGAGACAAAACCAGGGTTAAGGAGTTATAGATTTTGATCGACAATATCAGCCATCAGCTTCGATTGCTACTGCCCGTGTCTGTTGGCTTTAATGTTAATTTCCTTGGACAGTAGAGCCAGTGTTGCAATGTTTCTACTGGAGTCTGGTTCCCAGCAGCAAAACTGATGTGCTCTTGCAGACAATTAGCCAGTCTGTTCAGGCATAGCCAAGGGTGAGAAGAAAACCAGAAATTCACTAGGATCTCTTAAATTTTTCTGCTTTAGATGGAATTGCTGAATTTAGTCTGCTCCGCCCTTCCTGGGCATTTTGCTTTGCCTCCTCATGAACCTTCAGTGCTCCACAAGAAGGTCTCCAGATCACTCAGCCCTCACTGTCCCTGATGTGAGCCTTGGCTTTGGTCCCAGAAGTTCAGGGGCCCAGTAGACTGGTTTTCTTCATGTTATCTTAACCCTTTGCAGCAAGCACTCCCCCAGCTTGGGCTCTGTTGGACTGAGCCCTTATTGCAAATAGCAAAATACCAAGACAGACTGACAACAGCGTAATGGTAAAAAATTATGGAGGCATCCTAAGTAACTCGAGACGTAGCAGTGATGAGCAAACCTTTTTATTCAGTATTAGGAGAAATGCTGTCACTTCTTCCAAAGTTTTTGGTGTTGCTGTGCTATGCCAAAGTGACTAGAAAGGTGTCATGAACGGAGGCACAAGCACGGCCGTCTGTACCTGGGTGATGTTGGAGAATCCAATGAGATAAGAGATGAAACAGACCACTGCGATAAAGGTCTTCTTCCTGGCTCTTAGGAAATGGGGATACTCATCCACCAGGGCTGTAATGAACCCTTCCACCGTGCAGAACTGTGGGAAAAGGTATACACCAAGGACATATACATAAGTAGCCTGACATCACTCCCACCCACACCTAACTTCAGTGCTGAGAACCTCATTGATTTAAGAACTCTCTGCAGACTCTCGCTGGGTATAGACGGAGCTAAAAGCACCAAAGTAAAATACTTAAAAATAGCTGAGATAAATCTCTGTCTTTTGCCTCCTGTGAAAAACCTCTCCTTTCTTCCCACAAACTCTCTGGGGCCTCCCCCCCACTGCCCTCCTCGCCTATGCTGCCAGGCTCTGTGTCACAGCTGTGTGTCTGGGACACGTGCTGGACCCTGCTTGCTCTTCCCTTCCCATGTGTGCTCTTCCCAGCCTATGGCAACAGCACTTGTGCTGTTCAATGATCTAAAACACTCAATAAGGAGCTGCATTACCAGCTGCCCAGTCTCACGTGGGTGTGAATAACTACATCTCTGACTACCCAGTCCTTTTTCCAGCACACCACATGAAATGCATGTGGCACATTGAAAGCCCATCCTCACAGCACAGCTTCTTTCTAGGGATGGAAACACCCGGATGGCTCAGGCAGCACTACACAAGGCACAGTATATGTTGTGTGCACCACAACACATTCCCCGGGAGTGCTACCTTCAAATCAGTTTTCCTGCTCATTCTGCCTTCTGGCACGAGGACAGTTTGACCATATATATGCAAAGTGCGTCCTTCCCTCCTATTTCCTGATAAATTGTGAGATTTACTTTTATATCTCGCTCCCAGAAACTGCAGGTAACATACAGCTCCTAGAGAGCATATCACGCCTCTAGCAGAAATCCTGGGAATTAATGACAGCAGTAAATTCCCGGCTTCCCCGGTCACCCTGAGCAAATATACAAGCCCATGCAATGACAGTGAAAGAGGTTTCATCGCTTTTGGGAGTCAGCGACCTCCCTGTCCCTGGGAAGAAAAAAACCCCCAGAGTGGAGGTGTAGGTATACAGACTAAAAAGAGCAGCAGAGGGCTGGAAAGACGTATGGAAGAAAAGTGGGGAGCCTGAGCCGTGCCTGTGGCTGGGCAGGGATTTTGGAAGAACTTGCACACCACTGGCTGCTGGGGCTGGCTTCC
The DNA here is from genome assembly GCA_035584735.1 of Pseudotriccus pelzelni. Classification (NCBI taxonomy): domain Eukaryota; kingdom Metazoa; phylum Chordata; class Aves; order Passeriformes; family Tyrannidae; genus Pseudotriccus; species Pseudotriccus pelzelni. Next base: position 65,537,965 of record JAWMRA010000041.1, read on the forward strand.
ACGTGGGCCACAGCAAGGCAAAGGGCAATGTGCCTGCCCAGGGTTTTATATCCACATGGAAAGCCAGTATTCCCAGAGCGTCAAAGCTCAACTTCTTCAGCTTGAATGTTTAATGAGCTAAGCCTTTTATGTTGGACACAAGTGCCATTAAAGCATCTTTTGCCATTCACGCATGGGTTAAGCTGCCTTTATACTCATTGACAGTGAGCTCTTCACCCCATCCCACCTGGCTTGTTGTCTGGAAGAGTCAGGACTGAGCTGGCACCACAGTGTGAAGAGATAGCATGAGAAAAAAACACTGTCGAAAGCTATTCTTTCCACGTGGATGCATGGCCAGGCACTGCTGGAGCCATGGGCAGGGCCAGGAGATCTGAGACCAGAGAGGGAAACTGATTTGGAGGGGGGCCAGGGGTGGTCAGGGGCAGAGGGTGGTGTCCAGTAGAGAAGGAGTGAAGAAAATGATGCCTCAGATGATGGGATGGAGTAAAACTGACACCCTTTGCTGCAGGAAGAAGGATCACGTCAGGGAAAGCATAGAGGGAAATACAGGGAGGTGGGTGATGAGAAACAGGATTACAAAGTGAGTTAAAATCTTTGTCTCCTATCAAAATCAAGCTGCTGTGTAATGGACAGGGTGGTGAAACAAATGATTCTACACTGCTTTTTCTAGCCATAAAACAGGCCTTCATATAATTTACTGAAAATTGCCTCGTGCCAGCCTCAGGTTTCAGAAGGGATACAGCCTGGCGGAGGCTCACCTTTACAGCCCTGTGGACTGTGGCTCCCTGGCTGGCCTGGGGTCCACTTTTCCAGGCCTGCATACCAAACCTTAGCTCCTCACACAAGATAAGTAGGCATTTCATCTGCATGTGAAAACATGCTGCTGTCAGGATTGGTGAGGATCTGGGCATTGGGGTGCCTCCTGCTCTTGCCACGTCAGTCTGCTTTCCAAAAACCTCTGCTTTTCCCCCAACTTCCTCCAGACAAAATTTTGAGCGCATATTCTGTTCTTCCTCATGCCTCACCCCATGTAATTGTCTCTTTCCTAAGCATTTTATTGCCATTAACTTATCTCTTTTGCTCTTTTTCCCCTTCAAGGCTTGATCATTACACAAGGGTAATGGGTTTGATAATCTGGGTTTGGAAGTCAATATAGGTGGCACCTCAGTCCGTAGAAGAGTCCCTCTCCCACAGTATCCCAGTGTTAAGGGCTTGCTATTCCCTCCTCGGCCCCACAAAGCACCCTGACTGTGACCCATGGATGAGTGGGGAGCTTGACCACGGATGTGCAGCCAGAGATCCACGAGTGGTCTCGCTGCTGGCAGCTGGAAATCCTCATGAACAACCCATGAGAGGAGGCCCTCACATGGGACAGACGCAGGCTTGCAGTCACAAGGCTTGCTAGCTCCCCTGAGGAATGAATGCCTGACCTGGAAACTGGCAGGTTAAAAGAAAGCATTAGCATATTATGCAAGAGGGTCTAGACGCGAGAGGAGTAAAGCCCGGATGGATGAGAGCAGAGTGAACATTAAGGCACACGAGCGGCAAGTGGGGGCACAGGAGGGAGGTGCGTGTACATCAGTGTGGGTCACTCATCCCGTTCAAGGAACTCCAGATGAGATGAGCACCCTGGCAGAAAGAGGCAGATGTGGCTGTGCCGCATCAACAGGAGACTCGCCGGACCTACTCCCACCATCATTAAAGGGCTGGAGCTTGTTGCTGCATCGCAAACACAGATCTCAGCCCGACCTCACTTCACTAGCTGGCTTTCTGAGCTGTCTCTGCTGTGCCTCCAGAGCCGTGCCCTGCCGGTGACAAGAGGCAGCCTCAGCCCAGCAGCCCTGGGGGTGCAGGGTGCAAGAAATGCCCTATGGCCCCGCTGCGCCTCACGGACTGACCCAAATGAAAAATGCCTGCTCCCCATCTGCAAATACCACAAAGGATATGAAATCAGCATATAGCAAAACCACCTTTTCTTCTTTTTTTTTTACTTTTCTGTGTTTTTAAATGAATGCTTCAAAATGCAGGTAGAATTGCAGGCACTGTTGCAGCCTGTGTTACTTGTTTTATATGCACAAGCTGCCATGCTGTTGCTGCTCTGTTTGAATAAATCAGAGCTCCAGCATGCAGACAGAAAGCTATTTCACATGTATTTAGCCATGCTTTTTAAGAGCTTCTTTTCCTTTTGATGCTTCGTTTCTGCCCAGCCTTCTCCTCCAGGCAATGATAGCCCCCCACAGACTGCCTGCCCTCTGAGACTGGCTGTCAGAAGGGACATGGAGAATTTCAAGGGGTATTTCAGAAGCAAATGCAGCAAATAAATTCCACAGAGTGCTTAGAGGGCTTATTGTCATGCCTTGAACTATTTACCGGCTCTGAGCAAATAATCCATGGAGATAATTTTTTTTTCCCTGTAAACATAGCTTCTTTCAGAACATTTAGTTGTTATTTGAATTTCTTTTTTTGCTAAATAATGTCTGTAGTAATGCAAATGTGAGCTTTATAATATGTTTATGAGAGTGTGCCTTCACTGAAAACCAGATTTGGTTGATTAGATTTTCCTGGAAAGCAGGTGTGACATTTCAGGAATAGGTCTGAGCCTGACTGTGAATTAGGCTTGGGTTTGTGAATGCTACCTGTAATCCAAGACAGCATCCATTTCATACTGGTGATTTGTGCCGCTAGGGAAGAGCACGAGGGCACAAGGGAGGATGGGACAGGCCAAGTGCAGGCTTTTGCAGGAGCCTTTGATTTTGATGCACTGAACAGGGAGGCACACTGCAGTTCACTGCTTCACCGGGTAGCTACTTTTAAGCTGAATTATCAGAAAAAATTATCACCACTTGTAAAAACACAGAGATAATGGGTTTTTTTGTTTGTTCTGTGAGGGCTCTGAGGGGGTGGGGAAAAGACCTTTTGCTACATACAGCTGCTTCCCCCTCAAGTGAGACTTAAGTGATGGCAAAGCTGTCCAGGTACCCAGGCACCAGCCTTTCCTAAGGCATGATTCCTTCCTTCTGCCAGAATTTATTCCTGCTCACTTACAAACCAGACCAGGGAGCTGCAGCTCTGCTCAGGATCACTGTTGTCATCAACACCAATGCCAAAACACTGCATCAAACCACTGTCCTCACATTCGGGGGGAGGGCCCCAATTCAAACCCTGCATCGCTGCTTTTCTCAGCAGAACCTGCTGATGCTCCTCTAGAGCATTGGGTCTGGCTGGAGAACAGTACCTTGTGCAGAGATGCTGCCCCTGGCTCCTGGGAGTAGGGAACATGGAGGTCTTCTACCCTTAAGCTATGAAAAAAAAGCTGAAATAATGACATTCTCTTGCCTCATGGGAAATGCAGTTTGGTCAAGGTGACAGAAGATTCCAAGCACCCAAGCTTCTCACAGAACACCCACAGAGCTGAGATGACCACAAACCACCATCATGGAGGCATGAAACAAAACAGTTTATACTGATTTCCCTTATTTCATGTACATATATTGGGAGTGGGAGAGTCATGTCCTACAAGAACAAAGCAGTTATTACTTGAAAGAAGTCTTTTTTTCCTTTTTCCTGTGATGCAAAGTATTTTGGCAGGACTAGTTTCCCACTAGGTCTGCTTAGAGCCTGTGAGGTTCAGCTGCCAGGGTGACCCAGCAAGGTGGGGACAGGCTGCTCGCAGCAGCACCGGCACTTGGCCACAGGGTCAAAAATCACTGTGAACGGAGAAAATCTTACCAAAGATCCTCTCCTCCTACAGGGAAGTGGTAAATACCTTGTAGGGCTGACTGGTTCTGCTGGGCTGCTGGAAATTGGTCATTGCTCTCATTTTCAATGGGCAGCAGGTGCATTGGGAAGTCGCCAGATCCCATCACACTTGCACTGTATGCCTACGTTAGGGAAGAATGCAAAGGTGATGTCCACACAGGAGGTTTTGTTTCGTGGAGCTGCATTTCACCACTAGGAGTAAAAAAACACCCTGCTCAGCGCTGTCCAGAGGTGCAGGAGGGAACACCACCATCATATCTGAAGATATCTTTGTATCTTACCCCACTTTGTGCCTGGGTTGTCTCACCTGGCTATCGAGACCCAACATCATCAGCATGGAGAAGAAGAGGACTGACCAGAGAGGGGACAGGGGCAGCTGTGTGACAACCTGTGGGTAGGCGAGGAAAGCCAGTCCAGGGCCTGTGGTAATAAAAAGAGGAGTGAGCCCATGTTTATAAAACATTTGATGGAAAGTCTGAGCTAAGGTAGAACAGACAACAATCACAGCCAAGACTTGTGGGTATTTGATATAGAAGCTAGGAACACCTGAGCTTTTGTCTGTGACACACCAACCCAGTGGGGTGCACAGGGGTAGGATGAGGAGGCAGGAATGGCTAGAGAAACAAGTCCTGAAAGCAAGAAAGTCATCAAATTATTGCAAGCTAATGGAGCCAGAGCATTTTGCTACAAAAATCAGAGCTGGTTATAACTTTCCCGGTGCCTTTTTTTTTTTTCCAATCACAAAATTGTGTTTCTTGAGATAAAAGCTTTCTCTGGGAAGACAGCAATTTCAAAATATGTCTTTGCACAAAAAGACACAGTCCCATCTTGGTTAAAAAATTGTTCTGAGATCAATTTCAAGATGGCACATGAAAAAGGGACTTCAAATTTTTATCATGTCTACTAAAAACATAGGTAGTAGTATCTGTTCTCTACAGGAAGGTTTCAGACAGCAAAGGGCCTAAATATTTCCCTACAGCAAAGTCACGTAAAAGTTCAGCACTAAAAGAAGAACACTAAAAGCAGACCGAGATGCCACTTGCAGCCAGAGTGTGACCAACATCAGCCACGGGTGCCTGAGACCCATCTTGGTGGCAGGGTGCTCAAAGAGCATTGCACACCTGGGTCCCAGTCAGGAAAGGCCTGGAAGCATCCCATGCTCACAGAAAAATTGCTCTCACAGGTTGCTGTTGCATTTGAACCGGGTTTCTGCTTACCTGAGGAAGCCAGCTCTGAGACTGACTTCTTCGTGATGTGTGACATGAAGCCAATGATGGAGAAAATAACAAATCCAGCAAATACGCTTGTAGTGGAGTTTATACAACAGACAATAATGGAGTCTCTGGAAGAGAGAAAGAAGGAAAAGAAACCACCTGCAGGTCCCTACCAAGAGGCCAAGAGCGGAGGGTGGGGTAAATAAAAGACCAAGCCCTGGTAAGAGCAGGTCCTGTGCCCTGGAGAGGCAGCACAGGTGAGATATGAAGTGTCCTGCAGGCAGGGGAGCCCTTCTGTAGAGATCAGAGTGTATCCCCTGGGCTGCATGTTGGCAGTAAGGGGACGGTGGAGATCAGACACCCCAGACTCACCACGACCCCCTACCTCACCCTGAGCACTCCCTGCCATCCAGGAGGCTGGGAAAGAAACAACCCACCTGTAGACATTGTTGTGGAAAGTGTTGTAGCTCCCCAGAGCGATCAGGGACCCGAGCCCCAGGCCATAAGAGAAGAAGATCTGTGTGGCTGCATCCATCCAGACCTGTGGAGAAAGAACCAGGAGAGGGAGGGACTCCATGCTGCAGGTGCATCTCCCGCAGCAGCTCAGTGCAGCTTTGTCTTAGCCTGTGAGGGTTGTGACTGTTTGAACAAGGAACTATTCCAGGATTTCTTAAAATACTTTAAATATTTAAGGGAAGTGCCCTTAGAAGACTAATACAAAGACAACTGGGAGATAGGAGCTTTCCTCACTAGGCTACAAACCTCGGAGTCAGAGAGCTTTCTGAAGTCAGGCGTGAGGTAGAAGAGGATCCCCTCCTTGGCTCCCGGCAGTGTGACTCCACGGAATAAGAGGATGAAAAGCATGAAGTAGGGATAGGTGGCCGAGAAGTACACTACCTGAAAAAGACCCCATGGGAGAGAAACCCTCAGCCCACCAGTGGCACCGTGGCAGGAACTTTCCTGCCCACGGTGTCATTGCATGTGGCATGTCCCCCTGTGAGGGGGACAGCCCCTTTCAGCAGCATTTGCTTGCATTTGCTGTCTCCCATTCCCATGCTAGTAATGTTTCTGTCTGTTTGAGGTTTCTCCCTGCCAGTGATGTGCAAGGGCACACTAATCACAAAAGTAGCATGCTGGAGTCTGGATGAAATTCCCAAAGACAAGGGAATTGCACAGGGATAAATATAGTCCACAGAAGTAATCCCTTTAAGTCATCACATCCTTATTTTGCAGAGCTAAAGCCGGTGTTTCTCTAGACCAATGCATCAAGCAACAAGAGTTGTCTCAATTTCCATCGCTTTCTTCTCAGCACTATTTCAGGGACTCACAAGTACATGACATCCCTCATCACAGGGCCCATACCAGGAATCACCAGGGCTTTGCTGTGGCTGCTTAGCTAAAACCTGTTTGGGAGGCACTGGGGAAGTTAACAGCTTAGGTGACCTACCCCTGAAGTGCTTATTTCTGATCTCTCCTCTAGATTATTCCCTTCATAATATTGTCCCGCTGCACCATGCTGTGCTCTAAATAACACATCCCGGTATCTCAGCATCACGTTTTCACTAAACTAAGCAATTACCTTTCTGCTGTGCTAGCCTGAGATGCTACACAGTGAATAACAACGTGCTTCTCATCTGAAGGTCTCCCACCAATATTGAAAGGGCAGCAGGGAAATTTTCAAACGAGATGGTGAGGGGTTTTTTCCACCAAAAGCATTTTATGAAACCGTGATTTTCAAAAGGGGGAGACCAGAAGAGGCTTTGCTCTCTCAAAAGGCCATCCCAAGGTGGGAAATATAAGTAATCTCTGAAAACATCTTCACAAGCCTCTTCCCAGAAGGACTGAGCGCTCAGACCCGTGACTTCACAGGGAAGAGCTATTCTCTACACTTAGAATGAAAATTACCATAAACATGCTAGCAATTTTAACAACCGTGAAAGGTAAAATGTCAGGAATTTAATAGCTTCTACTGTGATTCTGCCTCTAAACACCATAACCTCAGTTACAGGCACTTAAATAAAATTCAGTCTGGAGGACATTTCAAAAGCAGAGACCCGTGTGCAGCAACGAGAGGCAGCACTGAAACACCCAGCCCTCACACCGTACCTTGCCCGTCCACTCCACACCCTTCCAGATGGAGAAGTAGACCAGGAGCCAGGCCAGGGCCAGTGTGCCAGCCAGGGGCCAGCGGACGGAGCCAGGCTCCCCCAGGCCCCCCGACATCTGGTGCATGTTCCTCCTAGGGGTGGGAGACACTGAGTTAGAGGGAAGTCCAACCCTTGGGGGCAGAGGGATTGAAGATCTCAGAGGTGGCTGGAGGGTGAAGGGCCAGGGGCAGACAAGCATGAGAACCCACAAAACCCTAAGGAGACCTGAAGTTCATCATGATGGGATAAAGGGAGGAGAATAGAGGTGGAGAGGCTGTTATCCTCTCTGTTCATCAGACCTGAGGTTGCACAGTGCACCGCATGCCCACCACGGCCAATGACTGGCTGTAATGCCCTCCTGCCAAAGTTATCCAAGGAATAGTGCCAAATGGGCACCAGCCACAATCCTGGTGGGCAGGTACGACTGCGGTGAGGGCGGAGAAACCTGGTGTAGGCAGGCTGTGGACGTACTCCCAGAACTCGGTGACGGCACTGGTGAGGTTGGTGGTGTCATTCAGGGAGTAGTTGGAGAAGCAGCGGTCGGTGTTCCAGGCATTCCCACAGTTCTGCCACGGCAGGTCCTGCACCGGAACAAGGACAGCAGGATTATCATTAATGCTGTATCTCCCAAGGGCAGCACTGAGAAGTGAAATTTGGCTTATTTTAAACTGAAACCCCATTATTTTTGTTGCAAAGAGGATGGGCAGCACCATCGGATGGGCATGCCCCTATAGCCAAAAGCATGAAAACATTTCCTAAAATATGGTAATTTGTGACAAGGATTTTCCAGGAAACAATATCACAGCTTGATTAGGACAGTGCTGTAGCTCTAATAAAATGTTAGCAATTCCCCAGATAAAAAGCCATTTCCAATTAACTGTTGGTAATTAATAGCTACAAATTAAAATGGCTACTGAGGGATACTGTGTTTATAACTATTACAGCTTTTGGCTGGCTTCACTCAACAAGTGGTTGGAATTTACTGCACAAAGAATAAACGGTTTCTCACCTCACTTATGCTAAGCTCCAATGCTTAAAAAGCAGCATGGCCCTGAGAAAGGGGGCTAACAGGTTGTCTACATGAACAGACTAATGTAACGCAAGCACAGGAGTAAATTTAAAGCACAATAGCTGTTTCATGCTGTCTCCTGCCCTGATTATAAGCAGCACAAAAGGATTCCTGGGCGATGTTTACGCTGTAGGTAGCAGCGGTGTGACGGCAGCACACCACTACAGATTTAATGTGATCAGCTCTGGCACTGTGAGCGGTGAAGCTGTAGTGTCAGGGGCCGTGTGAGCGTGCAGGGCGACCCACCCATGCCGGGCTGAGGCAGCCCAAGAAAAGCCGCTCGGATGTGTCTCAGTGTGTAACAATCCCTTTTCCCGAGCACAGTGCACGTAGATAAGTGCAGAACAGCTATTCTGGGTGTTCCCCCTGTGCAGATAAGACCTCGGGCTCCAGCTCAGCAAAGCTCTAGGAAGGTGTTTGTATCCATCACTATTCATCCACGAACACTGACCTCTTTAGAAATATTATCTGTGTTTTAAGTGTTTTGTGGCATCAGTGCCTTTAAGTGCTGCCTTCATTGCTCCATCTGAATAAGTTGATTCCAGGAGACAAGACCTTCTAATGCGCTGGCTTGGCAGAAGGGTGGCTGTTGTAGGGGCGGTGGGGGGTGGCAATGACACACATTCGGTGGCCACCCAGGCTGTTCCATCCACACGGCGCTTTCACTGAAGCCTTGCTAACTGCACTGAAGTAAAGGCAATGGCTCAAGAAGCGCCGAGCTGCAGCCCTTCAACCAAGTGCTTTGCACATCAGAGGAGCTGCACAGCTCTTACAAGGAGAGGCAGGCTGGGGGACAGTTTGTGCTGCTCCATTTCCTCTGAATTTCAGAAGACAGAAACTGCAGAAGGGACCTATTACATATTGAGCTTGGCTCCTATTAGAGTTTAAAATACTCCTAGTCAAATTTAGGAGGGACAGGGCAGACGTCAGCCCAGGTTTTTTATTTGTGCCTTGGCTCCTTTCGAGAATTTGGAGTTATCTCCAGTAAAAGAAAATATCTTGAGCCAAATACCTGGATCTGCCTGTGTGCATATGAGCACTGTCAGCAGCTGGGTCTGTGACACCTGAATGTACCAAAGCCTCATCTTGCCCAGGGATGGGTTTCTTTGGGGCAGACCTTTGTTAATTTTGGAATCCTCTGAGGGTGCATCTATTCATCCACAACCGACAAGGTTGTTCTAGATCCAGGAGCCTACAGTAGTGCTTATTATTGGGGGTAGAAGCACAGTGGGGAACACCAAACAGAATAATTTAGCAAAAGTCTTGATAGATATTTTAAATTTTGCTGAAACAAAAAGTAAAACTGGATGTACAGCATCATAACAGCATTTTGTGCTTATATCTAAATTAAATTTAAAAAGATCCCATTTGAACCGTGCAGTTGTTATCTTTAAGGCTGCAGGTTGCTCAGAGAGTTACATTAAGGAACCTCGTCCCAGTTTCAGGGCTGAAATTAATCATTCAGCTACCAAGAAGTTGATACAGAGTGTGATTCTAACCTTGTATGGTAGAAGACCCTGCTATGGGAGAGGAACGCACTATAAACTGTAACATCAAAGCACATGCTAAGAGAACATCACAAGCAGACATCTAGATAGCTTCTGAATCATTTTCCCAGCAGAAAAAAAATCCCCCAAATTTCATTTATCAAGAAAAGAGTGAATGAGAACTAATTAAGGTAAGGGCTAAGTCCTGGGAAATAAGATCCTGTTGTAACAAAACCAGTTACGGAAATGTGCAGCTCTTAGATTTGAGCAGCTCTAGAAATACAACAGAGACACAGGGTGAGTTTCAAAGACAGATGTGAGCGGGGAACAGTTCCCAGAGAGGGGATGGGACCACTCCCTCCAGAGGACTACCCTCTTCAGAGGCAACATCAGTACCCATCAACACTACAAAACTGCCCCCAGGGCTGATGAACCTCTTCAGGAAGGGTCCAGCAGGTTGTTGACAAGGGCTCTTTGCACAAACTGCAAACAGCTAGTGCCTGTTTCGTGACATAAACCACTCAGCCCCCACAAAGCAGGAGTGAGGACCCAGAACACAGCCAATGCCGTGCTGCAGATACGCCTGTGACTCACCGCAGTGAAAGAGTTGAAGAGATAGTAGAGAGCCCAGGCGATGATGACAATGTAGTAGATGTTCAGCCAGAAGGAGAGAACCATAGCTGCCAGTCCCACTCCTGCAAATGAAGGCAGAGAGGAGCATCAGTCCGGGTCTCCAGCACCCAACTGAGTTCACGGGCACCACAGCAAGTTTTTTGGCACAACCCGAAAAAGTGAATCAGCTCATCAACAGAGGGTGTGCTACAGTTGCACTGTGAGCTGGTCAGCAAGGAAGGCTCGTTCCCTCTCATGTCTCACCCGCCCATTTGCACGAGGAGAACAGTGCTACCTTTTAGTGTTCTACAGGTTCTTTAGGGACGGAGCCCCATGAAAACAGGATCTGCTCACTTCCCTGGCATTCAAAGCATTTCTAAATCACCACTGGTTTCTAGAAAACAGTTACTCCAGGCATGGCAACAGGTTCATGTCCCCCTCTTTACAGCTCTCTCATGCAATTAAGGCAAGCCTACATAGGGAGGCTTGGAGCAACAAAGGGTCTTCTGCAACCGGAGCCATTCTATCACATCCCATACTGCTCATGAAGTGCCTTGTCACCACACAAGACTGCTCAAACAGAGCACAGTGATGTTAATAACTGCAGACATCAGAGTCAAGGACAGTTGGATAATGACAGAGGGCGAAAAAACACTCCCCTCACTTGCCACCCCATCCCACACCCAAGGCATTTGCTGATTTGCTCCTCAAACCTTTAATGGAATCTGTAGGTAAGTGCCATTGCTTTCATAAACACACAGTACCTTTAAACATGGGTGCCAATCTCCAGACTCCCAGTCCACCGACAGAGGTATACTGGCCCAGAGCAGTCTCCAGAAGGAAGAGAGGAATCCCAGCAAATACAAGTGTCAGGAAATAGGGGATGAGGAAGGCCCCTGAAAGAAGGAGCAATGTTATCTGACAGCTCCCCCTTTTACCATGAAGCAAATGCCTCTAGCTGGGGTTTCTTGCTCCACAGCACCCACATGATGACAGTTTACAACTGGAGTTGGTGTGTTCCACGAGTCTCCCACTGAGATCACCACTGCTTTACCCTTATCTGTTCCTATCACAATGGGTATTTAAGTACCATGTGTACATATACACTGACATCACTAGCTATGCAATGCCAGTCTCACTTTGTTGTTAGCTGTGCTAAACCCAGTCTGACAACAAACCCAAAACTTGGACACTGACACTGGTAACTTGTTCTTGTTGCTGCTTACCTGCAGCAGCTCCCAGTTCTTCACCTCGAGAGAAAAGTGCACAGGAATATCTGGGATTGGCCACTGCTCTCTTTTTTCTATAGCTATATCAGTCTTTTAAGAAAACTGTGACTATATTTTCTCTCATAACAGTCCTATGTACCTAGCTACACATATTTTAGATTTTACCCTTAAAATTCCTGGTAAAACTATTACTTTTCTCTATGGCCCTGTGGAAATCTCATCACTACAAATGAGTTAGTGCAGCCATTCACTAGAGGTATTACTGACACCCAGTTATAAGAAGAGTGAATAGAATTGGAGAGCCTTGCTGTGTGATTTGAAGGCTGTACATGTTCAGGTCATCATGACATTTAGGATATGGGACAAAGCTCATTTTCCACCTTTCTCATGCATGTGCTGGAGCATGCCATCATCCCTGAGGAAGATAAACTCTGGCTGGGGATTGAGTGGGGACACTCAGTTTGCTCAGGAGCAGCTGGCCATGTTTGGGACGGCACTGGTTTCTGCACTAGCCAAAGGGCTGAGCTGTCAGTATGAGTCTTCTTCTCCAGATAATAATGGGAAAGTAAAAACAGAGCCAGAGAGCAAAGCCACTCTGGAGAGCTGCAGCCCAGCTTGCACCTGGCAGAGCCAGGCTCCAGCAGCTGCTCTCTGAGGGTAAGGATGCAGCAAGGCACAGCCAGGGATGCTGGCTCAGGGGACACCCAGCTGGGGACGCCTGCCTGCCTGCCAAGCAGGGAGCTGAGCCCAGCTGGGAGAGGCAGGTGCCAGCACCCGGCATGGGAATCCGTGGGAGGCAGCATGCAAGAGGAGCTGGCAGTGGGTGGAGGGGAAGAAACACTCTCCGGGCCAACAGCTCGATGACCACGAGCCTGAATCACAAGCTGGCATGGAAGCACAGGCTCTCAGCTTCACCAGCAGCCTGGAGAGGAGGAGAGAGCAGCTTTGAGCAGCGCTGCACACTCAGCAGCCTTCCTCGTGTTCTTGCTAGCCACCACTGGCTGCAAGGTCCATGGCCCTTAGGAGCCCTACGGGAGGACATGGATGCTGCCACTCTGCCACTGTGGAGTTTGGAGGCTGAGCTTATCAGCAGTGCAAGTGCCTTCCTTGCTTCTGTGCAAGCAACTAATGAAATTTGACGACAGTCCTGATAATCCTGCATTTTTCATCCACAGCAGGCCAGAAAGGTTTGTAGATGAAAGATTTTATAAGAGTATTGAGAAAAAAAAAAAGAAAAAAACCAACCAAGTAAACTTTTGGACACAGGTCTTTTGTTCTGGCCTAACAAAAATCCTCGAGAATATTGGAAAATCTGCAAACCAGGGCACAGATAACAGCCCCAGGTGCTGTACAGCCAGAGTGGAAATCAGTACTGAAATTAGTACCTAAAGTCTGCAGGCCTGTGCCTAAATCCTTAGCACAGACAGAAAGCAATGGTCTTTAATCGCTGGCCCTGGATGAGCTGCCAAAAGGTCTGGTTCAGACCCCAAGCCTGCTGCAAATGGTTGTGTGCGACCTTGTGTGTTGACAAAGTCCATGGAGTCAAAGGGCCAACGTGGCTGGTCCTGCCCTGCCTGCTCAGAGCACTGACCCTTGGAGGCACGGAAGGATCGCACAGCGCCTGGCACCCACTGAGCAACCCCAGCTTTGGCTGCAGTCTCCAGCTCCTAATGCCATAAAGCAAGGAATAACAATTAATCCTAAACAGGGAACACTGCCCACGAATCAAAAGTTGAGCATTTCAGGACGTTACATACTGTTGCTCCGAGCCTCGGCGTGCAAATGAGGAATGCACGATGCTTATTTAAAGAACTGCTTTTCTCTCAAGTTATTCAAGCTCAGGATCTCACAGACAATTTTTAGCACGTACTGAGCCGCATTTAGAGTGAATCTGGAGTCCGGTAAAACCCTGTTGAGATCAGAAGGACTGCGTGAGGTTGGAAATCGGTGCGGAGGCTGGAGCGTTAGGCACAGCTGGGCACATCCAGCTGTGTGCAGAGCCAGCAGGGAGGCCAGGCATCAGTTCTGGCGAAGCCTGCCTCTCGCAGCGGGCGGGCCGTGCCCTGGGCTCCCTGCGCCGAGCAAACCAGCCGTGAGCCGATGCAACGTGACAGCGGTAAGTGAGACGACAATATTTCCATTCAGTTCAATTTGCCTGTGCGTAATGGAAGCAGCCCACACGCCCGCGCTCTGAGCAGCGCACATGCAGGACGCTAAAATTAGAGTCCCACCCACAGTCTGCTCCGCTCCGGAGGCGCCTCCGTCGGGGCTGAGCCGTGGCGGTGCCCACCCGATTGCGAATCAGATGCCGTGCGACCCTGCCTCGCATCGGCCCCCGGTGACGCTTTCGTGCGTCAGCTCTCCCGCCTGTCTCCAGCATCGGCAGCCTCCACTTGCCGCTCAGTACTGCCGGCTGCGGGAACTGTCGTGCCTGCGAACAGCCAGACCCGCTGGCAGGGGTGAGAGGAACCGAGGGATCCGGAGTGCCACGGACGGCACGAAGCGGCAGCCGAGGCGGGGTGTTTGGGAGGTGGCAGGCACCGATCCCTGCCTTTCATCGGTCTGGCGTTCCTGCTCACAGCCGGCTGGTCCCTCTGCATGCCTGCAGCTGCCGGGGTAGAGATCACCCTGCGTGCCATTGCTCATGCTAATAATAGTGCTCCACACCTCCACAGCACCCTCTGTCCTAGGTTCTCAGCTGATTTTATAAATAGGGCTGATTTTAACTTCACAACACCCTTCATCTAATTATAGGTATTGTCATCCCCACCTTTAGGTGTGAGGAGACAGCCACGGGCATCACAGATCCAGTGTGCGAGTTGAGATGACGCAGCAACCACAGGGCAGATACTGGCTGGTGCTGGGACTTAGCCACAGGGCTAATGTTGTGTGAGGAGGGCTGGCAGCCAGGTGCCAGAGTGTGGCTAGATAAAGATGACAAACCCACACTGTGGCTCTGGTGTTGGTGGCACAGGTTCCTTTAGGATGGCTTGGCTGATTCCCATAAACCTCACTCAGCTCAGCTGCATATTTATGCCTCTACACAAAACCCAAAGAAGATGTCCCATCCCTAGAAGTGTTCAAGGCCAGGTTGGATGTGTCTTTGAGCAACCTGGTCTAGGGAAAGGTGTCCCTGCACTTGGCAGATAGGTGGGAACTATGTGTTCTTTAAGGTCCCTTCCAACCTCCGATTCTGTGATCTTTAGGATCCCTTGCAACCTGAACCATCCTATGATTCTACAATTCTATGAGAACAGCATACTTCATTAAAATCTGGTCAAATTTGAAAAATGTCTGCTCTCCTGCTGGAACTCACTCCACATGCTTCAGAGAAAGAGCCAAGATACCCCTAAATGCCATGCAGTTACATGGACAGACTGCTTCAGGGAGCTAGACCCTTCTCCTGTTTTCCAGGATTGGAGGAGAAGAGCATCCTACACCACCTAAGACACATACAGCAGAAGTGGATTTGAGTCATGAGAACCAAAGGCAAAAGGAAAATAAAAAAGATGTGGAGAAGAAGCATGAGAAGAGACCCTCAGAGCAGCATGAATGAATGTGGCACCAAGGACAAGGACTCTCGGCAGGGAAGAGCTAGGAGGGAAGCAAAGAGCCATGTGGCAAGACTGATGATACTAAAATTATATATACAACCTGAAAGGGGGGGAAAAGGGTTTTGGACTTGTGTGGGAAGACTGAGAAATGGTTTAAGGAGGTGAGCAGCTCTTCAAGGTGGCGAAGGAAGGTTATTTTAGTAACAGGCATAAACAATGGGAGAGCTGGGCATGGGGTGAGGAGAAGAAAGAGCCTGTTTTACTAACACCAGCCTATACTACCCCCCCAAAAAGCATCTCCCTGGTAAGGCTGAAGAAATAGCACTATTTTGGAGGGGAGCTGAGGCACAGAAGTTTATTTTCTGACTTGATCCAAGACATGCAGAAAGTCTGTAGCTGGGCAGGGAGCTGATGTCCCAGATCTCTTGATTTCTAGCCCAGCAGTGTTTTCCCATCTGCCTGCCTTTCTCTAGCCTTCCTATGGTTTGGCAAAGCCTCAGCAGATGACTGGTAAGGAAAGGATGTAGAGGTGCAATAAAAAAGAGAATAAAAAGTAGCTGGTTGTTAGCTGTCTGCAGAAGAGGGCACTGCTACCAGCTGCATCCCACTGTAAGTGGGATCTGCATCCTTTGCCAGCTGCCTTCTTGTCTTATGGCCTCTATTTTCCAGACCTTAGGATGGAGATGATAACTGTGACCCTTCTCACAGCACTCTAGTAAGTCAAAGCTCATTTCCTTCCATAGATGATGGCACGTCATTATATGTATGTGTACCTAAATACGCATGTTTGTATATACGTCTGCAGAGCCCTGCTATGGTCCATGCAAAGCCTCTAACCAGAACTCCTCAGACATGTGACCCAAACTCCCATGAAAAACTGTTATCCCTTGAGAATACACGAGGCTGAGGAGAACCCCACCATTACCCGGTTTCCCTGGGAGCACCCCAGCATCCAGCTGGGTGCCTATGTGCATAGTCCTGCTCGTAAATAAATGAGGACAGCTCTCAGCTGGAGGATCAACCCAGACATACCAAACCAAAGCCTGTTCAGGGATAAGGCTGCTTAGGGATGAGTGCAGGCACGGTGTGTTTCTCTTACCTCCTCCATTCTTGCCACAGAGATAAGGGAAGCGCCAGACATTGCCCAGACCGATAGCGTAGCCCACGCAGGAAAGCAAGAAGTCAAATTTCCCCTTCCAGGAACCTCTGTCTGGGATCTCCTTCTTCTTCTTCTTCTTGGTGCTCACAACCTCAGGGGTGATGGGCTCTGTCTCCTCCAGGGCTGCCTGCTTCACCTCGGAGGGGGAGTTCAGCTCCACAGAGGGGTTGTCCATCTTGCCCATGGTGACTCAGATGTGTGGCCGCTCTTGCTGAGGGGCTGGAGGAGCAGTAAGGGCAGCCTCTGCCTCGGCCCAGCGCGGGCGAAATGGGAAGCACTGGGCAAAGCTCCTGATGAGAAAGGAGAGAAAGAATCCCGTGTCAGTGTAGTGGACTTAGGGGAGGGTCTTGCTGGGTCTGAGGCGGACTCACTGGGTAGACGGGTGCACATCAGTGCAGCCTATCGATGCCTCCCTGCTTTCCCCAGAGAGAAGGAGGATAATTTTGCCTTGCTTGAAGCTGCCCTTCTGAGGAGTTGTGCCCACATAGACTGCTAACAACAGACTCAGACCTGGCTGTTACCAGCACCAGGTGTAACAAACACCTCAACTGTATTCCTATCTCCTTCTCATCCCAGTGCTCTCTAGGAAAAGCTCCTGGACCAGTACACATGCAAAGAAATCACAGCCTGTGGGTGACCCACCACAGAGCAGTCCAGGAAGAGACATATTTCTGGCATGTCTGAGTGACAGTGGAGAGGGGAATGGTGGAGGTGGCACATCTCCCACGTCTGGGGCCCAAAACTGAGTGCACCAGCCACAGAGGCATCTGAGAGATGCTGTGCCCTAAGGCACCATCACACCAAAATGATTCAGAAAGAGAGCAAGAGCAGGCTGTGTTATTACACCTGTGTCTAAAACAATACTGCACTCGTGTCTTGAAAACTAAGTGCAGTTTTCCCTTCCTGTAGCAGAAGCTGTTGCAAAGCCACTAAAAGGCATGGAGGAGAGACAAAAGGATGCTTAAAAGTGTGGAGCATCTTCCATGTCAAGAGAGGCTAAAAGAGATAGGATCCATTGTCCTGTGGAATATCTGACAGGGGCCTATAAATGTATCTGTGTCATAGAATATGAGTATTCACCATTTCTGACAGAAGAACTACAAGAGATTAAACCAAGACAGTGGGTGGTAGATTTAAAAAGAGCCAAAGGGGATATTTTACAAAGTGTGCAGCTATGGAGCAAGACTCCCCACTGCAGAACATGATGGATGCTGAGAATTTACATTACTTCAAAAAGGAAATTAAGGGGAAAAATAATGGAAGGAAGATACACTAGGATCTACTCCTGAAGTTCAGGAAAACTGAGCTGTAAGTTACTGGAGGTTGAGGGACTCTTCCAAGGAAACAACACTCACTACTTTTCCTGTTTGTATCCTCTCCCCTCAGCATCTGTCCTCAGCCAGAGCAAAAGACAGGAGACCAGCATGGTGTTGGCTCTCACACACATCTCAGCCCATTTTACAGAGAGAAATTTAATCCTTCACCAGGGACCATGAGGGTGACTCTTACTACAGTCTCCCAGAGACGTTTGTTGACAAAAACATTCCCAGATACACATATTGGAAAACAAAAAACAACAACAAAAAACCCCTCCAAAACCAAACCAAACCAAAAAACTCCCCCAAGCCCCAGTGCCCCTCTCCCCCCCCAAAAAAAGAAAGAGACAGAGGAAAAAAAAATGAAGTAGATATAACATAAAACAAAGCAATGCTGTGAAGATATGTCCTGCTCTAGCACTTAAAGTTGGCCTTGCTTGAGCTTCTTACTCTTGACAGTCCCATTTGTCCCATGGGATGCTTGGAGGACTCATTAATTAGAGTTTCTGAACTATCCTGGACAGAGATGGTCTCCCAGGTCCAGGCAGTATTGACTCCTGCTTACTACAATGGGCACCCCATGATTACAACAGATAGATTTTCTTCCCTCACAGAATTCATCACTGAGGTTAGGAAAATGGTATCAACTGTGAAGGGAATGGCTGAACCAGAAAAAAACCCCTGTAATTCATTCTGGTAAGCGAGTGGAGAAGCCAGAAATCTCCTTGCTGTGGGATGAAGGCTGTAACCAAACCCTCTGAGCTATGGAGCCCACACCGAGCCTCATAACTCCTCTAGCCCAAGGATGGTTGCAGATAAGCCCAGCAGTATGTGGCAGCATGAAAATGCTTTCTGGGGAGAAGAGACCATTTCACAGAGCCCATGAGACAGATGCCAGAAGTACTGCAGGACACCCAGAGCAAAGGCTTTGGTTAACAGATCCCATTTCTGTCCTACAGCTTGTGATAGCACTGTCACACCAGCTCCAGGCTCCTTTGTAAGGCAGGGAGCAAAAGGATTATACAGAATATGTAGGAGGAAAGTAAAATAAAGACAATTTATAAATCAAAACAGAAGAAATAGCACCAAAACCCCTGGGAAGAATTCAGAGCTGGGCTAAGTTAGGATAATTATCTATGCCTGGAGACATAACAAATTAGACTCAGCAGAAGCCATTTTGACTTTTTTATTCCTGAGACAAAAAACAGTAGGTAAGCTGCTATCTTTAAAAAGTGTATATATATCCTGTGCTCTTTTCCCTGTTCCTGTTGCCACAATTCTGGAGAGATGCTGCAGCCAGATAATCACACTTCATATTTCATATTCCTGGGGTAGGATGATAGAGGAGCAGGAGACCAAACTGGTAATATCTTCTTACCTGAGAAGTGAGGTCCTTCATCTCCAGCTCAGAAGGAATAACCTAGATTTATAGAGGTTTCTCCACAGTCAAGAAATTGAAAAACAGTCAAGAGGACCCACTGAAGATTCATCCCACCTACTGTCCTGTCTCCTACAGTGATGGATGATTAGGGCAGAAGAGCTCATGCATGTCCCACAGCCTGGCTGTGCCATGCCCTTCCCCAGACATGTAGCCCTGACCAGGAAAAACACAGACATCAGTTGCTCCAGGCTAAGTGTTTGACTCCTATGTTTAGACACCAGCTCACACGCTAGACAAGTGGTCCCACTGCGACAAAATGCACCAGCCCCTCCACTTATCTACATGGGTCTCCTCCAGCACAAGCACAGGGGCTCTGTCCTGTGCTAACAGCCTAGAGAGAGCAGAGTCAGTTCAGCAGCTGTCATGTCAGATTATTCGTTCTGAAAAGCATACGGCGCTTTGGGCACAGCAAAAAATGCCTGAAGGACTCAAAATGATAATCAATAAGAGCAGAGCTACAAGCTGGAGGTGGGCTCCGCTTCACAAGGGCTTGAAAACAAGGTCAAAGAGTTCAAACACGACACTTCAGCAGGTTTCTCATTCGGCTTCCTCCAAATACACCATATTCTGAAGCCAGGACTTTCAAAGCAATCAGTGAAAGCTAGCACCATAAATCCCTGGCAGCGAAGGAGTGAGTTGTGTTTCACTGAGTTGTGCAGAAGGCCTGGTCTTCTCCTTCTCAAGTCAATAAAAACAATTGCCAACATCCCCAGCGGGTGCAGAGCCAGGCTGAAACACATTCTGGCAAACAGTCCTTCCCCTCCTCTTTTTTGAGGGATTTTGCTTCCAATAAGAAAATAGCACTGAAAAAGTATTACCTCCACTTGAAACGCTGCCACCTGAAACTGCTAACAACAGTGACCTTTTTACTTTCCCCTCCTTCAGCATGAAATATTAACAGTCTCCTCAAATTTGACAGAAACCAAAAATTTCAAGGGCATAAAATTGCCCGAACTGAAACAACAAAATGACCCGTGGAAACGTGTGTAAGAAATACTTTCACACACATCCCCACCTCTTATTTGTCAGTGCCTTAACAGCCACACAAATCACTTCTGACCCATGCAGGTAGAGCCACAATTAGTTTAATTACACAGTGCAGGCTGTTGTTCAGTCAATTAGACTTTTCCTTCCGTCCACACCATTTTAATGACAGCCAAGTAGCCCCAAGGCTCTTGTGTCTTGTTTAGAGCCGTGACCAGCCGATCAGGGCACAGCAGACTCTCGGTCGATTTTTTGCTTGCTGCAGCAGCAACATATGCTTGAGCTTCCCGCATCTGTGAAAGCTGGAGGGTCTAGGGAAAAGCCCTCCGTGGGATCCTGAGGATGCTGGCAATGTCCTGGCCCCATGTGGAAGCCACTCAGGGCTGGAACATTGCTGTCCTGTCCAGCTGGGTCAGACTTGTGATTCACAGCCCTCCCCGTGTTCTGCCCAAGAGTCAGCCACTGCCGTCACCCAACCTTTCATCTCCCTTCCCCAGAAGATGAGCAATTGCTTGGTTAAAGGAGAAGTCAGCACTCAGAGAGGATGTAAGAAGAAAGTAAATCATCTCCCCTGAGTGATGGAGCTGCTGGGTGGCCTCCACCTCTACCCTGTTTTACACCCTCTTGCATAAGGTCTGGGTTGTTGGTGCCCAGGTCTGACCTGCAGCTGCTGCCCAACGTCCCTCTTCCACCAGCGGACCAGGGTCACCCACATCGCTCCTAATAATGTGGCAGGTGAGAATGGCACCACACCAGAACCCTATCCAGATGAGCAGAGGGGCAATTGGAGCACGAGCCACATTTCATGAACCACTGAATGAACGGGACACCTGCGTGAGGTCAGAATACATCTTGCAGCCCCCAGCCTTGATCCCAGGAGGGCTATGGCAGTCCCTCAAAGCCAGGAAAAAACAGGTGAAGAACCTCTGAGCTTCTGGTGCTGGCTGCATCCTGCCATGCAGTCTCTTTGCCAAGGAGCACCTTCCTTGTGTTACGCATGCAGGAGGAATGGGGTCAGCTATTCCAATGCCCTCCCTGTCTCCAGATGCCCACTTGAATCTCCTCTGGCTCCTCATCCCTCTGGGGGCAGTGGGCTCAGATTCTGCTCCTGGCCACATATCGTGCTACACTCACCACTGCTGCTCTACCTGGATGCCTGAGGCTGCCTTATGTTATCCCTAAGGAAAGTGGGGGTTTGTGCTTTTTTTGAAAAATGCAAATTATGCAGCCTCTGAGCCATTTTAGTGCTCTCATTTGAAGCCCATCCTGGCTCCTCAGAAGCTTCCCCAGAAAGCAGAGAGATGGCAGGACTCTTCCTTGGCTGCTGCATACTGTCCCGATTCAGTCCACGCCACCACAGCAGCAAGAGGATCAAGGCCAGGCCACATCCTGTTCCCTTCATGGCAGTCTTGGAGCAGACTGTGGGCTTCCAGATTGGGAAAGACAGACAAGTGGCTTAAAGGCATCCCTGTCTCCATCCTGCTCAGCAAAAGTACCACATTAAAAGGATTAAAGCCCTATTTCTGCTCATTTTAAATGTGCTGATTAAATTTAAAAGCGTTTTCCTTTTCTTATGTAGTGCAAGCTGTCATGCTGGGATGCCAGTTTCATGATGTTGGTAGTTTATAGAGCTTTGCTACGTTATTCTTTTGCTCTGCCTGAAGCAATATGGACATTTTTAGCCCAGCTTTCTTCTACAAAGACCCATCTGTCTGTTCCCAGTTACTTTTTGAGTTCACTGGTGAGTTTAACCCATGCTCGAAAAAGGAGCACAGCCATCAAAGACATCAAACTCCACAAGAAGTAGGGAATGGAGAGAGAGAAGAGCCTCAGATTAGTGCTCCTCCAGAGGCAGGGCAGTGGGGAGATCCCCGGAGTGGCCCGCTGTGCATCAGGCACGAGCCAGGCAGCGTGCACAGAGGCAGGGAGGAGGGAGGCAGCTCTTAGGAGGGCAGCCTGGAGACATGGGAGACAGGCAGAAGATCCGGGGATGGGGTAGAGTGGGGGACTAGAAAGGCAGTAAACAGTGGCATAAGGGAACTGTCACAGAAGTGGAGGTATAAAAGGACATTACGAAGAGAAAAGCAGGTATCATTAGTTCTGCTGAGCAAAAAAAAAACCACCCCAACTCACTATTTCTCTTCTAAGACATAAGCTGCTGTTTTGCACATATTTCTCCACTTTTTTTTTTGTACACACAACCCCAGAGTAACATTCATTGGCCTCCTCTACCTGCTTTGTTCCTTGCTAAGGCACAGCTCCACTCCAGAGAGACTAATGGAAATAACCTTCCCAGTGCCTTCAGTGAGAACATCACTGGGACAGAAATACCTAGAAATGAACACAGAGAGGGCAGTTTCAGATTTCTCACTTGCCTGGTACCTCCTGTGCCCTTTCATGACAGCCCAGCATGGTGTACAGGCACTGCCACCATGATATGGGCAGGCATCCCTGTTGGCCTCTTCTCCCTTTCCCCCCGAGAGGCTGCCCTGTCACAGCTCAGCTGTTGCAGCCCGAGTTACTGCTCACACTGGCCACTACCTTACCAAATCTGTGCCTCTGAGGTGAGATTTTAGCACAAATCCTGATCTGCAGCAACATCCTCAGTGAGACCATGGTCTTCACAGGGGTAAACTTCCCTGTCTTGCCAGGACTCACTAGTACTGTGCAAAAGGCATGGCTGTGCAATATGCGAGGGTGAAGAAATTATAACTTCACACACACGGAGCTGTATTTGATGTACCTCCAGAGATGCTGCAAGAGATGTCAGTGCTTATTTGCTGTGTTTGGCTTGGTATGCTTTGGGCTTTTTTTTTAGGTTTTTGTTTGTTGTTTTTTTTAATGAAGTCATTGAACAGAGTAAATTGAACAAAATTAGTCTGGTAATGGAAAGTGATGACCTTCACTGTGACCAAGGTCACAGCAGCACCTAAGTCAGAACATGGCACCTCTGAAAGTGACTGCCACCACTCTGGCACATGTAATTCAGCTCTGGGAAAGACTACAGCTTCAGCATGCAGAGCATAACATTGTTTTCCTGCTGCAGCACAGCCAAGCCAAAGAGAAAATCTGTGTCCACTTTCAGATGCCAAATTATTTGTTCTCCTTCTCCATGAAACTGGAGAGATAATTGTGCTCCAGAGTCCTGAGGCTGCTCCCTTTGTTCATGTGCTTTTTTAGGGTGGAAAATAGAGAACAGCAGAGCCAGCTGCCTCTGCAGGAACCATGCAACAGCATTGCTAGCCTCCAGCCCCTTGGCTGAGGTTTTCCTTGAAATAGCCCAGAAAATGTGCTCATTACCCTGTAAAAGCACCATCCCCTGCTGTCTAGGATCAACCTGCAACTAGCTGGGCATTATTGTCTCTCCTACTTAAACAGATCTTCTCCTCTGCCTACTTCTTGTGCTAAGCTTGACACAGCAGTGCAGAAGAAGGAGCAGCTCTTCCCCCAGGAACCAGGATATCAGGAGATAGGGCACATCAAGGAAAGGCTGTTGTCCCCATTGCTTTGGCTGGAGACCAGAGCCACATCTCACACAGCCAGTGTGTACCAGGCTGCAGATCCCGACCCTCCGGGGCCAGGGACAGCCTTTACTTCACGAGCATCTCCACAGGGGCAGGCACGGCACTCGCTCTATCTCCAGCAAACACGACCCAGTGTTGTGGAGATGTCCACCCCAGCATAAGGACATTAGTAGCTTGTTTCTTGTTTCCATTCAGTTTCTTCAGAAGAAGACACATTTCCAGCTGCAGGTCTTCAGCCTGACTTTTGTTCTCTCAGCAAAATCCCAAACTGTCGCAGAGCTTCTCACGGAGGGAGGAGAACTGAAATTAAATGTCCTGGAGGTCTCCACGAGGTGCTGGCAGAACCACAGCAAGGTCGCCAGCAAACTGAGGAGCCTTTGGTATCCATGCTGCAGCTCCAAGAAGCACTCACAGGAGATGGGGAGCAGGGAGACGGTAGGAGGTGAGAGAGGAGGTGTGTGGACGAGTTTGACCAGAAGACAGAGGTGAGATGGGAAGGCCTTCATGTGGGGAGTGAGTCACCACCTTCAGGATCAGAGTCTCTTGGAGACAGATAGTAAGGAAAGGCACAAACACAGTCCCCAGAAACACCTCGGCAGCTGTACAGGCAGGGAACCTGAACTCCACTGCCACAGACCACCAGAGCTTGCAGGACCTCTGCAAAGGGGTGCTGAGAGCCTGAAACACTGTGTTTCCAGTTGATCCTTGGGGTGCAGTGCATTAGGCCGGGAAGGGCTGTCCCAGCCCCAGGGGAGGGGCAACTGAACCCATGCCTGTTCTGTGCATATCACCTAACCCATCCCCTGAGTCCTACCCACTGGAGACTCTCCCCAGGGAAACTGGGTTTTCACATCAGTCCTGATACAGCATCTTATACTGAGCCATCATTTGTGCTCACTACACCTCTCTCCAGCCCACAGGAAATGCGAGAAGTTTTTCAATATTTGGGCCCCCAGTACCACTTTCAGGTGATGTTCTGGGACCCTAACCCTAACCCTAAGCTTTCCCCTCATTCTGCTTGGTAGCACCAGCTCCCCGAATGGGAGTAGGGGGCTGCTCACACAGCAGGGAAAGGAGCAGCACCTGCAGGTCCTCCCCAACCACCCCCACTGCAGCATGTGGGGATTGATGGCTCCTGCCCCGCTTCTCCATTGCAGCAGAAACACCCTCCCCAGACTGGGATTTTGCTCATAGTAAGGCGGTTTTGGAGGTTGGTTGATGCACCTGCCTGTTAACACCAATGGGAGTCCAGTTAGCTCTGCATGGTGGTGACAGATGGGAAAAATGCTGCCTTCCCAGCAACTGGTGTCTTTCTCGACCAAGGGGATGTTGCAATGGCAATGGAAACTGACAGAAGAAATTTAGGCATAGCATTTGAGGCATGGTGCAGCTGGGGGCAAAGCATAGACAACACCTGCTCCTGCTTTGGGCTGCATGCCCACATCACACTGCCCCAGCTGAGCACCAGGCTCAGCTCCCATTTACTCACCTTTCCAGCACCTTTTGGGAGGCAGAAGCCACCCTGCATCCTGCCTTTTCCTCAGGGTGCTGCACCCCTCAGCCTCATCCAACTCAGAGCGGATGGAAGAGAGCTCAGCACCTGTAGCAGCTCTACCCCAGGAATGCTCATGTGGGCATTCCCACTGCTGCTGCAATGTTCCCTTCCATGACCCCAGTGCTCATACCTCCAAGAGCAGACACTGCTGTCCCAGTGGTGTCCCAGTGTCCTCAGGGTGCCAGCCGGTGGTGGGTCCTTGGGGTGCGCGGAGCTGCTCACGGAGACACCAGCCCAGGGATGCACACACTGACCTGCTCCCACGCGCAGAGCGGAGCTATGAGCCCCTCCTGCCGCAGGGCCCTTCTCCCCCTGCCTCACCCCACACAGCTCCTCAGTGCCCATATTGACGAGCCCTTAATGAGCTTTGAGCTCACGTCCAGTCAAATCAACACCCTGCGTGTTGCGGCTGTGGGGGCGGGGGACCCACAGCCACTGGAAAATCACACAGGCTCCAAGGGCATGGGCAGCAGGGAGGGCAGAGGCATGGACAGAGGGCCTGGAGTCAAAGAAAGGGGGAGTCAGCAGGTGAGTGGGTTACAAGAGGTTGGTTGCACCGATGTTGCTGCAGCGGCTCCCGCAAGGATGGCTGCAGCAGTACGTAGGAGCCCACACTGCAGGTGCTGTGCACACCTCTTACCCTCTATGCTTGTATTCGGACAGTGGTCTCCATCGTTCTCCGCAAGCAGGGCTGGCTGCATCCATGCAGAGGATGCAGAGAAAGGAAGGCTGGGCCTCTCTCCTCCTGCTTCCACATAACCCTGCCCGACACAGCCCTTACACGGGGCCAGGCTTGCAACAGTGCAGCCCTGGGAAGGGGGAAAAGGGCAGGCAGGGTTTAGGAGGTACAGCCGCAAAGGAGACTGTGGTGTCACTGGTCAGGTGCATTACTGACTGTGGGTCAGGCTTCTAGGGTGAAGGGGGCAGCCACAGGAAGAGGGATACTTCTCATTTGAAGTGTCAGGTACCATCCATCAACCAAGGAAAGGAGCCACATGAGAATGACCAGTTGCTTGGTGTGTAAATCCTGTCATTGTCTCTAAAAGGAGTTGTGTGGGACCTTCATTTCCCTTTCCTTTTCCTCTCTGGGGCCCAAGACAATTTGCATCCACTGGGAGTACAGAGAAGTCGCTCTCAAAAGCAACATGCGGGAGTTGCCAGCTCTGTCGCATTAGGGGCAGCATTGACAGAGGGGCAGGGGAAGGAGCCCAAGTGAATCAAAGTATAATTCTCCCTGGAGATTGCCAGTGAAAATGACACCTTTGCACTTAACCAGCTCCTGTCTTTGTGTGACAGCAGACCTGCTTCAGTTAAGGACAAGTACATTTAGCGGCTTTCAGTGCTGCAGAGACAATACGATGACCTGGATTCCCCCTGTACCCCAACCCACATGGGCTTGTTTCACCCCACTTGCGACATTGCACCAGCTCCCTGGACGCTCAGGTGGGCTGAGGGTACCGTGGCAATACTGCACTTTTTATTCCTTGATATCAAAACTCACGTTCTTTAAAGGTCTCCCCTGTCCTTTTACAGCAGTCAGTCACACCATAACCCATTACAGCTAAACCCTACAGAGTTCATCTGCCAAAGCCCTTCACTCATACGGATGGGAAGGAAAACATGCTGCCTTACAGCTTCATTGAGGTTGCAGCTTGTGGTCCCATCTACATCTGTGCTAATATCTTGCCAACGGGCTATGTTTAAGGAACACATTTCTGGCTAAGTGGTCCCTAGAGGAATACAGAGGAGGCAGTAAGACTCCCACCAGGTTATTTTGGCCATTAAAGGAAAAAGACAGTGGTGCCAGGAAGGTTGGCAAGGCTGGAGAGAGGGAAAATGGAGAAAGGAAATTATTTTTACTGGGTAAAACCAGAGGGGGTTGAGAGCTGAGGGGGAGGATCACATAGTCTGGAGCCATCCTGACAAACAGGCATCCTCTCTGATCTGAAGTAAATGCAGTGAGTGATATTCCCTTCTGAGAGTGGGTCTTACAGAGCACCCTCATCCTTGTCCCCTTTCAGAGAGCCTGTGTCCCTCACACCATTCTGTGAGCTTGAGAACTTCTTATTTATCAGCAGTAAAGTCAAAAGAGAAGTAAACTACATCTTTCTCAGAAATCTTTCCTTTAGGCTCTTGTCTGGGATAAAAAAACTGCCAGTGCAAATGCTATACTGCCCTTGCTCCCTGGAAACCTCATTCTATGTCTCTGCAAGTGAGCACAGCCTGCACTGGCCTGACCTGCAGGGACAGGGAGCATGTAGTGAAGAACAGGGAAATCATTACTGCCTGTTGTGCCATGGAGCACTGCTGAAATTGCTGCCAGATGAGTCCTGCAGGAGCAAGATCAAGTCTCAAGCCTGGAGAGCTTTTTCTATGGCAAATGATCGGAACTAGGTGTTGGAAATAAAGTCTATTTCAGTCCAAACCATTCTGTGTTTCTGTGAATCGCAACTCTTGGTAAAAGCAGAACCAGCAGAGGTGTGCCTCCCCTGTTCTATGGGAAGTGTGCAGGCACAGCCCTGGATGTGCTGGACCACGTAGGAGGCGCAGTTCTCCCTTGTCTGCCCAGCTTTCTTTGCAGTTGCCATGGGGCCCAAGCCAGGAAAGGTCTTTTTGAATGTAATGCCATGTTACCAATTAGATTTGGTTTGACCAAACCAACGAAAGAAATTAGAGCAAGTACCTGCAGGTAGTTTCAGTGAGGAGCCAGAAGCAAAGACCCTGGCCTCCTTTTGTCACAATGAATGAAACTTCAGGTACCAAGATATTGTAACTCACACTTTTCTGAGCCTGGCATTAGCCCATCCATCACTGTTCCCTCTTGGTCTTCAATCTCTCCTCAAGCCCAGTTGCTGATGTGACACCTCCTAAAATAAAAAGACAGAGAGACAGCAGCAGTTTGCTTGCAGGGTAGGTGCAGATCTTAGGCCTAAGGGAACCAGCCTGTTACATGTGTCTTCACAGTTCTCCACACAGTCCAGGCTGAGGAACGCCTGAGAATTGCAGTGGGTGGACTGGAAACACCAGTTACCGTAGGAAGCACATGCTTTACTGGAAGCACAGCAGGCCATCTACCCAACTCATGCACTTCTGGTCTGGAGAGAAAACAGGCCAGAAAGCAGCCATTTCCACTGAAGGGATAAAAAACTGAATTTAAAAGCAATGAGTGTTTTCTGTATCACATTTGATGTGCGAGCTAGAGGCAGAAGCAGGCAGTGAGTATCAAAGGCACTGGAGAGCAAAAATGTCTCTCAGAATCAGTCTGAGCATCACCTTCTTTTCCAGAAGAAAAGGAAGTGGGACCAAGAAAAGAAGAGGTTCCATGTATATTTCATACTTGGCAAGAACTAGACATGGACTAGTAAGCCCAAATGGATTTGGGAATATGCCTTAGAAGCGAAGCAGAATTTGTTTGAAAAGATGGGATTTGGAGCTGCTCTCTTGGTTGTTGTCCATAAACATTCAGGAGACTAAATTTTGATTCACCAGTGTGTTCTCAGAAAATGGGATCTTGGCAGATACTCAGAAAAATACTCACTGGCTTCAGTATTTGCATTTGAAGCGTTTGGGCTGCCACCTCCAAAGCATTTGGTGGCTTGGGAAGTATCCAGCAAAAGAGCCCAACCCCACTATATAATCTCTGTGAGTAAACACAAGTACAAAGAGTGTTTTCTGAATAACAGCTATTGGACAGGATGACAGTGGTGAAAGCAGCCAAATAATCAGGCTAGACATCTCTTGGTTTAAAATTCATTTGCAAAAATCATTAACACAATCATTGTAAAATAAGCAGCAGTATAATCACTTGAGGATAATTTGCAAAGAGGAATAGGGCTGCACTCATTGAAAAGGGCTGTTATGAGACACAAGGCTGCCTGGCTCTGACTAAACCCACTAAGTCCACCACCTCCAAAGGGAAGCAAAGATGGCCAGCACAGCAGTGCTCTCAGGCATTGCTTTTTTGAGCCCAGTCTAAGGCTTGGTCTTCTCCTCTGCAGCCTCAGCCAACCCACCAACCTGCAGTGGGGGCCAAGCTGGCCAGCCTCCTCCCTCCCTCCCTGAGCAGGCTCACAGCTCAGGTGTGGTCTGTCTCCTGCCACCCCAGTCACCCTCCCTCAAATGGTGGTCAGTATGGAATAGACAGGGAAAATGTGTAAGACCAGGGTAGGTAAAGCAGGACAATTCCTTGTGCTCAGTCCTGCCAGCTTCCACCCACAGGTGCTCTACATGACTCCCAACACAGGGAGCCTGTTGAAGACTCCTCTGGTGGGGTCTAGGGTTGCTTTGCCGCCAGTGGCTGGACTGTTAATACCCAGTGACATAATCACCTGCCAGCCTCACTGGCCTCATCTCTCCAGGAAAGAAATTCAGCTTCTCCTGGTCTTGGGCACCTTGTGTAATCACTCCCAGTCAAGCTGGGAAGAACCAGTCCTATGGCACAGGGAAAGGTCTTGCCCCATGCATTTACAGCCCTCCACAGGCTGCCAGCCATGTTGCTGGGGCACACGGCTTCTATGAAATATCCTTTCCCTGGAAACTTGTCCAATACTTTCCACAGATAGTACTTTTATTTACAATTACCTGCAGCCACTGGTATTAAATCTACATTTATGCCACTTGCCCCTGCAGCTGCTAGGAGCCCTTGGGAGCAATTTCATCTGGAGATGACTTATTTCAAAGACTGGGCATTTTTAAATCACTCCTGCTGCCAGCAGCACAAACAAAACAGAACATGGGGAAGGAATAAAAAATGTAAAAGAAATATGGCAAGAACAAAGCTGAAAATAAATACAAGAAAAGAAAAGGAATTTCCACCCCTTGAGGAGATTAAAAGTGACCTGCAAAAGAAAAATAGATTGGGTTGGAACACTTTTGTTCAGGGCTCACCTATTCATCTTTTTCCCCTGGAATACTCTGGAGACAGGGAAAACTAGTGAGATAATATCACTGGATAGACTGGCAGTAAGACTTTGTCAGTGGTGAAACAGCCAAGTTCTGTTAAGCTCAGTGTTTTTTCAGTTGTTTGTCCTGTGCACCTCACCTTAACTCATGTGGTTGAGAAATACCTGGGAGAAAAACTTTCTCTGCTAAATATTTATCAGCACTGACCTTTCAGTCAGCAAGCAAGACCTGAAGGACCAAGAGTTCCCCAGCACAAAATAAAGAAGATCAATCTGACAAGTCCTGGGAGAAGAGGGGATATTAGGTAGAAGAGAAAGAAAAGGCCACTAAAATAAATTCCACGCATTCAAAGGGGTCATAATGGCATTTTCCCTACTCTTTCTTTCAATTAAAAGCCTGTACCTCCATTTCATGTGGCTAGAATTCTCCTAGCTGTATGACCCTTTTTTCCATTTGATTGAAATAATTAGGGCTGTACATGTGGAAGTTTCTGAGAGAAGAGAAACACACTGCTTCACGCGGCATAGCACGTCCGTGGCTTCTGTCGACAACGGAGGCAGAGCGAAAGCTGAGCCCTCTGCACCCTCGCGTCTGCTTCCCCAGCCCAGCACGGCTGGAGGCAGTGCTTGAGGATGGCCCCCGCACCTGCGGGTAGCCCAGCCCGTCCTCTGATGCGTCTGACACCTACAGCATCTCACCATGACACAGATCAGTTTCCTACTGGTGAGATAAAGGCACCTGCCTGTGGGCTTTCAGCTTTCTCCAGAGATGCTCCGACGGCCGGAGAACCCAGAGTGCAAGTATGCCTGGGGCCCAGGTGGCACAGGGATACTGAGGTTCACGGGTGGCCCCAGAGGCCACCCACTGCTGGTGTCCATGGTGGGGTTTGGGCGCAGATCCTAAGTGTGGCAGAGTCTCCTCTTGCCCCCATCTTCCCAGCTGTCTTCCCTGCCACGGGGGTATCTGAGTGAAACTGGGTGTCCAGTGTCCCTGCGATATGCACCTCCTGCCCAGCACACAAACAAGGAGCACAAGGCCCCGGGAATCAGAAGCGAGAGACATCATGGACACCAATCATGGGATTTCTGCAGGGAAAAGGGCTGCTGCTAGGACTTGTATAACAGAAACACCCACCCGTAGGTCTTGCCTAGCCGTAACTAACTAGTGTTGCCCATCTAAATCAAAGCAAGGTAGGATAAATTAAACCAAAGCAGTCCACTTTGAAACATGATTATTCCAGTTTAAAAACCATTTGGGTAATAACTGGACATAGTCACGTTGATGAGAGTGGGCCTGTATCTGCAGAGTGTTTTGATAAATGTAGCTAAAAACCCTGATCATCTTTCTGTCAGTGAAACTGCTGTCACAAGGGACTGGGAAGATTTAGGTCTATTGCTTCTAATCCATCAGAAAGAGTGTGAAAAGTAACACGGTGTTCAACTTAGCTCAAACTTGATCCTGATGGACTTAATTTAAATTAAAATTAGTGTGAATGGAACATAAATAGAAGCATCCTCACATACTTTGGAAGATTTAACTGAAATCACATACTCTGTAGAACCAACCTAAGTTTAAAGTCAATGTGCCCTTAGGTCTAGTTACATCACTGTAGCTCATATGATTTTTTCACTCTTTATTAAGAAGCTTATGCTGATAAAAGCTCTGAGGTAGACACTTTAAATCAGCATAAGTACAGTTATACTGATGCAGCTTATGCCACTTCCCAGTACAATTGTATGGCAGTGCTTTCCTACAGGGAGATGCCTTATTGCACTGCTGCGTTTGACCTCAAAAGCACGGGAGTGTGGGAAAAAAAGTGATAGATGTGGAGGAAAACTAGGACAGATTTGGATGTGAGATGCAAACCAGGGCATGTTACCAACAGAAGCAGTATAACCACTGCCCACCACAGGTGCTCCATCATGATAAGTACATGGGCCTTGGAGACCAAAGGAGAAGGAGGAGCAAAGGATTGGTTCCTCTGTGAAGTGCCACACGGGTGCAACCTCATTTATCACCACATAGGAAGAGATGGTGTTTGCACCGAGAGGGAAAATGACTCCAGCCTGCAGCCATGCTACTGCTTGCCCGTGTGATGCACACAACCAGAACTAGCCCTTGTTTGCAGCAATTGAGTTTCACCCCCTCTGGGGAAATTGCTCCTATCGATAGGATCGGACAGTGGGAAATTGCTTTGCCATCGTTCGATGTGACTTACGTCAGCCTGCCCAAGGGACTTTGGACAGAACAGCCAGGAGGTTCTGCTGACAGTTCTGCCCACAGTAAAACACCCTTCCCTTCCTTCTAGAGAGGGAAGAAGTTTTGGAAAGTTTTACCAAGATTACAAATTGCCTCCACTTATAGTTGAAGTGCAGAAGCTCACAAACTCAAAACGCCAGCAGCCGCGCATTTACTCACTGGCCTCTGTCACAACATCACAGTAGTGATGTCACTAAGACAAAACCTACCAAAGCACAATTTCCCCAGATGCCATAAAACACACATGTGGAGATCTGGAACATCTCAGGTCAGTATCTATAAATTTCCAAAGGGGACTGGTCCCTTTTGCCTTTTTCCTTTTCACCTGAAGCTTCATGGGTGCACAAAGACCAAACAGCAAAGGTTTTGCTGCTGCCTCACCTGATCGTAGACCACAGCAACTGCTTGGAGAGACCTCCAGAAGTAATCATGCAGGTCAGCATCCTCCTGCCCTATTCCCACCTGCCCAGCTCCAACTGCCAGGAGACCAGGGAAGCAAGAAAGTAGGACTGAGCTCGACAACCCCCAAATGCAAGGAAAGTGCCACCCCATGTCTTGAACTGCTGGGCTGGGTGTCTTACTGAAAATAATGTAAAATTTTAGGCATCAAATAACTTCTAAAAGCTGGATCCTTTAACTGCAGGCTGCGGCAGATAACTCATAAACAAAAACAAACAAACAAAAAACCCAAAAATTAATTCCAGATATTTTCCCAACTTATTGCTGTAAAATCAATATATTCTGAAAGTATTCAAATATCTTCTGCCCACAGGCTCTGAAAAAACTAACTGTGCCTGACCACACTGCTCGCCCATGTGGAGACACACACTCCCACGCTTGGGCTCCTGGACAAGAGGTTTATGGGTCAGGATGACTGGAAGCTGCTCCTGGTCTTCGGTTTTGCTTGGCTGGCAGCTTATGCTTGAGGTAAAGTGTAAAGGAGGTGTAAAGCTGAGCCTTGCAAAAGCCTTTTAGGGTGGAACAGCCTCTAATCACTGGTGATTAGAGACAAACAAACATGGGACAGGATTGCACAGTAGAGACAATTCCACCCTGTTACGTGACTGGTATATACATCACACCAGTGCCAAGGGGAGCCACACTCACCTGGCCTGTCTGGGGAATTCATACCTCATCCAAAAGCATAGCACAGAAAACTAACACTGCCAAGGCATGTTTTCCCCAAAGTTGTGAGATTAAGCCCCAGCACTCGGCCAGTTCCCATTGCCAGCCTGCCTCTCGCCATCCCAGCTAACACAGAGGCTAACCCAGGGTTACTCATTTACACTGCTGTACCTTGCCACTGGTAGGATTTCTCTTCAGCAGCTCCTGGGCCCCCTTGTGTGCTGCTTGCAGCACCTTTGCTTCTGGAGAGCCTGACCAAGAAACACCGGGCTACAGCTCTCAGGTCATCCTCACCTCAAAGCTAGTGCGTGGGGAGGCAAGTTCGTGTTGCACAACATGGCAGTGGCCCTCCTC
This sequence comes from Pseudotriccus pelzelni, assembly GCA_035584735.1. Lineage (NCBI taxonomy): Eukaryota > Metazoa > Chordata > Aves > Passeriformes > Tyrannidae > Pseudotriccus > Pseudotriccus pelzelni. The sequence goes on from JAWMRA010000041.1 coordinate 65,571,655, forward strand.
CAGGATATGGGAAAGTGACAGGTTGCTTTTATGCTTGGGGGTGGGTTTATTCCTCCATGAGAAAAAGAAGCTTATTTCATCTTCTGTTGAAAATACGAGGCCGAGAAAGGCACCAGATGGCCTGTAATCTCTCTTCTTTCTCCAGAGACCACTATCTACACCATGGTACAACAAAGGCTGCACACTCAATAAAGCGTGTTTTGGAAAAGTTTAGTGGCCACTGGCAAATAATGATTCAGTGAGAGCACGCCTCCAGTCCAGAGCAGCCATCCTAGCAGGACAGATCTCCCAATCCTGGCTGTAACCCAGGCTGGGCAGGAAACTATTCTACTGCCTGTAAAAAAAAAAAAAAACAAAACAAAGAAAAAAACCCACACCAAAAACCCCACAACAAACAAACAAACAAAAAATACGAGGAAAAAAATCAAAAGGCCATTTCACAGAATGGTCTTGGCACGTCACCAAAAGCAAGGCAGGATGGTATTGCCCACAACTGGCTTTGCACAGACACAGAAAGCATTTCTCCCTGGGAATCCCTTTCCTTTTCCACATAGCTTTCCCAGCTCAAGCTTGACAAACTGGAACAGACAGCTCTGAAAATACATGTCCCCCTTTGCAGTCGTGGCTCAGGGATTCAAAACAAACCCAGGATCATGCTCCAAAAGCAGTTGAGGAGGGAGGGCTTATTCTGGGTTTGAAAACAACACAAAGCAAAACCACCTCCCCACTGTCACCTCAAGCACTGTAAGAGACATTTCTTCTCTTCCCTTGGCCCCAGCGAGAGGTTCAGGAATAAAGACTTTCACATTAGTGCCGCAGCCCTTCCCTGCAGCCCTGCATAGGGAACTGGGTAGCAGCATATGCACATTTACTCAGCCTCTCGAGTCTTAAATTCTAATTCTTACTTTTTGACAGCATGTATAATTTTATCTTGTCCTTTGATGAATGTTACTCCCATCTTACCCTGTTCAAACATGGCTCAGCTAATTAGTAAGATGTTACTCTACATAAGCACATGTAACCTAATAAAGCAAAGGACCTCAAAAAGACTTGACGTGTTCTATACCCTCCTAACTGCCCACTGTTTCTTTCCTGGCCCTTGTTTGCTGTGCACTCAAGTCACTTTGCACGTCTCTTATTTCTACCTGTGCAAGACCCACCTCCCTTCAAGATGGGGAAAGCACCTTAGCAAACCCTTCTTTCCACACACCGGGGAAGCAAAACTGTGGGAAGTCCCCAGGTTGCAGTACAAACCACATGGCTGCTGCAGAACACCCATAACTCACACAATACAAACACAACCTAAGATCTGAGAAGCCAGTCTATTCTCCTAAGCAAAAATGCCCTTTTTTCTCCCGCTCAGTCCCTACTGCTCTTTGTCCTCTTCTGGCCTTTGGCACACTTCAGTACTTGCACAGGGTCAAAGGCAAATCAAGGCCTTTGCAAGAGAGTGGAGCGGTGGTTCCAGTCCTTGGTAGCCAACCCCTGCGCCAGAGCTGCGGTGGGCATGGCTTTTCTCCACTCAAAAAGTAAAGATGAGGGCTCAAGGGAGGGCACAGCTGCATTTCCAGCTCATTGGGAGCTACAGCAGGTCACAGTCCTTTGCCTGAGGGCTACCATGATCACCTGGGGCAGGAGAACGTTCAAGGACCAAGCCCCAACCAAGATGAAATGCCACTGCAACTCTCCTCCCCCAAAAAACTATGTTGAGGGCTGGAGTTACATGAATTGAAGATATCCTGATGCTGGACAAAGATAGAAGTGCAAGAATTGATGTAAGAGTCCTCCAGAGCCTGGATGCATCCTCCACGGCCAGGACAGAATGTCAGCTGCAGCCCCAGGGCCATTTGAGGTCACCACGATGTCTCCTTACCTGACCAAATGGCAGGGAGCAGCAGTTCAGTCAGATCAGGAATCACCTCTATTCAGATGAGGATCTAAGGGAAGAAGCTCAAGAACTACACATTTCTCTTTGGGGAAAAGAAACATGCCCAAAGTGCACATATAACCTCTCTGGCTGAGAAGGTAGATAAACAGTGGAAGTAACACAGCAAGGAAATAACTCTTAACAAGTTCTTTGCCTTGTTCACCATTTGTTTTACCTTTCTTTCTTTAAATTTTCTACAGCACAAGTTTCCTTCCTTTTTTTTTTTCCTTCTGTCACTGTTGAAGGAAGAAGGGTGGAAAGGCTGAAACAGAGGAAACAGAAATAACAGGAAGGAAAGAAAGGAAGAAAGGAGAAGGATAATGCAAGATCTTTTGGCTTGGTATCTTTTTTAGTAAATTATTTCCCTGACTTTTCTTTCTGGAGGGAGGGATGAAAATAGCCTTTTTTAATGAGGAAGAAAAAAAAAAAAAAAAAGAGGAAAAACCTGAAAACCCAAAAGTGCTTGACAGATGTCTGTCCTTTCTTCTATACACAGTCTTTTTCTTCCACCTAGGAGGAGCAGCACAGTATGGCCACCTTGTACTTTCTCTTGGACTTCAGCTTCAAATGCATCGTGCCTTGGCATGTTACCAACAATTACAGGGGAAAAGAAAATTACCTCCCTCCTCTCCATACCATCTCTTCAGCACTGTATTCCTGGTGGTGGGCAGGACAGGAGCACTTTCCCATCAGATTCAGAGGTCTCCAGAAGAGCCCAGTTCCAGGGGCTGATGGAGACCTGTCAGATCTGTCATATGCATGCAGCAATGCCTGAGATCTTTATACAAGTTTAGCTAATTACTTGGTCTCTAACTGTGCTGGGGATCTTACAACAAAAGACATTGGCATTTTCCCTTCTTTCCTCAGATGGGTGTATCTGAGTGGTTTTAGTTTTTAAAGGAAAGGGAATTAAATACTCTGGGTCACTGAGACTTCCCTTAAAATTCCTGAAATTCTGTCAGTTCCATCCAAAGAAACTGGATTCATTTCCTGATCCTGGGAATTTTAGAATTGCTTTCAATGGGGACAGCAATGCCTCCTCTGCCTTTATTAAAATAAGTTGCTTCCTGGCAGAGGTGGGTGCTACTATCAGATTACACATAAGGAAGAGAGGAACCAGTTCATGCAGTATTTATTTTCAATAACACAGCCCCACATTCGTGCTCAAAACTGAAAACTGATTTATCTCTATCTGGGATTTTTGCAGTTTTGCGCAACTGCCTCATAAAAAGGAGTAAACACGTCTCCATGACTTCTCTCCACACCGAATCATGAGCAACACTGCTGGGAGGGGGAGGAAAAAACACCAAACTACTTACCTTGAGGCCTGACTGCAAGCCTCTAGAGGCTAAGCTCTTCCTGCAACTACTGTTGCAATGTGACATTCAGCTCTTTAAAAAATAAAAATAAAATAAATGGTGTCTTATGTGGTGCTGCAGTCCTTCGTAGGGAACGTGAATGAGATTTGCCAGCTCTCTCCACCTTCCGCAGTAAAGCATCTCCAATCAAGCGATAATGTCCCAGAGAGGTACAAATTCTGATACTTGACTTTCAGTGTTCATTTCACCACCAGTTTGTAGTTTTTAAAGGAAAGGAAATTAAATGGGGAAAAGATTGCCCTATGCTAATTCTCCAGTTAAACTCACAGGAAACTGCAAAAGATAAGGTTCCCATAGCAATTGGAATAGGTACTGAATTGCACAGATGAGGCCCGATTTCCCTGCTTACTTTCAGTGCTGGTAGTTTATCTCCACACAGCACAGGGAAAAGCAATTACTTGGAACAAGGGAAAGGAGCCTGTGGCATCTGTGATTCATTTTGATGGCCATTCTTTGGCGTGGCTGGATGTGCCAGTATCACAACACAGCCATGCACCAGAGTGTGTACCCTCGACCACAGCAAAGCCCTCGGGGGGAACCTGCCACTGGCCTTTCTTGTGGTTCTGACTGTGAAATTCTGATAGGCGTTGCAGTAGGATATGACAGCGAGTTTTACAGCCCCAGCCTCCACAGGACAGAGTCATCTGGCACCGCACCAAACCCCACATCCAAGCACAATTCCTCCCAGCCATCGCCTCACGTTTTCCACTACCCTGGCAACGACAAGCCTTTAATTTGACACAATCTGCTTCCAATGAAACCCATCCTACCTATTAATTGTGCTTTATCTTGCCTGAGCGGATGATTATTGTGCCCAATTATGTCTTCCTTATCCCCTGAGCAGTCACCTGCAGCAAAGCCAAGGGAGTGCAATCATTCTCCCACCCTCGCCCCAAAGCTGCTCTGCAGCACTGACCCAGGCCCATCAGCTCCTTCATTAATTCCTCTACAAAATGCCCCAGCAGCGCTGTTAAATTTGTGGGCGTGCAGTCCCCAGGGTCTCATTTCTCCCAGCTGTGCTGCAGCTCTTTTTTTCCCCTTTATTTTTTTTTTTACCAGCTGCACTGAGACTTTTCTTGCACTCCATGAATTTTCTGAAAGAATTGTCAAATATTCATCGGTTTCACTCTCGGATGCGTTTTTACTGGGCCGTGTAGTTTTGACCAAGAGCAAGTCCCCTAGGTAGTTATTCCTCACCCACTTTCCAGCTTGAGACTGCCTTGAGATCCATCATGAGCAGCTATGATTGCATCAAGCACCCTGTCACTCTCTTCCCTTTCACTGACAAGCTAAAGCTGTAACTCTGCATCCTCCTTTTTGTCATTGGCTATGATATGTTCCAGCAATGCATTTTCCTTTGTCATCCTCCAGCTTCTTATGTACTTCTGAACCAACCTACTTATTTCCTGCACTAACACCCCATCATTTTGTGCTTTTGCATCCCTCACTTGGCTCCTTCACACCTTTACTCTCTTCTTTCTCTCACCACTGTGGTTTCTTTTCCTCCTCCCAACACGAACGCACCTTTTGCACCTTTTTTTTTCTTTTTCTTTTTTCTTTTTTTTGTTTTGCTTTGTTATTATGTTGCTTTTCTCTTCCAAACCAGCGTCAGTACTGAAGGACACTTCTAACAGAAGTGTGCTGCAGTCTCCCCAGCTACTGGCAGGGCAGAGTTGTCCCCAGGGCGTCAAAAGAAATACTGTCCCCAGTGGGCGCAACCAGCTGGCTGGAAGGAGAGGATGTCCCAGATGCTTCTGCCTCAGACGCGAAGGAGAGAAGGGAAGTGTCGGGGAGAGAAAACAAACCACTTTGGGAAGGAGAGAGCAAATCAGTCTGCGTTAGAAGTGGGTTTCTCTCTCTGTGATGCTGAGCACCTCCTGGATCGGAGGAGACCATCCCCGGCGCCTCAGCTCGGACAGCCCCGCCCCGTGCTTCTTCGGCTGCGGCAGGTCCTCTGCCGGGGAAATCAGCTGCATCAGCCGCTGCGGAGAGGAAGTCTCTGTTAATTAAGCTGATAAACAAACTGACAGACAATAGTGATCCACAGCCATTGCTAGGGGCAAAGGCATCTTAGAGAGCCACTGCTCCCAGCTCCCGCTGATCGGCCGTGAAAGAGAGGGAGGAGAGCAGGCTCACTTTAATTGGACTTCTCACAGACCTGGTTCTTGAGGGAGGATACCAGCAATTACCACCACAGCCATTTTCTGTGGCAATGGAAGAAAACGCCATAAAACCCTTTTTTTTTTTTTTCCTATACCAAGTAGCCATGCTCGCCATTGACTTTGGTGAGAACTGTGAAGCCTTTTCAATGGTCTGATCATCAGAAAGTGCTGGGCATCCCCTGTGGTCCAAAGGTAGGTGATACCTACCTCAGTGGCGTTTCCCAGGTGAAGCAGTCCCTTTGCAAACCGGTTCCTGCCCCAAAATCACCCCAGCTCCCCTCGTCCAGCCAGACTGCGATGGTGAAGGCAGGGGTTGTGAGGCAGCTGCCTGCCCTTAGCTCCCTCCGCCCCGTGCAATGCAGGGTGCTACAGCCTGTTCCACACACACATATGCAGTGTTGTGACAGCTTTGGAGAGTTTATTCTTAAAAAATGCAAGTATCTTCGAGCTCTTTTGAGAAAAAGTGAGGGCTCGCAGGGACAGCTGCTGTGAATTTCTGGTGTTACTCATCCGATTTTTGAAGTCCCTCTTGTGCCACACACACCTTCCCGAGCTCTCGGTCTCCTCCCAAAGCCAACTAACACTCAGTGTCCTGCAGCTACCTGCCAGGCTCCATGGGACAGCATATCATTTCCCTGATGAAAACTGGCTTTCACAGTTACTAACTTTTTCCATCACAAGCTGTTCAGGCCAGTGCACGCTCCTCCCTTGCAGAGCAGCCAATTCATCCATGACTCGTTGGATTAATTTTAGTGCTTCCACTGCTTGTGAAGTGCCTGCCAGAATCATGGATTTTGTACATTTATTCAAAACTATTTGCCCCGTGATTTCTGAAATTGACCTTGGTCTGCAGCTGCTCTGTGAGCAGTTCATTGTGAATTTTCAGTCTTTGGAGCTTGAGCTGCCTTAATCAGACACATTAGGAAACAACGTTTGTGTTTCTTGTCGGTCAAGTGTAACAAGAGGCATCAGTTTGTTGCAGCGACTGATCATAATTACCAATTACAAACTTGCTTTCAGTGAGTGTTTTGCAATATTCAGTTGAAAGGCGCTGTTCCTGGAAGCATCTGTGCCAGGAAATTATTTCGCTACATTTCTGGGGTGTGTCTGGAAAAAGAGAACAGGTATATTTTGGGAAAACTTGTTTTCAAAACAGGTGCAAGTATTCCAGGAGGTATCATGTGGCTGGTTTTGAATCTGCCCTGAATCAACCAAGGTTTAGCAGCTGATTCCTTCCCACATACCTAAATCAAGTCTGTGGAAGTTTCTTCATGCTAATGTAACTGAGGGGTCCCTGGAAATTACAAATAATATCATTTAAACCAGGGCAAACAGAAACCCCCCACATCTGAAAGGGGCCAAATCAGTTCCTGGGGAGTGCTCTGCAATAAGCATTAACACTACTCACAGCAGCACTTCAGTCCAAGGGCTTGAAGCAGTTTGCCACTGGTGAGAGATATTGCTTGTTTAGCAGGCACGACACGTGGGCAGTTACTTCACTGACATCTCCACATCCTCATTTAGACATATAAAGCCTCTGAGCCGTGGATAGTCAGGTATGTCAGCCACCCAGTCAAACTCTTCAAACCAGCCAAGGGAAAGGAAGATGCATCACTGCTAAACGGCCCAGAGCACCGGAGAGGGCTGTAAGAGGCAGGACTAGAGGTCTCTGAACTTCGAGCAAGCCATATCACAGCACCTTGGCACAAGATTCACCTGCAGTTCCTCATACTGTACAGTTTCCAACTTCCTTCCAAACTCATAACCTCTTTGCGTCTACCAACAGCAACAAGGAGTCCAGAGGGTCAAAGGCAGCTAAACAGAAGCTATTTCAGAGCTTCGTACTCCTCCTCTACCTTCCTGCCTGCATGGCTTATGCCCCTCTCAGTGTTTCACAGAAGACTTGAATTGCTACCTTTCCTGTCTGGGCTTTGCCTTCCTGAGCCTGGGATAGGCATTACCCAGCTCTCCCTGTTGACACATCTCCCAGCCAGCAAATAAGAGCCCCTGTGGGTACACATTCATCTTCTTTGAGGCAGTGGAGCCAGCCAGGACATCCTGCAACCAGCCTGTCCCTGGATGTGTTGGCAGCACAGGGTCCTCCTCTCCATGACCCCGCAATGTGACAATCACACCCACAACCACAGCCACAGGGATGCTCCCATTCCCTGTTCACCTGCTCCTTCTGCCCACCCCAACTCCCAACCAGCTGCAGTGAGGATGGGGAAGGACCAGAAGAGAAATTGTGTAGAAATTTAGATGTACTGTACATCACTCAGACCTTTCTTCGTGAGTCAGGTGAGGTGTCATCTCCATGACACCATCTCCCTAAACACAGCCTTTCCTAGGACAAGGACAAAGGTGCCTACAGTGAAAGAGGACAGGCTTGGGTATGGCACAGGGTAGACCTTTACAGTTCTGTGAGCACGTCCTCTTTAATATCTCTGGCTAATTTCTTTTTTGAAAATAACATAGTCCTGACCCAGGAATAAAAGGGACAAGAAGTAAAGGCAAAACAGATCCTGGTTTTGCACTGCGTTTGCATTGCTACCTACTTCATATATATATATGTATTGCACTGAGCATGGTGGTACAACACTTCATGGAAGACTTTGGATATTTGATGGTCACCCTGCGAGCTGGGCTGAGACACTTCAAGCCCTCCAAATTGCTAACAAGGCCCACAGAACATTCTGGGGAAGGGCCACTCTCACCCTCCCTAGCCTTCTCGCAGGAGAGGTATGCCATGTGCCATCTTCCCTGGGGCCCTTCCATGAGCCACCTGGGGGAAGCAACAGCAACAAGCCCAGTACCTGCTTCAGGGGTCCTTTGGTTCTCAGGAGGATGAAGATGGCGTAGAGAGGAATACAGACCATGGAGGAAAGTGCCATCAGCCAGCCCAGCACGTAGCCCCAGGCTGGGTATTCGTAGGAATTGTTGTATTTCAAGGGTGTGTACTTGATCAGGGAAAACAGGAAGACGCCCTGAGGAGCAGAAAACACAGACTTAAACAGAGCAAAGGGAGCAGCCAAGCCCAGCAGCCTGGCCACCCTGCAAGCACCATCTGTGTGGAAATGAGTGTGCTGTCTTGTATGAGCTAGCGTGGACCTGGCTACTTCTGGCGAGCAGAGCTCGGTGTACGCTGGCTGCACAAGAAGTTACCTCTGAGCCAGGGCCAGGCATCTCTGCAGTGTAAAGCCTTCAGGCTTCCTAAGAGTTCAGTGTAAGCAAAGTTGGCAGCAACTTTGAGGGTCCAGCAACACTGAGACAGCAATTTATTCATATCAAAGCCAGGAATTGTTCTCCCTGGCAGAAGACCTCCAGAAGTACCGCACGTGGGCACAGATTTACCCCTCCCAGGGCTCTCTAGCTACAGAGCTTTCAAATGATTTGGGCTGGCTCAGGCTTAGTCTGAAAATTTCCCTGATTTTCAAGTCTTGCTGGAGCCTAAGAATGAAGGACTAGGAATATTTTGGAAGTTGTAGCTATAGATCCCATCTGTGTTCCCACTGAGGTCAAGGAAAACAACTCTCAACATCAGATGCAGGAGCAGAATTTGGCTCAGAATTCATGTAAAAGTCAGTGGAGCAAGACTGGACATAAATTCAAAACAGGCAAGAACTTGCCTGACTTTGGGTGCATTGTCTTTAAACACAGTCACAAAAATTTCACAAGTGGTTTAATAACATAGAAAGCTGTGGAAAGACATTTCCAAACTACAGGCAACCCCAGGAACACAGGCTGAAGCAAGTATTTCAGAACAGGGTAATTCTCACTAGTCTTCTATCCAAAAGTAATTTGACCAAACCTCTCCAGTCTTTTAGGATATATTTCCCTTTGCCTTCACAGTAAACAAAGTGGCTTTTCAGGTTCAATTAATTGTCCAGGCAAACATAAGGCTTTACTTTACAAAGTTAAATAATAGCCACCTCAGCTGTGGACAAGCTTCTGCTTCTCCATAGCAGCTTGAAAAAATTACAGCAGCACCGTGGAGACAAATCAGCCTTTTTTATTGGGAACTCAGGGACCCAGAGTAGCATACCACATGGCCATAATTGCACTTACCAAGCACAGACCCGGGGTGAACACCAGCCAGCAGATCTTGATCAGGGGCCACGGCCGGAAACCAATCATGTCCTCAACGTTGTCGTAGAAGCGGTTGGCACCTTGGCCACCAACCATCACAGAGACAAAGTCAGAGGTCAGATCACTGCTGTTTCCTCCAACCACTATTCACATCAGATCCCAACTTCCTTTATCCTCGGGGTTTACTCCTGGTAAAAACATGGCTATCCTAATAATAGAGCAGCAGGTTTTTAAAGCAGGCTTTTCTGGCGTTGAAAAGGCCCATCTGTGGCTAAATAGAGATGGAGGTTTTTAACTTCATCCATAAGCTGTCAGAAAGCCTGACATACACAACAAACACAGTCTCTCAGAGAGCAGCAGCTGTAAGTGATAGAATGCAGCCCGTGTACTGGTAAGGACTGGCACAAGGAAAGGAGGGGTGTCTGGTTTATAGATCAGCAAGGAAAAGTTCTTGCAGGTTGAGCACATGGGATTGCATGAGTCCAGGGTGCTAAAAGGAACAAAGAGAGTGGGGAACACCTAACAAAACCCTCTGTTTGTAAACAGGTATACTGTTATGCCTGTCAATATTCCCCCCAGAGCTGAGCGTGACCGCTGTCATCAGGAGCCTGCTTCCCACAGAACACTTAATTTTTGGCATAAACTGGCAATCCAAACTCTTCCAGAGACCAAACCTTCCATCTGCAAGTGCTGCTGTACTGTCCAGTGAGAGCTCTCCAGTGGGTGCGTGATCTCCTTCTTCTCTCGTCATTAATTTCACTTACTGGATTATGTTGTTCAGAGTACGTGGAACCCACCTGAATCTCATGGAGCACTGGAGTGGGATATATCTCTGAAAAGCATCTAAAAGTCCTGTCACTGGCTGGATTCTAACCACTGACTCTTCCTAGCCCAAGGCACAAAGAGGAAATACATGAAATATCATATAGAGGTAACAACATAATGCAGATGGACTTCAGCAGCTCTAGGACATCTTCAAGGATCAAGAGCTTAAGGTGGGCCAGAAAGAGATTTAAAATGAGGAAAAATCAAAAAGTCATTAATAAGATTGATAAGATTCCCTAACACCTTCCTGAACAGAACTAACCAGAGATACTATAGCAGAGTCCTTAGGGTAAAATAAGACAACAATATTAGACAAAAAAAATGAAGATAGCCTATCCAGAAAAAGGGATACCAGCTAAGCTCTAGGATGAAATAAAAGCATATTTGTCTTATTAAAGTTTTATCACAGAACTTAGCTGATAAAGAAAGATTCTGCTTTTGGGGGTTTTCATCCACCTGTGAACTCACGGCCACATCACAGTTCTCACCTGCAAGTGTGATGAGACCTTGCTTCTTTCCATCTTAACACGAGAAGGCTGGACTGGGCAAAACATTTAATTAGAGAACTGGCCACACTTGTGAGGGTTTGGGGCTTGGTGAGTTTTATTTTGGTTTGTGGCTTTTATGTCTCAGAATTAAGTTCCCATAATAAGTTTCCTTTAAATATATTTTTTCTACAAAAGCACATTATGTGTGCTTTTCTATTTTTTTGTAATTCTTTGCATTATTTTCTATATCCCATGACTAATGCTAGCAGAAAATCTCTTTTAAACCCAGTTTTTTGAAGTATTTAGACTGGAGGGGGGTAGTTCTTTGAACACCTCATGGTGTTGAGTTGGCGAGTTAACAAGTAGCCTCAAGCAAAGACAACAAGCTGTGGCATATCGAGGGACATGCAACCTTGTGTGGGAGCCCAGCCTACACCAGAGAACCTCCAAGCTGTAAATATCATGAGGCTTCAGATAACATTTCTAAAAATATACTGGGGATGAAAGGAGATGGTATATAAAATTTATTTTGCCAAAAAGCTGAAATTATCTACAGGGTGGGGGGGGGGGGGGGAAAAAAAGGAGATATAAATGACATGAACTGCAGTTTAGAATATGAGCATAGCACAGTGTCTTACACCATATAGTGTTTCCACAGAAACACACTGTGATGTCAGAAGGGACAGATAAATTAATTAGTAATACAACTTCATAGCAGATAAAACTTCCCTGCAAATCTGGATGTAGGATCTAGTCAAAGAGACATAACAACTAAAGAAATACAAAAATGCCGAACAAAAAGAAGAACACAAACACATCCATCCTCCACCAAGACATCAATCCAAAACGAAAGTTGTTAGTTACAATGTGCCTCCACCCATCCTTATCCCTTTTCTCTGTAGTACAACTATCAGGTCCTGCACTTCTGTGGCCACTGTGGCAGTCAGTGGGTGATGTGACAAAATGCAGTGGAGACTGACATGAACATTCTCAGGAAGTACATGAGCAGGAGGTTTTATATATTCTAAGTTTCACAGGCAGAGGAAAAAGTTATTAAACTTAAGAAGTCATCAGTTCAATCATTCAACATTGCCTTTGCAAACAAATTAGAAGCTGAAGGACGTGTGCTGGAGGAATGTGCCCGTCCTTCCCAGGATTAGATAAAGCTCCTGCAGGGAAAACCATAAAAACTTCCCCGAAGAGATTTTTGTTGGAATGAACAAAGAGGTTTGCTGCTATCTGCAATATCCCAAGACAAGGAAGAATGGTATGCAGGCACCGGACAGTTAACCATGCATGCTGGTACCACTTCTCTTGGGCTGATCAATCCCACGTACCTTCAAAGTGGTTGCATGCTTTTCTGACAAATCATGTAATTTTGCTACATAAATCATGGGAATAAATTTCACATGAATCCAGACAGAGATTTGCTTATGTCTTGTCCTTACGGAGCCCATCTCGTTTTATGTAGCTTAGAACAACTGCAAGTGAGACCCAATCTGAAAGGGACAAGATTCAAAAAAGAATGAGTTTCACAGGTCTGCTAGTTTGGAATCTATGAGAAATGCCTCCCTGTCTTTTCTTCCAATCTGCGCTTATTTGCATTCGTCTATATCCAACTTCATCCACAACATTTCAATAGGTGATAACCCTGGCTCCATGCCATGGTGCTAAGCTTGTATCTGCTCCCTCTCTGTCTCAAACCTGCAGCATCAACACCTGCAACAAACCCATGCACAGAGCCAGCAACGGAGGCCTTGTGGCACTGCAACCACTGCAGGTCCTCTGGGTACCAGGTGCACGGGGCAGACCCCTTACTGTCCACAAATAAGCAAGTGAGGTTGCCTGTAGCCAGTGCACCTGAGAGGATCAGGCACGTGGAGCCAGGGCAAACCCAACAGGCAGCATCCAGGCAAAAGGAGGCTGCTGCTTCTGGAAGCCACGCTACATGTGAGCAACAGAGCTAGAGAGAGATTTATCACAGCAAAACACAGGTTTGCCCTGGGGGCACCCACAGGTATCCACTGGCACCAGTTTGCTTTAGCTTTGTAAATAGTCCTGATGATTTTATCCCTGGCTGTCCTGTAGTGATTGAGGCCCTTGCTCTCCCCTGGAACAGCTAATCCTAATGTGCATGCTGTGACTGCCTGGAAAATGTCCTGTCTGCAGCACATTTCGTTAGCATCACGTTGTGAATCCCAGTGCTCAAAACCCATGCCTGCTTATAGAAGGGCTGCTTGTCCCAAAGTGGAAGGGAGAGAGGAGGAGGGGCAAGGAGGGGACCAAAATCCCTCCAGCACTCCTCTCTAGGGAACATGACCAGCAGGACCGATGCCGCACGATCCTTTCACAGGCAGAGAGCAGCACGCGAGGAAATCCTCAGATCTTCGGGAGAGCAGCTGCCTGGCAGCAGAGGGAAGCTGCCAAGTGGTGGGTGGTTGGCGTATGTGCTGGGAGAGGGGAAACTCAGAACGCATATTTGTGTTAGCAGAAATGTTGTAATTCTTCACAGTGTAAGCAAGAGGCTCAGCCCTGCCAATTCTGAGGCTGGGGAAAAAACCACAACTTTAATCAGCATCAGGCACCTTTTTTTCCATTAAAATGCCTCACCTTGGCTCTCTGACTATATTTTGGATGAGAATCTTCCCAGTGGATGCAAAGCAGAACATCAAGAGGGTAAAAATCCCACAAGTCCCACTGTGTGGAGTGATACAAATGAACTGGTGGTGGTGAGAAATAGAGTCATTTTTGTCCCCAACTACTCTGTTTCCCTTCGAGGCTGCTGGGGCAGCACCATCTCTCCTGCTACTCATTGTCTTCCATTGCTCCTCTTCATGGGTCATCAGAAAAGGCACATGGCCTCTGTGGCTGCAAAAATGGCAGGGGGGCTGCATTCATTAAACCATAATCCGGTTCAATTAATTAACCTAGCACGGTGTGATGATGAAGCCCTGTCACAGATGGATGGGGATCTCCATGTCCCTATAAATCCCAGAAGGACTGGGCAGAAGGTGCCTCTAAATTAAAATCTGGACAGGTTCTGGTATTGCAAGCTGTCAGGTGAGCTTCCCTTGCAGGACATCTCTCTAAAATAAATCTTTCTTATATATCTGCTTCTCTTGCATTTCCTGGAGGTCAAATCCAAGCAGCTGGATCAGCTACCATTTCAGGAAGACAGGAGTTCATCCAGGCTAGCACTTGGCTCCTGCTGTACATAAAGCATTTGGAGAAACTGATAACCCCTTCATCAGCACCTGCACTGCAGCCAATGCAACCTCTACAGAACTGTGAGCACCAAAGAGACCTCACAAGGACCGACTGTCCATAATGAGGCAAAGGTGCCACCAAACGAAATTGGCGGGTGGCAGATTTAAAACAAGCAAAGAGAGTGACTCCTCACACAACACCTAAGCAAGCCATGGAACTCCTTGCTGCAGCATTCTGTGGGTGATAAATGCTTAACCAAGTCAATCAGGAAAATTAACAGAAGATAAATAAATAGATTTCACTTCTGGCTGTGGAAATCCCTGGGCAACAAGCTGAGTATTGCATCTGACTCTAGGGTCCTCAGCATAGAAAAGACGTGGACCTGTCACAGTGGGTCCAGAGAGGGACCATGGAAATGACCAGAAGGTGGAAACACCTCTCCTATGAAGCCAGGCTGAGAGAGTTTAGGCTGTTCAGGCTGGACAAGAGAAAGCTCCAGGGAGATCTTGTTGCAGCCTTTCAAAGGTGGCTCATAGTGACATGACAAGGGTTAACAGTTTTAAATTGAAAGAGGATAGACTTAGAGAGGATATAAGGGAGAAATTTTTCACTCTGAAGGTGCTGAGACACTGGAAACAGTTGCCCAGAGAGGTTGTGGATGCACTATTATTGCAAATGCTCAAGGCCAGGTTGGACAGGGCTTTGAGCAGCCTGGTCTAGTAGAAAAAGGCAGGGAGGGTGGACTAGATGACCTTCCAACCCAAACCATTCTATGGTTCTATAATAAGTTGTTAAAAGCTGGAAGAACATTCACAGAAAGTATAATTCCTAATTTTTCTATTGTATTCCTTCATGATCATCCACTCCTGACCATTGAGACAGAACATGATGCTGTGCTTGCAGTCTTTTCCTTGGGTTAGGGTGGCAATTCTGCTTGAAGTAGCTGGAACCAGCATTCCCTCCCTTTTTTTTTATTTTTGGGTTTGCCACCACAGCCTGTGCAAACAGGAAGCATGTATCAAGTGACACACGGCAGGTCTGCATCCTGCATTTTGTGTTACATTAACTGACAGGACTAAACTAAATGCACAGTGTAAGCAGACAGTGACAGATACCAAAGAACAGCAGTCAATCCACTATAGCTGATTTTCTAATTCAAAGGGCCGATAGGAAAAACAGTAAGGTAGTTCAACACGAGGCACCTACAGAGAAGGAAAAAACATTCCTACTCTAAATGTGGAGCAATTAAGAAATGTTGCAAGGAAACACAGTGAAAACCAGACAAGAAAGAGGGTAATTACAGCATTTTTTTGCCCCCTGAGGATCTTTTCTATCCATTCCCACTTCTCAACCCCCCATTCTTGCCTTGAGAAAGAGCAACACAGACTTTTGTCCTCCACTTACCATACACCCATCCTATACAGATGACTTCAAAAACAGCCAGGAAGAGCAGGCATGTGCCACTGGCAGCATAGTAGTCAAAGAGCTGGAAGATGTACATACCACCCTGTTGAAGAGGGAGAAAAGACAGAGCCGTGGCAAGACTATTCCATGTCAGGGAAAAATTAGTGAGGCGAGCAGAAGAATAGCAGCAGAAAACACTGAGCCCAGAGCAGGTGGGAGGAGAGACGTCTCTTCGGGCTGCCCCATTCTGTCCCAAAAAGACAGTCAGGCCTGGTGGCAGGAGAGTATTTAATGCCCATTTTATGATCCTGCTGGGCTAGACTGGCTTCTAAGTTCATAGGAGCAGAGGCAAATTTGTTTGTTTGTTTGTTTTAAATCAGTTAGCAAGTTTCCAGCATCATTTCAAAATACCATGCAGCAGTGGAGAATTTTGCACCCAAAAAAACGGAGATCTTGAGCATCAGGATATTCAGGTACCTCATTTTATCTTCATCCAGCTTTACATACTGCTCAAGGTCTAAGCTCTGCAGTGGCAGAGACATGTGTCTTCCCTCCTGCCTCTGCCTTTGAGTTGAGCCCTGAGGAGTTGCCATCAGCTACCTCTACAGGCCACTGGATGATTTTCATGTGACTTCTCACAGAGAAAGCCCCTCCAAGTCAAGCAGATGCTTTCAAATAATGCTGAAGGGCTCTAGACACACAGTTTCATTCAAATCAGTTGCAGTGGGAGCTGCCCTCATTCATCAGTGCCTAAGGAGTTTAGCAGGAATTAGCTGACACTACAGAGTGCACGGAGGCAGCACGGAGGAGGGCTAAGACCCCCACCCAAGCATGTGGTATGCACACAGAGCACAGCACACCACTGTGCAGGAAGAGGTGTTTGACTATCAGCTGCACAGCAATGTGAACACCGTGCACACACTGACACAGCTCTGCTCCCTCTGGTCCCAGGGATCACAGACTTCCCGTGGGCTCAGGCAGGGTTACGCTGCAGCCATTACTCCCAGGCTCCCCTCCTGCTGCTCTGCTTTGTGTGGAAAGCAGCCAGGGAACGATCACTGCCCTTAGAACAGCTTGTTTTCAAACAGCTCAGCTTGTTTTAGCGATCAGGTCTGGTATTTGCACAAAGCTGTGTGTCAAGCAGCCTCTCTGGGCTGTGGGACCGTCTCTCTGGAAGGCTCAGCTGTGCAGAGAGTGCACCAGCATCACACAGGGTCACAGCAGCACTGGCTGTGAGAGATACCAGCTAATGCATTAGAAATGAAGGATAATTAACAGCAGCAAAGATGAGCTTGCTGTCTCTGCCGAGACCTCCAGAGCTGTGTAGCAGGGGTTTTGGTGCTCAACTGTATAACCCAGCTATACTCCTTTCTTACCTCAGTGATCAGCAGCAAGCCCAGCAGGTAGCATATGACTGCAACAGCCAGGATCAGCAGCTCCCGACGCCCCTTCTTCCGAAACACTCCTGGGAACATGTCAATAATAGCTGTCACCATGCTTTCCACACAGACGAACTGCAGAAGAAAACGGGTCAGAAAAATCAGTGCCTCTCCTTCCCCAAGCACACACTTCCTCTCACCGTCCTTTTTTGCCTCTCGCCACCCAAATCCTTGGTTTTTTGTTTTCCCTTTTCATCTGCCTTGCTTCTACCAAGGGCCAGCAGAAACAGAGGAAGAAGGCCTGATTCTCCAGGTACAGGGGCTGAGGTGCAACAGAGCAGAGCCTGAGCAGGGCACCCTGCCTGGCAGGCACGCCAGGACACCCCCTGCATCCCTAATCCCAGCACACCAGGGTTGCACACTGCACTCTGCAGAGTGCTCTGCTGGGGTTTGCTCCTGGCATAACGGGGGGGTGAGATGGTAAAAGGTGGGCACACCAGTGAGAAGAGGACACAGGGATTGCTCTGCTGGGATGCAGCTGGGAGAAAACAGCCCCATTCCCCCTCTCAGACTGCCCTGCTCTGTGTCGGGCCTCCCTCTGTTGAGTGCACAGTTTCGGTGCTGGCACAGAGATGGGAGGGGATGTAGCTGGGACATCCTCACATACACACAGGGAGGAGGATACTAAACAGAGATGCCAGCACGTGTTACCCCTGGCCTGCCACTGGCCCTGGCTCTGAGCCCCCTCAAGGTGCAAGTGCTGTGTAGAAGGTAGAGAACATATGGACGGTACTAGCAAGGCACAAACCCACCTTATACTTTACAATGACCACGGGGAGTGCTCAGGGTGGGGACAGGCATCTGAGTGTTGGGTGAGGTGGGGTGTTTGCTGTACCTGGCTGTCCAGTCCCAAGAAGATCAGCATGAGGAAGAAGAGGCAGGACCAGAGCTGAGACACGGGCATCATTGTCACTGCCGTTGGATATGCTATGAAAGCCAGGCCAGGACCTGCCAACAGACCACAGGATGACCACGTGTGCCCCCCACACCATCACCTGCCACCACCGCCCTGTGGCACAGAGTAAGCTCACATATTTCTTCGAAGTTTGTATCACCATGGCTTCTTGCCCACATAGGGCTGAAAGTTGTGTCATGGGGCACTGGTCCTGCAGACCTTTCTGCAAACTCCCATAAGCAATAGAGGATGTAGATGGTATCTGATGTTACCTGATTCAGCCACTTCTGCAATGGGTACGCCCTGCTCTCGAGCCATGAAGCCCAGCACTGAGAAAATGGCAAAGCCAGCAACGAAGCTGGTGGCACTGTTCAGGAAGCAGAGCATGATGCAGTCCCTGCAGGGAGGAGACCAGAGAGAAATCGGTGTTTCCCGCTGCAGAATGGTTCCACTTGGGGTCATGTCAGTACTCAGCTTCCCCAGTTGGGCAGCATTAACCAAGAAACAGCAATGTTGTTTTTGAACCCCCTCAGAAGCAAGAAGCTCAGGGCAAAGCCAAATATCAGCCTACCTACTTTGTGCCTCACTGCACATCGCACAGAGAATGAGGCACCACCAGTGGCTTGTGAATAGGATGACACAATGATATACACAGGGACATGGCAACAAAAAAGGCTGACAAGAGTCAAGAGAATAAGAAAAACAATAGAGAAAGTGGAGAAAAGACCAAATTAGAAGACGGAAGAGGTTGCAAAAGTAAACACAGGCAAGAAAGAGGAGCATCTGAAAGCATGAACATATACAGGTTCAGCAGTTCTGGTAAACAAGGGTTAATGGGTTAATGAAAATCCTCACCTGACAAGGATTGTGTCTACACTGTCTTTATTAACTATATTCATATGGAGGATGGAATGTGCTATGCCCCTTGTCCTGAAACTTTTGTGCACTTATTCCCTGCGAAAATGGGCCACCAGTCTGAGCTGGTTGGGCTGGAAGGCCCACACCCATACCCAGGATCCTGCCTGGGCAGCTGCCACAACTGACCCACAGCATCAGTTGCTATGAGGCAGTGTGGACACCCAGCACATTTGGACCACCCAGAGCTAAACTGCCAGTGCAAAGCACCTAAGGAATTAGAGGAAGACATCAGTGCACCACTCCATTGGTGACAGGTACATTCCAGGAGAGACAGAGGAAAGTATTAACCGCCCAACCAACAGCCGTGGCAGCAACTGTTGGAAAACAGGAGAGAGGACTGAAGTCTCCCAAGTACAATTCCATTTTCCCATCTGTGCTGGAGCAATACATGAAGGAAGAACAAAGCTCCTGCTTCTCGGGGCTCTGTAGAAGGTGTCAGAAGTGCTCCACTGAGCTCCATGTCAGGCCATGGATAAAACAGATCTGTAATCCAAGGGCATGGAGAAGGCCAGACAGACTTGGTTAATCTTCTTGATAGGGTCAAAAGGCCACTGGCAGTACATTACCCTGACGGCAGTAAAGCACTGGAGTCAGGGGGCCCTGCCATCCTCTTTGTACCACCTCCCCTGCCTAGCAAGTGAAGGCAGAGCTGGCCGTGCCACCCCTGCCCACTCACCCTGTCAAAATAGACTGTGGTATCTACACAGTGGCTGGAGACACTCTCCATTTTCATTCCTCCCCCTCCTCCAATATCCCCTTTCC
The DNA here is from genome assembly GCA_035584735.1 of Pseudotriccus pelzelni. NCBI lineage: Eukaryota > Metazoa > Chordata > Aves > Passeriformes > Tyrannidae > Pseudotriccus > Pseudotriccus pelzelni. Next base: position 65,591,147 of record JAWMRA010000041.1, read on the forward strand.
AAGCTGACTCGTGCAGGAGAGCACAATTAAAGCCGTTTTCTGGAGTTCCTCTGTTCCCTCAGCCACTCTCCATCCCTGTGCTGAGACCTCTGCAGCCCCTGTGCTCTGAGCAGCTCCCTAGTCAAAGCAGCATGACCCGAGGTCTCCCCCAGCTGCCTCTGATGCAGCTCTGTGCTGTTTGATCAAATTTCCAGAAGGATACAAGAAGTTTAGGCTCCCCTTACCTGTAACAGTTGTTGGTGTATTTGTTGTAGCTGCCCAGAGCTGTCAGGCATCCCTGGCAGATGGCATAAGAGAAGAGGATTTGAGTGCCTGCATCCATCCAGACCTGGAACAGAGAAGGTCAGTGGTCACCAGACCTGACAACAACAAAACTAAATGGCTGTGCCCTGCCAACAACAACCCCTCCAGTCATGGAGAACAAACCCTATGAGACAGAGAGGGAATCAGTGAATGTAGAAACTGGGATGCCTATCTGGGAAAAATGAGCTACAGGACTGGAAATCCTCTAGGAAAAGTCTCTGGAGAGGACCATATTTTCGCATCCCACTCAAGGTGACATCACTTTACCATCCTGCACCTTTGCATTCAGGGTTGAGATGGCACCCCTGATGGCATGGCTCCAGCAGAAGCTGACACTGTTGGAGTCTGTGATCCCTATGTATCCCAGGGTTCGCAGAGCCACCGGTGAGTTACTCCAAATATGAGTGTGTGATCAACGGTCAGTGAACGCCCTTCCCTGCTCCCTAATCTCGTTTCCAGCATCCCTGAGTGCAGGCTGAAGGGCAGAAAATTGCCAAGCTGAGAGATTCCAGGCCAGAGGGCTGTCACACACCCAGTTTCCCCCTTGCTCTGGCATTGCCTGGGAAAAGCTGAGTGGGCTTCACCACTGCTGCAGCCCTCTCCTCTGTGGAGGTGCTGACCTGTGGGCTGAGCTGCAGCTCTCTCTTGGGCCCTCCCAGGGAAAGCCCTGAGCTGTGAGTTAGCAGACATGCAGGGAAACAGCCCACCTCTCTGATCATCTCCAGGATCCTTGCTCACCCTATTTTTCCTCCAAGCAGCCCCCAGCTGCAAACATCCAGGTAGATGTAGCCTTCAAAGAATCCCAGCCTGGGCGTTGCTGCCTAAATTCACACAGATTTCTCATGGAAAGGCAAGTACATGGCAGCCCTTCAGGCACGGACAAACCTCCCACTTTAACCAAAGCCCCACATTCTGCCAAAACTCAGTAGCAGGATCTCACTCCTGCTATGCTGGGTTGCAGCAGCCTGGAAAGACCATGTCAGCTTTAGTTAGGCTGTGAAAGATAGGGAGGTTTCCAGGGAATAAGCTCTGACCGTGAATAAAACACACTCAGCCCCAGTCACCCCACTGTTCTTTATTTTGATATCAAAATGCCATTTACATTCAGTTGACTTTTTGCTTTCAGTGCACCACAGATTTTCTATTGACAACACATAGATGCATCCGAAAGCAATTTGGGGGGGACAGCAGTGGGTTTGGCAACTGGTTAGGGAACAGCTGGGGCTTTGGGCATCTGGGAAGACATGTAAGGTCAGTTGAGACTGTGGGCTAAGCCTATTGCTTGGCTGCCTCCACAAAATGATTCAGCGGTGGAATAATTAGCAGCAAGTGTCATTTAAATGCTCGTCTGCGAGGGGGGTCAGCACTAACACCTCTGTGGGTATTGATGATCCCACGTGGGGAAGAAAAGCAACCTACTGCTACAGAAAGGTGTGGGAGGAGACACCCCAGGGGGATCCTCCAGGGAGGACCCTGTGCAGCCCCCAAGGGTGCTGCCCACATCCTGCCAGTTTGGGCTACCTTGCAAGTCCTGGGTTTGTCTGCACCCTCTGCCCTTTTTGTCACCTCTGATCCTATTTTTCATCTCTGGATGCCCCCAGGACAGGTGAAGGGAATTTACTGCCCAGCTGTGGCACAGCCCACGTTACATGCCTTTGGTCTCTGCAAGCACAGGGACCCCACACTTCTTGGGAGGGCCCTGTTGGACCCAAGCAAAGTGGTAACCAGGCCAGAAAAAAAAGAAAAATGGTAGATTATATCCCCCCCGGCCCCCCTCCATTAATTATTTGCATTTAACAGTCAGGAAATCCATCTGTTACATGCTGAATATTTTATATGCTCTTCTGATTTTGCTGAGCCCATGAGTGGAAACGATCTAATACGCCCATATGCTGCAGACCATGAGCAGGGGGACTAGACCCCTCTCAGCTATTTTAAGGATTCTGGTTCTTTAGTCTCCTTTCAGAGAAGACAGCTAGATGCTCAGCTGGCATCAGATCCAAAGGCCAGGGCACTGAAAATGTTCTCGTGGCCAGCATTTGCCCGACACCCCACCTACCTGCGGGTCTGCCAGCCTGGAAATGTCTGGCTTCAGGTAGAAGATGATGCCCTCGACAGCCCCCGGCAGCATGACTCCTCGCACCAGCAGGATGATGAGCATCACATATGGGAAGGTGGCAGTGAAGTAGACGACCTGCAGGCACAGGGAAACAAGAGGAGAGAGGGTCAGCAGGGAGGCAGTGCAGGCATCACCTCCTCTCATCTCGTCTTCAGGCCCCCACCCCAGCAAACGTCCCTGGACTCTGCTGTTGGCTATAGCTGCTACTGCTTGCATAGGAGAGGGGTGGGAAAGCAATTAATCAAGGTTATGTCTCACTGGTGATTTAGTTAATCTACATTTTGTTCCTCATCCAAGACTCTGCCACTGGTTGCTCTGCTTTGTTTTCTCTTCCCAGTCAGTGTAATTTCCCTGCTCTCCAGCTGTTCTCTTCATCTTTCTAGAAGCTGTAGAAGGTAACCAGATCTCTTCCTGTCACTGAGTTTTAATGAGGAGATATTAAAATGGTCCTATGCCCAGCAAGAGTTTTCCAAAATAAATAGCAACTTTTGCTGCCCAATTTGAGACACCTCTGAGGAGTCTCATTTCCAGGAGTGCTCATGCATCAGTCTCATCCCTTCAGTGCCTCTGAGCTCACGGTTAAAAAATGGGGGCACCTCAAAGCCTTTAAAGAAAATGTAGACCATTACTTCTGTAATACTTTCTTTTCATTTCTTCTTGTATGTGATGTAAATAAATATTACAGGAGAATTAATCATCAGTAATCCATTACCTAATGTAACATGTTCTTTTTTTTCTATTTGTAAAATATTTGTGGGCAAGTTGCAACTTCCTAACATTTATTCATTACTAAAATTTAGCCAAGTAATGTGAAAGCTTGTTTACTCTGTGGATTCATAGTGAGAGGCCTAAAATGAAATTTTTTTCTGCTTAGTGATAATTGGTTGAATAAGTGACAGTACGTGGTACTTTTGCTGTTCCCTGATTGAATGAGAGTGCGAGCACTTTGGGCACAAGTATTAAAATCTACCTTCAGAAATCATTTCTGGTGAGCATTTATACACATCGGCTGGATGAATAAGTAAAGGAAACACGGAAAGAGCACAAAATTGGGCAAAATTAATGAAAGAAAAAGGCTTTTAAAGAAAATGAGTTTGCATAGAGTTTTTGAAATTATTTTCTTGAGGTCACTGTTGTTTCTTTGAGTTTGGATTCCTTAAATAACAGAAGCAGAAACGTAAGGGTCTGGCAGGGTTACCTGACTTAGAACAGTCTCTCAGGCACACACAACCCCCTGTTTAATCTGCAGCTGTTGAAAAAAGTTTTGCACCTACTCAGAATTCTTGGGTCTTCTCTACTGCATATCCTAATACATTGTCAATGAAGAAAGAGAAGAAAGCAACTGAATTTTTTGACAGTGCCCCTGTAATACTCAGAATTACTACCTGCAGAGAAGACAACTGATCTGTTTGAGCTGTAGTGTATTTTGGGACAGAAAAATCCACCCTGTGTTGTTGCACCATGTCCATAATATCTTGCTGGCAAAAAGGAAGCTCTGTATCCTAAAACTTGTGATGGAAAAATCTTCTGTAGTTTCAGGAAGACCATTCCAGCTACTGTGTGCGCTCACTGTTTTCTCTCGCTTTCTGGCCTGGTCTTGCCAAACTCTGTCGGCCCAACCAGCCTGACCGAACTTCTTTAGATTTCTCCTTCTGCAGGGAAGTTTTGTGCACCAGGGCAGCACCAGGCAAGGGAGAGAGCCAGTGGAGAAAGCTGAGAGCTGAAGGGAACCTGGGGTGACTTAATTACACTTCCATGCAGATCAAACAGCCTCTCAAGATCCAGTCTCCCAAGATCAGCATGATGCCTCTTGTGAAGATGGCAAAACATGGGACATCAGGGATTTAAAGTTGAAAACGCAGAGCATTCTCTCTCCCCATAGAGATGGAGTCTGGCTCTCCCTCCCTGAGAAATGGTGGACAACAGGTCAGCACCAGCAAGAGCTAGTCATCAGCAAAAAGTGGGGAAAATCTAGCGAGCAGAGCAGGCTATTGTCTTGCTCTGCTGAAATGGGTGTCCAGTGCAGTTTTCAGGTAGCAGAAGGGATTTGAGTCTGGAATACAGGTGTCCAGTGCTACAGGAAACACCTGCCAATAGCAGAGATAGTGACTTGAAGGACGAAATCTGCTGCAGAAATTGATTCCCCTCCCTTTGCCATTGGGACATTCACTGGATACCCACAAGACTCAACCATCATTAATAACCCACCCATCTCATTCTGGCTCCAGGGAGGAGAAGTGGTCCTGAGTAAGTCAAGGCCATGGCAATGTCCTTAATACCCAGCCCAAGGCATCACACACTCATTCACTCCAGAGGGAAACCCAGTTCACCTGCTCTACAGGATCAACATGGGGAGGGAGCTTTGGCTCCAGCCTCACTAGCAAAATGCAGAAAGTGGCCTTCTGAGCCAAAAAACACAGAGGCAGGGAGAAGAAAAAGGAAAGCACAAAGACATTTCTCTCACTGCAAGTATTTTGCAGGATAAAGAAGCAGGAGAGATTCATTATCTATTTACTGATCTGGTTACAGGCAGCAGCTTGTCTGTTTTGCTCAAGTGTTTAATTACTGCCAGGGATGGGAAGTTTGCCACTGAAGATGATCTTGTTAAAAACACCCCCAAGCCACACCAGGACAACACACTGGCAAGCAGAGGATTCTCAAGGGCACCTGGGGAGTATCCATCAGCCACTGTGGGTATCTGCAAGGGAGAAGGTGACTCAAGGCTCCCCTCAATTCTTTCCCCATTCTCCTCTTCCTGTTGGAACTACTCTTTTATTCTTCCTTTTAGGGGTCAAACACCACTGCTGCAAATCAGTATGGCCTCACCAGGTTTTAGGTTTGACTTTGGGTATTGTGTCTCCTGCCTCTACTTCATGAAGAGGAAAAAGAGATCGGGGAAGAAATGTAAGATGGGTACAAGGAGACTTATGGACTGGGAGGATAATCTGCGTTCCTACTTTGCCTGTGGACTTGACCCCTTTCCAGATGCAGAAGTAGCAGATGATCCACGCCAGCAGGAGACACAGAGCCAGCTCCCAGCGCACAGTGCCCAGTTTGTGAATACCATCCGTGAGCCCCAGGACTCGCTTCCTGCCAGTGTCCAGGGACAGGGAGAGAAGCATTAACACTCCAGACCCAACTCACTCAGACAGACCTTTCCCATATTACCCCATCCAAAGCCTTAGCAGACTATCCACAACACATCTGCCCAGGGTTCCCAGCCATGTGAATCACCCCAGCTCCGCCTAGGGCTCCCCTCTCCCTCATTCCTGCAGATGCTGCTCCACCATGTCTTGTAGCTGGCCCAGACTCTCCCACTCTCCAAACTCGTTGTGCCATGCCCGTTAGACCCAAGCTACACAAAATCAGCACGTGCTCCCCATTTCTCCCCCGCCCTGGCAGATGCCCAGCAGAGACTGCTCAACCCAAAGCAGGCCGCCAATGCCATCATCACCCCAGGCCACCACTCTTCCTCCCTATGTACTGCAGACACCCTACATATAAGCATAAATGATCTTTATGATTCCCATGCTGTTCTTTCAGCCTCCTTCCTTGAAGATTCACCGTCGTGAAGGTGGGCCACATGAGAGCTCTGGACTGCAGCTCATGCAGTCCCCAGAAGCCCAACCCCACACTTACAGTTCCTCTGCACAACCTTCTTCAAACCAGTCCCCTCAGGGTCCCCTTGCTCTCTCTGCAGAAAACGTGAACAACCATATCAGGGGAGTCTTAGCTCTCTCTAAAAAGTGTGTGCAAAGAACAGGGCAGGAGAGGGGGCCAGCACTGTGCAGACTCTTTCTGCAACTGTGGGTGCTTATAATCTTCTATGTGCCCTGTGGTGGCTGCAACAGACAAAGGACACTCAACCCTTTCAGAGACACCTAAGTACACCTAAATGGGGGGGGTGTGGGGTGTGAAGGGCAGGGGGTGTGAAGAGAGGGGGGGAGGAGGAAAAGCCAAATAAACAAACAAAAAATCCCAGCTGCTGAAGCTGAGTCCCTGACACCCTCCAGCCCTGTGACCAAACATCCTCAAATTCGCCCCTGGCATCTCACGACTGCACCTCAAATCCCTGCTCTCCAGGGATGATCCTGAGCAGCCTGGTGGACCACTTCCCTTAGGCAGCAAGCAAGACATGGTCAGAAGAAGGGAAAAGGCAGTTTGGTCCTTTCTGTTTCACTGTGGAGGACTGTTCAGTCTGCCCTGGCCCCTCATGCTCACCTTCCAACAGCAGCCTGCAACACCCAGCACACATACTCCCTGCTTCCAGCACATCCTCATCTGATTTTGGTGCCTCTTTCAGTGGCCACACTCACCCAGGCACCTCAGTGCCAAAAAGAGAACATGCCCGTGCATGTGTGCACGTGAGCACCCTTGGGCAGGCACACTGTGGGGTGTACCCAGTCCTCACACCACTGGGCTCTGTGCCAATCTCCTTGGCAGCTCACTGGGCTCCCCATCTTCAGGTCTGACATGTGGCGCCTCGCTTGCTCCTACAATGATGCCCAGCCCACCGCCCAGATACTCCTAGAGCTGCAGCCTTTGGATGTGAGAGGAGCCTGAACAGAGGGAAAGGGATCACATACTCCCAAAACTCAATCATTGAGGAGGTGACGTTTGCAGGCAAGGTCCTGTTGTCCAGGCTGGATCTATTCAGAATGTCCACACAGAGATCTACCAAAAGAAAAGGAAGCTGATGAGCCAGAGGAATTGTTTAAGGCTCCTCCATGGGGGATGCTCCTTCCCCTCTGTACCCTAACCCTCACTGCGGCAGCACACAGACCCTTCACCCTATGCTACAGAGCACCTCATTAAACTTTTGCATCTCATTAAGCATCTCATTAAACTCTGGCTCTCCCCAGCTATGAATCCCAATCCAGCAGTAGCCAGAGGGCTTCAGGAAAGGGAGAAGGGAAGGAGAGAACAATTCCCTGCCAAATGGAAACCAGATGGCTGCAAAATATAGATTATTGAGGGGTAGCCACTATGAGTAGCCAGGATAGAAAATCCCATTCTCTTCCCACATCATGTACCATTCCCTGTCCACACATGCATGCATATGTTCACACGCACCACAGATGTTCCCTTCTACCATCCCCTGTGTAACTCGGTTACACAGCATGAGATTACTAAAAACAGAGATGCCATGCATCCAAGAAATGCACCTCATCTTGCATTTCACCAGCAAAAGACAATTCACTGGAAAAACAAGGAAGCCCAGATGTGCCTGAGAAGCTTGTGCCTGTTAAGATAACATCTGTGGCTTTCCTCACAAACATGCTGGGGGAGCTGAAGGAATCAGATCAGCTCTTTAAAAGGCTGGTTACCTCTGCTGGGATGAAGGGGCAGAGGAAGCTGTAAGTGAATGGCCCATGGGGTGGAAAAATTTAACACATCACAGAAACTGATCATCTGACAGGAGAAAAAGGGAGGGAACGAAGCTGCTGCCAAGCAAAACAACCTGTTCAACATGTTTAAAAAGTCCTGTCAAGGACATGAAATCCACAAGGATTACTTCACATCTACCCCATCTTCCCAGTGCCTTGAGTAAAACCAAAGCCAGGTCTTCTCTGCTGGGTGCAGTTATATGAATCGTGGACATGAGGAGATGAGATCCCTGGCCAGTGTAAAGGTATAGAGCCTGTATGGATGAGATTAAACCAGGAAAACAGTGCCCTTAGAGTTTTGTGCTACTGGTTCCTTCACTTGGGGATCTGTACTGGCAAAATTCTACAGTGCAAGCTTGGCCTGATTTAGGCAAAAGCTGAGCATGCAGAGGAAACTCTTCAGGCATTGGCAGCAACTGTCCCAGTAACTGTGAAGGAGTGGAGTAGAGTAAGGGAACTGCAAGATAAATTGTCATCCCAGAGCTAATAAAAAACTCCTGCCACATGAGGAGGACTCTAGATTGGCCTGAAAACTCTCCCACCCACCTCTCCCACTTGCCAGAAACTTTTTTGGTGAAATCACACTGCAGGTCATAAGAGCTTCTTATCCAAACAAAAAAAATTATTTTCTACAAAACCCAAATAATTTCTGGGAACTGGAAAGAAGCTAAAAGCTGATCAAGGGAAGGTGTACCTGAGTTCCAGGGATTATTGCAGCTAGCCCATGGCAGCACTGAGTTGAAAGAGCTGAACAGGTAGAAGAGTGCCCAGGACAGGATGACAATGTAGTAAATATTCAGATACCCCACAATGATTTGTGTGGCATATCCAATTCCTGTGGAGGAAAGCAAAGGAGGTGAGGATGGGACTGCCAACAAACTTCCAACACATTAGGCTTGCAACACCAACAGCGTGGCTCACTAGACAATAGGGCAAGACCTACATAAGAGAAAGAGAAGGGATTTTGTGACTGTGCATGCAGACAGGACACATTGTTGGTATGTCTACACAGGTCTATGTTGGAGAAGGTCTGTGTTGGAACAGCCAGAAAACTTTACACTGATGTGAAAAAAAATGTCTTGACCACTACAGTGCCACTTCATTCCTGCGCCTCTCCTTCAGGAAAACCAACTCTAGCCTTTAAAGAAAAATGCAGGTGAGCCTCTTACTTCTGGGAAAACTCAGGAAAAAAATGTTCTCATAGCTCGTACATATGAAGTAAGGTGTTGGGGCCAAGGTACAGACTTAGGAGCACAGCACTGGTCTTGTGCTGATTGTGCCTGTTGCTCAGAGACATCAGAACCGTACTCAGGCCATAAAGACCCAGCTCATTCCTTTAAAACTGGTTGTCAGTGACCTTTGAGATGGCACTGCTGTTCACCTCCAGGCCTGTGCCAGAGGTCTCCAGCGCAGGAGGTCCCAGACACGCCAGGGAGTCTCAAATAGTGCTGCACATCCCTGCTCGAGCAAACTAACCAGGCCTGAGCACAGGAGAACTGAGAAAATTAGATTCATTAATACATTAATGCCATTAAACATCCTTCTCCAGGGCCCCAGAAGTCCTGGTTCTTATACCCGTGCCTTAACCTAAACCCCATTCCATGTCTGGGCTGTCAGACCAGTACGTGCAACGTGATTCCCTCCAGTTTGGATGATGCCAGCCTGCAAAAGCTGCCACAGCAGCCTGGGCACAGCAACGAGCAGGGAAAGCACTGTAAACTAGCCAGCTTTCCTCATCCTCTTCTCACTATTTTTCCTGGACTACATGCAGGTGTTTATGTATTGACACTTCCATCCTCCTCCTGCAAGCTGGCCATCCTGTTTCCCCTCTCTCCCAGGCTCTGAGCTTCTCAAAGCAGAGACTGGAGTTCAACTGGACCAGCACAGCCCCCAGTCAGCACCACACACCCTTGGTAACCTACAGAGGGGTCAGGGAACTGCCCCTGCACACACAGCAGTCACCAGGAGGGATAACAAGGCTGGGAGAGAGGAAGGGAGGGAGAATAAAGGGAAAGAAAAAAAAAAAAAAGAAGAATAACAACATTTCTGGAAAAGGCTCTGAGTCACTAGATGTTAGAAAGTGCTGCCAGTAAATCCTGCAACTTGACTGACCTTCAAAGATGGGACAGATCTTCCTCCAGGCAGTGACTCCTCCCTGGCTGGTGTACTGCCCCAGCGCCGTCTCCAGGAAGAACAGGGGGATCCCACAGGTGAAGAGGAAGATGAGGTAAGGGATGAGGAAGGCTCCTGCAGAGAGGGGTAAGATGCTGCCTTAGAAACCTCTTCAAAAACCTTATTCTCACCACTCCTTGCCAGGTACCTGGGGCCACAGCTGGAATCAGCTAGATAAACACAAATATTTCTCTGAAGGAACTGTGCAACCTCTGCTAAAGAGACAAGGTCTCCAATGCCATCATGTTTCAGGAAAAAAACACAAGGATGGTCCGTCTTCTGCTACTGCAGTACTTCTGCATTTGGTCTTGGCCAAAACCTAGAGGTAAAAAGTAGCCAGATAAGGTGATAAAAAAAGGCACTGCCGGAGTTCTCCCTGCTTCATGCTCCTGACCTCATTCCAGTTTTCAGCGTCAGTGGGGTGAACCAAATAAGTCCTTGTTTCACATAACCACATTTGTTCTGCCTTTCACAAGAGTCACAGCAAAACTCCCACTTGCCCAGAGGATACAAACCTGGAGGCTGGTGACATTTCTTAGTAATACATTTGCCAGGATATAAATTTACTTGAGATATATTTCATGTCAAATTTGAAAAGCAGTTTGCACCAAAAGAATGGAATTAGGGGAAGGGCAACAGAGTATCTTTCCAGCATTTTCAAAATGAAGAAGGTTAACTTCTCTCTTCAAAATCAATTTTTTATTACAGTGTAGAGCAATGTCTTAAGAGAAATCAGCCTGAAATAGAACTCAGATTAACCCTTGAAGAAATGGAAGAGGAAGCAGAGCAAGAGCAGGATTTTTTCAGAAACAACCAACAACATAAACAAAGCATCAGAAAAGACAAAAACAACAACAAAGTTGAATGCCCCCTCCCCCAAACAGTTTAACGCCCTGTTAGCTGTCTGAATCTTTTTTTCCTTCTTTTCAGTTCTGCTGCCAAACCAAAACACCCAGTAAATTCACTGCTCTGCTCGAAACTGGTCCTGAGACATCATTTTCACAGCTGACCTTCCTTTTGTCACCTCACTGCCTTTCTCCTGATCTCTGGTGTAGGTTTTCACACTTTCGCTCCGCTCCAAGCAAGCTACGGCAACTGCCTTCCCCGCTGAAACAACTGTCAAGGTCTTGCCACTCCATCCAGTAAACTTTCGGTCATGGGTACCTCTCGCTGCCAGTGCTTGCAGTCACAATGAGGGTCCCTTTCTCAGCCAAACCCAGGCATTGTCCCCCCCACCAAGGCCCTCTCGTCCCCTGCCAGCACAGGCATCCGCACTGAAATACCTTCCTGTGGCTATTAGCAACTGGGAACACTCGCCCTTGTTTTTAAGCCAACATGTTACAGTAACAGGGAACATCCAGATTTCCCCTAAACACAGCTGTGTGTAGCTGCGGGAGACCCGGGGCCAGAGGGAAGGAGGCTGGTTCTCAGAGTCTGTCCAGGTTTGCAGAGCGGGGAATGGGAGCTGCATACGCTGAAGTAGAGGCAGCTGCTGCTTTCGGTGCTGCAAGACATCTAGCTGCTTGCCAGATCCCCAAGATGGCTTTATCATCCTGCACTCAGACGAGTCTTTCAGCAGATTCCAGACCCTCTCCTCTCATACCATTTGTTCCGGAGGTTGATCCATTTTGGTCTCTCAGCAATGAGGGATTTGTTACACCTCTATTGTCTTGTCTTTTGTAACCATCCAATTTACCAGCTGAAACTCCAGTTGTCATCTCCTCCTCAACTTGTTACTCCACTGGAGGACTGAGAGGGGCCTCCAGAAAGAGATCCTTTTTCCTTATGAGACAATAGCAAGTTCAGGACGCTGAGCAATTAGATCAAATTTGATAGTGCAGCCATAGGTAAGGCTACAGCAAGGTAGTGCTACTGTTTCTATGGCATCTGTCTTACAGCTCTGTAACCACCTCAGTACATCTGAAGGTGGAGAAAGGTGACAGGGCAGCAGTCTTCCGTCTGGGGAGGAGGGACAGGGATGCAACATCTATAGGTGGAAAATATCTTTTTTGCAATTTTTAAGGACTTTTCCAATGATGAGAATATCTTTCAGGGTCATGGGAAAGACGGTCCCACACAAGTTTGTCAGCCATCTGGTTCCCCAAAGCCCTGGAGAGAGAATTGTACCCTGTACAGCAGTAACATACCTTCTGCATTGGCAGCGCGTGAGCTATGAGGAAAAGCCTCTCCCATCCTATTCTTTCCCAAACCTAATCTTGTTGCCCTCTAAATCACAGCCTTAGATATTCCAGAGCAGTTTAATTTAAAAAAAAATTATTCAATAGATATCTAAAGTGAACAAAAGTAGCCTTTTCACTTACACTAATTAGCATACAAATTGCAAGGAGTACTGAACCGGATACCATAGGCATAAACTATGCAAAGATATCATCTGGAAGAAATTTTCCATGCAAAACCCATGACTCTTCTCTCCAAGCATCACTGCAGAATGGGCTGTTCCACCAGAGGCACCCCCGGTGTTTACTAACCCATGCTGGTCTGACTTGCTTTTGGTGCCTCCAGTGCCTCCCATCAAAACATTGGAGAAGGAGACTGGAGGATCTGCTAAAAACCATCCCATGTTTAAGAAAAACTCAATTTCATTTTCTTCAGCTATTTCTTACCCAGCCCCTCTTTGTTTTTGTCTCCTCTTTGATTTGGATAAACTCCAGCAACAGCACAGAGGGCAGGAATTTGGAAGTCCTGGGATAAACTACAGTGCAACCACTCATCTATTGCTGAAAGCTCACAGCACCTTGGAAAAAAGAAGGCCTTTTTGGCATGGTTTGCAGAGAAAGGCATTCTAAAGTGGGGGGAACAAGCAAGTCCCAGAGCGTTATTTCAAGGTGTCTCTAGAGAACAAGAACAAAGGAGAAGTTATTGCTGTATTTGACATGTAATTTGTTATTCCTCCTTTTCTTTTACAAAGTTAGATTTTGATTCACCAAGAGAAGTTAGTGACAGTCAATTATCCCCTTCCGTTTCGTTTTATTGTTATGAGAAAGTTTAATTTTTAACCATGTAACGATCTTACTGCAGTGTTATTGGAAAAGGAGAGCCATGCAAAGAGACAAAGGGGAAGGTGAGGGAACCCTTCCTGGGGATGGGTCTTCCTAGTAGTGGTCTGATCACTGGAGCTAATATAGCTGCTCCTGAGAAAGAGGTAGAAATGTCCTCCTAAGGGGTATCAGGCCTTGGCAAGGATACCAGCACCATCTAAGCTTTTCCTCTGTGAGGAAGGGCCTGAGACAGGTGGAGGTGACACAGGAAGTAGGAAAAGGGAATTATGCAGGAGGAGGCTGATGAAGGCTTTCTGACCATTCACAGCCTTTGATAGCTTCCAAAGATCACCAATTTCCTCAGATACCCAAGGGCCTTAAGGAGTTACTAGAGCTAATTCAGCATTCAAACTTGAGATTGCTGCTTTCAGAAACAGTACCTGCTGGAGAGCTGAATTCACCCCTCAGTTTTTACTCCTCCTGATTTTGGCAGGAGCTGACTTGCTGGAGGAGAAGATAAGGGAGTGCATGTTGGGGCACATGAGGCATAGGAGAAATGGGTTCAGGCATGCACATATCTCTTGTCATGCCTACAGATCTAGAAGATCTCATGCATGCTGCGAACTTACCACCACCGTTCTTGTAGCAGAGGTATGGGAACCTCCACACGTTACCCAGACCAATGATCTCCCCCGCCACAGACAGCACAAACTCCGTTTTGCTGCGCCACTGGCCTCTCTCTTCCATTTCCTCCACTTTTGTCTCTTCAGGACCCACAATGGCCCCATTGGGCTCTCCTTTCTTAGTCACAGCTCTTGTCATGGCTCTGTGGGACAGAAGAAAAGGAGAGCATGGGACATAGGGAGCTGCTGCAGGACAAGCTGGTGGGAAGAGGGAGGGAGGGGATCTGTCACTACAATGTGTTCCCAGTGTCAGGCTGAGGGTTCCCTCATCCTCTGGAAAATGGTTTCTTTAGTGTCAGCACAAAGTACTATCCCCAAGTTATGTCTGTGCTGAAGAGACAGAGGAAAGGTTGCTGCTCAGGCGAGATGAACCTGCCTGCATTACTCCTTTACTGGGCTCACCCCTGAATTCACCCTTCCCTGCCCAACGTCCCCTTCCTCATCCTTCCCATCTGCCCCTAAGTGCTCTGCACCTCCGTCATTGCTGAAACCTTGCCTGTTACATTGGAAACAGCAGTTCAGAGGAAGAGAACAGGAGCTGGAGCTGAAGCAGTGAATGGAAGCAGAAGGAGTTTCTTCTCCCCTTGTGCTTTACACAGCAACTGTCTCTTTCTAGAGTGGTTTTAGATGGCAGGAGAGAAATGGTAATAAGATCAACAGTCTGAACAAGAATGGACAACCTACTATCTTACTTCAAGGCATTGGTAGGAGTGTTGTCTTTGTGCCCCCAGACACCACATTACACAACCACAGCCTGACAGCACAGCAATGCACAGACATTTATTTGACCCAGGCTCTGTTCACTAACAAACAGGCACCAGCACAAATCCTCCACCTTTGCCCAACCTTTCAAAGAATACAGGGCAAGGAAACAAAGCCCCCAGGGTGAGCAAAAAGGCCTCATACTTGTGAGGTGTTTCATGTCTGGGCAAGGGAGTTCTGAGATTAGACAAGTCCAGTGCTGCAGTGAAAATATCGGCAGGAAAAAGCCCAGATGTGGAAACATGGAGTGAAGTCACTGTTGGAGGAGATACACTGAATGTGGCTGCACCTCCAGGACGGCACAAAGAAGACATTTTCCAGTCTATACTAAATCCTGCATTACGTTTAGCATCATCTTAATGAAGCATTGTTAGTTGTTGCTTGTTAAAAGATGTAGTTCTCTATCATACACAAAGTCCTTTCATTGGCTACTTTAAATTTAGTCAAAATTCACACAGACCAGACAGAATCTTCTTTTCAACAACATTTTCATGTTGTTACAGGCATTTGATTATAAGAAGAAATGAAAGCGTGAAGAGAGAAAGCTCCCTCTGACATAGCTAAAAAAATTCTTCTCAAAATCTTGCTCTAGTGTGTTACCTGAAGTAGGGATGCACATGTCAGTCCTGACAGAAAGCCCAGACCTAACACAAGCAGGGGAGCTGGGGAACCATGACAGGGAAGTCCTAATTTTAGCTACATCTCACTGGCATTAATAGTAAGCACAAGTTGGTCTCTGAAAGAGTGATTGGCATCAGCAAAGGATACACACGGTCATGTTAGGATTAGGAAACTACATAGGAAACAAAGCAGCAGTATCTCTGCTTCCATTCCCACCACCTGAGACTGCAAAGAAATCAGGGCTTGGTTCCTTCATAGTAACTTACAGATTCAGTTTGCTGGTGGTTCACCAGGTTTTCTTAATAGCACATCTACCATTCCTTCTGTGCCACCTAAGGGGACATCCCCATCTCCAGGGAGCAACAGGGACAGCAATCTGCATCACCCACACCGCTTAACACTTCCACTGCTCCCAGTTTTGCTCTGGACTACTTGAACTTGCTCTCTCCCAAGCAAAGTCTGAGCACAGCTCTGGAGGCAGCTCTGGTCAGGGACCTCTGCCAATCAGCAACTCAGTGGTGAGCAGGATCTCGTCACCTTTGATGTCCTTTACTTTTTAGGACCACCAAATCTATCTATCCACCCTTTGCACCAGGATGGTGCTCCAGGACCACAGTGGCAACCTGTTCCCTCCCTCCTTGTGCCTAGTCTCTCTCCAGTCATCTCCCTCTGGACCAGCAGCAGGGCATGAGACATCTCATGGGGAGTAGGGAATACTAGGGAATATGACCTAACAGGAAATAAGAGCACACATGTGGACCCTAACATCTAACTGTCCCAGCAGCCAAGGAACACCACAGCACTTGTTTTGGTGTAATTTTCACTGAGACAAGGGGAAAGCAGGAACTGGTTGGTTCTGCTGGCACTTACCCCACACAAGACAGCATCATTATCAAAGTGTCTCATTTACTTCTGTAAATGAAATGATTTCCTAAACCCGAACCCTCTGGATATATCAGGCCCTCGGGCAAAGAAACATGCTTGCGTATGAAAAGACAACTTCTAATGAATGTTCACAGCAAAACAAGTAGTTCTTTAACACAGACATGTTTCCTCCCTCTGTTATTCAAGCAAAAAAAGGAAATCAGATCTCACAGTGTAATACACCACTTGCTCTCTAAATGCCCAAGGCAACAACAGTCTTTGTTCCCCCATCTGCTTTCCTGAAGGGCCCATCCTATTTGCTTTGAAATGAGTAGCAGATATCCATGGACTCTGAATGTAGAGGGATGGATCTCGTGCAAAGCATCAACCACTGTAATAGAGGCTGCAGCAAGATCAGGAGAGCACAAACCAAGGAGGAGAGCAGTCAGGGGTCAGAGAAGAGCATCCTCCAGGCTGATACAGCTGTCTCGTTGAAAACATTGAATAAGATCCTGGTCCCTTATAAATTTGAGAGGGTTTTAGAGCTATTTCCAATAAGAACTTATACATGGGCAGCACTGCAGTGGGCATAACCAGTTCCAGTGTCAAATGCAGATGCATCAGGGCACTAAGGAATCAACCACTGTTTTATCTCCAGCCCATGCCCTTTATGGCCCATATGCTGGAAAGCACCTATTTACTGGTATGGCTTGCACTGTCCCAAACCCACCAAAAGGGCTCTAACACACATGGATCTACATATGAGTGTAAAGGCGAATCAGCCCTCTAACAGGCTCATACAAATCTCAAACCTGACATTTAAAGAGGGTACACACCCTGAATGCCGGCTTGCAGTAGCAGCTCACCAGCACCGAGATCCTCCCAGTCCCAGCTTTGCCCCCTTCCCTTAGCTCGCCTGCTGGGCTGCATAGGGAGGTGGAAACATTGTGTCCTCCTCCCAGTCATTTCTCAGCCCAGGCAGAGGCCCCTTTCCCCACTGCCTGCCTGCAGCGAGGCCTGCCAGCTGGCTAATCAGTTTATTCCGATGCTGCAGCACAGCCTCCTCGTCTTTGAGAGGAGCAGAGCTCCACGCACTGTCAAATGTGAGAGAAAAAGTAACACATACTTAATGAGATGTGTTTGATCTGTCACAGTCCTTGGCACATTCCAATTTGCTGCAGTCCAGGGCACATTATCAAGTACACTGATGCTTAAGTCGGGGTTTATTGAGGATGTCACAGTAAGATGGCAGGACATGACTTACCTAATTCTTTGCTTTTATTCTTTTAATGTAAGGTGGATGCAAGGGCCAGCCTATTTCTACTAATATTTGTGTTTTACTTCTCTTTTGTTAGACCTGTTTCACGAGTGGGGGAAGGGGAAGATCACAATCAGGTAATCACCTGTCACCAAGCCCCAGGAAGGCAATGCTGTGAGTGGCAGCCTGCAGCCTCAGCCCTGTCACCAGCCTCCACCCCAGGGACACCTGGACCAGGGCTTTGACTCTGCATCTGTCCTTTGACTCCTGAGTAGGCCAACACAAAGGAGAGAATCTGGGATGTTGCAATGAGGAACACGGCTTGGACAAACATGGAACAAGGGGGGAGACGCAGCACCTGTGACTTCATTTTCCTATTTTCAGAAGGGGAAAAAGCACCCTGATTATGGAGTCAAACCTCTTCAGCTGGGAACAGATGATGGATTAAACTGGTGCCCAAAGTTTTGGCCTTTCATGTCATGGACTACAGCTTCTACTTTCCCAGACAAAGCCATGCGCAGCATCACACATCCCCACTACTTCCCTCTCAGCTTTGCCTGCTGTTTCTGTGAGAAAGCTTATTTATGTACCTCCTGGCTCTCTTTCTAAACTTCTAATCCTACTGTGCCCCTGCCCTATATGTTCTGGGGCCAGATGGGGACTCAAATAACTTCTTGTTTCCAGCTAAGAACAATTTGGTTCTTCCACAGCAGCCACAGCCACCTACTGTGTTACATCCTTCCTGATAGGAAGGCAGGCATTTTCCTCTCCCTTTGGATACCCCTCTCCGTAATACATGAGTTCAGAGTAAAGACTGTACCCCTCACTGCTCACCTGCACCTTTTCTGCTGTTCTTCACCAAATTTTAGGGGGAAAAAATCCCATGACTTGTCTATTCCCAGCCTCTTTTTTCCCCTCTGTATAAAATTTTTTCAACTATTAAGATGCCATCTGATGCAATGCATAGCCCACCCCTCTCCTGGACCCACTCAGCCACCACCACCACCTTCCCTTCTCAGCTCCCTCTAAACTCAACAGTCTCTTCTAGAGGTGCTTTGCTGTATTTTCAGCTCTGAGCATATTGAGCAGGTACTTTTTGCCAGGCCTGGAGTACCCTTCACAGGAACGACCTGCAGTCTGTCGTCTTCCCACAGAGTAGGAGGCTTCCTCTGTGCCCAGTGCAACAGACAGCCCTGTAAGAAATCGTACAGGATTGGGCCTGGTGCATGGAGGCAGCCACGTTTTTTCCCCAAAAGATTTATTGCTGAAAAAATAAGAATGCACTTGGATTCCTGCAGGATCTGAAAGGATAACAGGCAGCACGCAGGCAGCCGTAAACACAGACCAACAAGTTCCCTTCTTCAACATTTGAATGAGTTAACTCAGTCTCCCTCTGGTCACAAATTTTAGAGTTTGTTTGTCCCACACCTGCCACCAAGGGATTCTTCAAGTACGATCACAAAAGGCAAGGAAAAGCAAGAACACCTCTGAAGTGCTCTGGACACTCACCTGCCGGGTCTGATGTGCTGAACACACAGTGCAGATATGCAGGAGAACAGCATTTTTTGGCTCTATTTGGAAACTAGATGCCCCTAAAGAGGAGAGGCAGGAGAAGAAGAGGAGCATGTGAAGAGAAAGTGTCATTTGAAAGCAAAACATGGTGGTATCCTCAGCTTTCCCCAGGGTAAAAAAGGGGCTCTTTCAGAATTGTTTGGGTGAGACAAGGAGCAAGAGAGAGAGACAAGAAAGTTGAGAGTGAAGCCACCTGAAGTTTTGACACCACAAGAAGAAGCCAATGGCAATTTTTCTAAAGCTTTTCTTCCTGCCTGTTCCTGACTGTTGTCAAGACAAGAGCTTCTACTGCTGGGAAATTAAGATCCTCCATTTGACCTCCTCTGCTGCTTTATCTTAGGGCAAATGAGAAGAGGACAGTCTGAAGAGGGAATAGTGAAACAGAGAGAACTGCAAACAGTCTTTAAAAAGCAGCCAATAACGCTTACTAGAGGAAGCACAGTGTTAGAGCTCCTTTGGACAGTGGTAGGTGCTGCCTGGGCTGCAGAATCACAGGTGACAATGCAGACAGCTGCACTGCATTTATGTTTCTTGGTTTCATTTTGAAACAAGCAGCAACCAACGTACGCTGCAATTTAAGGTGGGTAGGGAGGAATCAGAAAGCAAAGCAGACTGGGTTATGTTACACAAGGAGGAGCAGGAGGACATGGAAAATTCTCTGGTTGCACAATCAGAGCCAGCAGTTAGTTGGCAGCTGAAATCCTGCACTGCATTTTGATGGCAGGAGGCGGGGGCGGCTGTGGGAGCAGAGACAGAAAATCAGGGCTCAGAGAGGAACAGTAGTGCCAAGGTACAGCTTGAGGAACAAACCCAGTTAAATTAGCAAGTGGGGGCTGCTACTGGAACAGGTCATCTCTGCGAGATGGACAGGAAAATATTAGCAGTAGAAGTGTTTTGCAGCCAATCTAAGAGCAGCTACACGACCGGGGATGGCTGCTTCCAAACCCAGGTGCTGCTGGACAATGGCTCACTCCAGCTGCAAAAAGCAAAAAGACAAGGAAAGATGTAGCAAGAGAAAGACTGATCAACTCTAGGACAGCAGCTGAAATTAAAATGCCTTTCGTTTCAAACTGTTGAAAGCTACTTGGCTTCTTTACACTTTCTAATTAACTTCCAGATTCTGTGGGCTGCAGGGTATTCTCAAAGCATCTGTTCAGCAAGGTTCATGGGGCACAGGAGGCTGTTACAAGGATCAGATCCCGCCTGTATTTTCTCCAACGCGAAATAAGAGCAATTCTTCTGCAGTCAGTGAGTTTGCTACTTACTGGCACCAGAAAGAGTGAGATAAGAAGCAAATGAGAGTTTGCTAATGACATGTACATCTGCAGTACAAACTGCAAGGATTATAGAGCATCATCCTTCAGAGCACACACCCCCGGCTCAGGAGGGGACCAAATAGCTCCTGGCCTGTCTTCTGCTGCCAGGACAGGACAGCCTCCTAAGTCACTAACAGTGGCTGGACTTTCCTGAGGATCAGTGGCAAATCTCTTGCTATAAGCAGGGCAGGCTGTTGTTCTCAGGGCCAGTTCAGTTTCCATCGGTGTCCATGGCTCACCATCACTGCTCTGGGCTACAGAGACACAAGGGATGGTTTCTTTCTTGAGCTCAGAAACAAGTCTGATGAAGTCCATACACAGGGTATAAATATGACCAGAAACCAGCCTTTGGATAAAACCAGATACTCTCAAGAGCTCCACTCAGCCCATAGTCTGGTTGCATCTGCTGCAACACAACAGAAGGCCCGGCCACAGCAGGATGCATCCTTCTTACAGGGCATCATGGTGACAGGTCTCCTACAGACACAGAGCCAGCCTGGCCCCAGGGGAGTCCCTAGAGCCACCTCCCTGGTGGCTGGAGGTGCCTGGCCAAAGTCCCGTGGCTGGCACAGAGGTCCTTGTGCACAGCCAAAGCGTGGGGACAGCACGGCTCCTGTCACTGGATGGAGGAGCAGAGCAGGTGAACGGCACAGAGGGTGAAAGCTGTGCTGCTCCAGCGCCCAATCTGCAAACAGGCCCTGCGGGGGCACAGAGGGGCAGCGACCTGTGGTGCAGCCTGAAGGTGCCTCACGGGGAGAGGACAGAGTCTGCAGGATGGGACATGATGGCTACAGGGCTGCCACCTCGCCGGGGCAGCAATTTCAAGGAGCAAGGCACAGCGCCTGGCAGCCCTGGGCAGGTCAGGTGAAGAGACAGGGGCTGCCAGCCCTGAAGGCTTGGCCACCTGTGTGCAGCCTGAGACTGGAGGCCAAGGAGTTAGGGAAGGATGGGCAGCAAAGCCGCTGGAGCAAGAGAGCAGAGGAGCCAGCACTGCAGCCAATGGTTCAGTGGTGGGAGAGCAGCACAGGGAATTTGGCATCACACTGCTGTAGGCGGTTGTATCTGAACTTCCCCAGGCAAGCACACCCTGCTGGACCTCCCAAAAGCACAGCCTGGAGGCACTTGCTGCCAGGGATGAGAAAAGGGGAGCATGAGGGAAGTGCACTCAAGCAAAACTCTTCCAAAAGGCAGTCAAGGTTAAGGCACAACACATTGCTTTATGCTTTTCACATGGGAGACGAGGGGAGCCAACAGCTGATGTGGCAGAGCCCGGTGTCTCAGCCCAGGTGTGTGTGCAGACATCACAGAGCAGCAGAGCAGAGCTGCAGGAGCTCCCCACCATGATCATCCCCACACTTCTTAGCCCTGCACAGGGAGTCTAGCACCCTGTGTCCTGCTCAGGTGCAGGCTGAGGATCTACCTGGTGGACTCTGGGCAGGCTCAGCCATCTCCAGTTGGTGCTCAGGACAAGTCACACCAGGTGAAATCAGTGAAGGCAGAGGTGCATGGAGACTACGACTCCAGCAGTGCCAAAAGTGCCATCCAGCAGTGCTGTAACATCACACCGCAATGCCATGGGACTGCATCCCACCTGCACCCTCTGAGAGGCAAGGTGTCTGCTCTCCAGCCTGGGGCACCAAAACTTTCTTATAGCCCTGCCCAGGAGCACAGTCAAGTAGAGATATGGCACAGGACATTCTAGCCTGAGCTCTGCAAGGGCCACATCTGTACCCGTGAATCCAGCAAAGCTGGGCTGTTGAAGAGCTTCAAAGGTCAGGTCCAAGGTTCAGCCTCTCATATCAGCAGCTGTCAAAGAGGAAAAACTAGGGCAGTGGCATTTCCAATGGCATTGGATGAAAGCCCTGATTAGTAGTGATTACTTTAAAAACACTGTTGATTTAAGAAGACACAGATCAGACGTTATGAAACCCCCACGTGTTCCACTTGGGCTTTTTCACAAAAATGCCCAAGATCCCCAGAGTTTTGCACATGCAGAAACTATGCTGTCTCCCTGCCTCACCCCTATGCAGGGGCAAATTTGATGAAGCCTTGATGGAAAGAAGAGCAAGGAATGCACTCCCAGGCACATCTTTTAGAACTGCAGCCCCCAAGTCAATGCTTTAGGGCCAGCACTTCTGCAGGGCAGCACAGGAGGAGAGGGAGTCACTGAATCATATTTGCAGTAGCTGAAATGCCTACAGCCTACTTCACTCTTAGCACCTTTGCTCCTGTACCTATTATCACTTAGTCATCTGTCCTTCATCCCTGTCCTTATCTGGCTCACTCTCATCTCTCTGCTGAGTACTTTTCTCTCTCTCTCTCTCTGATGCCACAACCTTCAGTACCAATTATCCATCCTTCAGGCATCTCTTTGCTCTCAACTTCCCAGCAGCCCCCCAGCAGCATCTCTGCCTGTCCTTTCTTATAGGAACCATTGAAAGAAAAGCCTCTTCCCTGAGCTGATCCAAACTGATTATTTGCTCCTTATTTTCCATCTCTCTCTTCCTTTGTTTAACACTGGGAAGATTTTGCCCTTGCAAATTTGCTGGACCACTCTCCAGAGCAGTGGCATGCAGCAGGGAGGACCAGAGGCACTGGCACTCCCAGTGTGACACACAAATCGAGCCAGATCTGCTCAACAAACAAACATCCAACTCACCTGAACCCTGTGCAGATCTCCCCCAGGCAAGCCCCTCCCGTTCTATCTTGTCCTGTCCTTTCCCGTCCCACTGGAATCCAGGCAGGGAATCCACCGAGTGCCAAAGAGATACAGCAAGAGTTTAGGCAGAGACTATCCTCTCTCCTCCTCCTGTCCCTCCCCTTCCACGAGCTCCCCCCTCCAAATTATCACCCAGCTCACGTGTGGGTGGTGGGACATCAGGCAGGGAGGTGCATCAGGGCAGAAGAACTTTCTCCCCTACTCTCTTACAACATGCACAACATGCACCCCTCCAGACCTTGAACTGTGGCCCTCACAGGAAAGCAAAATGAGAGACCAGCCCCAGGCAGGCAGGGTAAAGGCCCAAAGTTTGCAAATATTGACGACAGCAGTCAGGGAGTGACTCCAGGTCATCTGGACCTCAACAGAGAGGGACCCCCCACCCTTGCAGACCCTGCAGCATGGCCCAGGCTGGCTGCCACACAGTGCCACTGCACTGGAGCTCCAGCACTTCAGTGGGATAGTGACATTCCTCAGAGTCGTCCTACAAATGTGCAGAGTGAATCATCTCCATCTCCAGAGAACACTACACCAAACCTTCTTCTGCGGCCAAGCTCAAGACTCACCAACACTGTTAGACAGGTGAACGAAAGGCAGAGGGTGCGAGAAGGGGGGGATGTTTGTCCTGGGCTCACGCAGACCCCTCCCTCCATGCCTGTGCCCTGTGCTGAGTGCAGAGCTCGTGGGACAGAGCTCTGTCAGCAAGGAGAGGTACTGCTGGATCTGTAGCAGCTGGGTGCTCACTAGAAGTGAGCAATCCCCCTGTTACACTTTTCCAGGGCTTCTCATGACCAACACCAGCAGCAGGCATTCCAGTTGCACCATTTTTCCTCAAGATAGTTCAGATCAGATTCTTTTTTTTTTAACGTTGTGTTTAATGCTGTTACTGTTTTGTCTTCTGCTTTGCCTGTTAGTGCGCCTGCCAAATTCCTATTGACCTTTTCACGTACCCATGCCATCTAACCAGAGCTGCATGTGGGGTGGGAGGTGGGACGTATCCAGCACACACTCCAGTTGCTCAGCTGTATCAGGGCTCACCAGATGAGCATCCCTCGGCCCCCTCAGAGGGAAACCAGGAGCTGACATGAGCCCTCACCACCACAGTGCGGGGAAGCAGTAGGTTTACGTGCCTGCACACGCTTATAGAGGTCATTTGTAATGTTGTCTCAAAAAAATCCTCCACAGGTGCCAGAAGCCAGTGACTCAGATTGCATGAGATTCCACACTGGATTGCCTTGGGGACAAATGACGCTGGAGACATGCATAAGGAGAACCAACCCTGTGCCTGCTGGGATCCTTGGGATAAACCACTGAGGCCAGCTCTGGAGACAGTAGGGAAAAACATCTCCATCTACTTTGGGGGTGTAATTTACTACCTCAGCTGACACTGGAGGTAGGTGGTCTGAGCCCACACTTCTGAGCAATGCAAAGAGGGGCTGAGCAGCTCAAGGTGAGATCTGAGGGACATCCCCAGGGTGACAGAGCTCCCAGCCAGCCCAGCCCTCTCCCAGAGGTACCACTTGGGCAATGGGGCTGTGACAGCTGGGGTGGCAGCTGGAACAGGTGATGCCTCTTCACAGGCAGCCAAGGACAAAGTGCAGCACACTGTTTCTGGGATTAAACTTCCCAAGCATGCCATTTTCAAAGCCCTGGCTTTCGCCTTCCCTATGGGCTAGTTGAGCAGATTAGTCCCACACCCAAAGAAATACAGGCTGATTCTTCCTTTGCACGATCTGGCATCAACATCAGAGGGGACAGGCTCCATCTTCTGCCTTTTAGGGGCTGTCTCTGAATTCCTGAAAGACTGCAAGGTGAACACCATGTGCTGGCTACACAACACAGCCACTGCACTGCCTCTGTCCCCGCCCATGAAGGACTGTGCCACTGCCTGTCCTGCCATGGAGCACTGGGGTGACCCAGCGTGGCTGAGGAAAAGGTGCAATAGAGGTTATCCAGATATGAAAAGGGGATTGAGATAAGCCTAGGTAAGCAGAGCTGACCTAAAAACTTGATTTATCCACACTGAAGTGTTTCACAGGAACAGCGCGGGTTTTGTGCAAAGCTGTAGATGTGAAATGACCTGTGACATTCAGGTAAAACAAGAAGAAAGTCAACCTAAATGAAAACTTTATCCAGCAATGTGTGAAAGTCATTCTCCAGCAGGAAAAAAAGGCTGCTATTTCTGTTTTCCAGCCCAGAAGGTACCAGAAGTTATGCTCAGGCTTTAGTATTTCCCACCAGGCAATAATTCATGGTGTTTTTAAATCCTGCTACAGGCATGGGGCACGTTTATCTCAGCATGGCAGCTTCCACATGAGGGATTGCACTGGAGTGATGGCCCAGACTGAAAACCAGAAATCACCTTCTGACTAGCTCAGCTGAGGGGGAACAGACTGTGCTGAGGAGAGGGCAAGGTAAGGAGTGATGATCCCTGACCAGTAATTGCCACCTTTGCTGGCAGAGTCAGCCCTGAGCAGGCACCCTGGGCTGCAAGGTGTGTAGGTATGACAGGGCTGCTAAGGGGCATGACAACCTGACTGCAGAGCTCCTCCTCTCTGAGTGTGGGTGAGGTTGCTCTTAAACACTCCATCCCCAAAAGGGAAACGCTGCTTGCAATAAATCCTAGAAATGTTCTAAGCACCCCCTTCCCCAGGCAGCTTGAACCCCTCTCAGACATGGGACCTGTCCTGCTGTGTGCAGCTCCGACATCAGCAGCACACAGATCTCCATAGCTCTCCCCACAGCACACCCTGAGGTGCTTTGCAAAGGAAGGGAGAGCACTATCTGATTTTGCAGGCAGGAAAACCAGGACAAGAGGAAGCGCCATTGCTGTGCCCAAGGGTGCACAGGAGGAATGGGAAAGCACTGCTGTCCCACCCCACAGAGGTACCCACTCCATCTACAGCTGCCAGCTTGCTCAGAGCCAGTTGCATGCGTTTCCATTCACCTCCCATCAGCAGAGGAGAACTATCCTTGAAGTGACCTGATACCCTCAACCTCCCAGGCCAAGGGCAGTTGGAGACCAGGACTCTGCCTGTTGCACCAGTCTTTGCTCTGATGGATGGGTAACCACAACATTCAGATCTGTCCTGTACCTCCTCAAAGGTCTCCTCCTCCCCACCCTGCTGCCAGCTGGCAGTGCACCCTTGCCTCCCTTTGAACCTTCTCTTTTCTCAGTGCACGTGTTGGCTTTTCCCATTATCTGGGTCTCCCCACCCTTTCCTCCCTTCCAGCCAGCTCTGACATGCCTGCAGAAGGGCCAGCCCAGAGTGGCAGGCTGCCAACACCAGCCCACGCCAGGGCCACACTCCCTGGCAGCAGCGAGTCCAGGGCCCCACGATGCTTCCCTCATCCCTGAGCCACTGAGATGCAAGGATTCAAGCCAAAATAAGTCCATTTCCCCCCCTCTCAGCCCAGGTATTGGGAGAGGTCTGTCAGCATGACACCCTATGTGTGAATCCAACATGCACTCCTGCTTTACAAACACCAGAAGCTGCAGAGGCAGTCATGGGACTTGGGTTGGAGACAGCAAACCCTGCAGCCCGGACTGCCCAACTTGCTGTGCCACCTGTGGGAGAAGTCACTACTGCCCTCCTTTGTCCAGACTAATCCCACCTTTTAACACCTTTGCTAACAAAATGAGAGAAATGTTTCCCGCTTGAGTACAACACTGCTGCCTCTTTGGCCAAGAGCTTGCCTAACCGACTGAGCACTGTTTGCAGAGGATTTCCTCCTAGGCATTCTTATAATTTATGTTTTACGTTCACAGCTAACTTCTACTTAAGTAAGTCTGTGACTTCTGACAACAGTTCCACTGAAACTGATCACTAGTTAACGTGAACAAAGTAACAAGCGTCAACAAGACCCCACAGAACCACGATGAGCTCCAGCAGCCACAGCACTGCTCCCTCACCAAGCTCCCAGGGAAGAGGAGGCTGCCAGGAGCCTTCATCTTTGGAAGTACAGGCAGGGTGACACATCCCCTATTTCACAGCGTTCCCAGTGGGGAAGAGGATGAGGCAAGGGCAAATGGCTTAGGAGCCCAGTGCTGGCAATAAAAGTGGTCAGGAGGGAGGACTAGCAATGCTGGGGGGACATCTGTAGTCTAACAGCGTCTCTGAGCCTCACAGCAGTGCTCATTGTTGATCAGAGACCAAGGAGGATCACACTACAAAGGCAGGCAGAGGACACATGGGTATGTGCCTGTTTGGTCCTGCTTTCCCTCTCTGCTTCCTCAGGGCAGCTGAGCCTGGTGCTGTGGGACGTGTGTTGTGACAGCAAACACCTCCAGTGTACAGGGCACAAGGACGGGAGGGACAAGGTCAGTCTGCAGGAACAGAGAAGCACATGTTGCTGCCCAAAATGATGCAACTCTGGACAGATCAGATGGAGAAGGGGGCAAGCAAAACACTGGTAACTTCTTGGAAGTGACAGCTTCCCAAACCCGTCTTTGTGCTCCCACACCTTATCTGCACCACGCAGATCCCCATCCTGCAGGCTGCTAACCACATTAGGAGACAAGGGCTCAGCCAAACACCCTGCTCTGTGGGATATGCTCATTTGCACCCGCCTGTAGGACACACTTCACAGATTATTTGGGGATCTCTGCTTCACAGGATTATGTATCTCCTGTGTTAGCATGTTAATCTTACTCTGTTCTCTCCATTTATGCACTATGGCCTGTCTTTTCCCAACACATCCACCTTTCTTGTCAGCAAACAGCAACTCCCACTACATAATTTTTCAACAGCCATGGAAAACTGTCTTGTATATATCATCAGTGGCAAAAGGAGCAGGACCTCTCAAGGCATCTCTTCAAACATCCCGGGAACCCCAGGATTCAGGATGCTCTTCATGAGACGTATCCTGTTCCATAGGTCCACAGGTCTGTCCCTGAGTCTCTCTCCTGCCCTATTTGGGCATCTCCGTCTGTAGGTAAGGAGGGCTGAGACTTCCCCAGGCACCACTGATGAAAGCATCACAGTATGGGAAAGCAGAGCCTGGTTTTCACAGACAGATGGATGGAAAGGTCATCCTTTCCAAGCACTAGCAACCTGGGGCACAATGTCACTGATGGTTTTATTTTTAGGTGAATTTCTCATTTGGAAAAAAAAAAATAAACAAAGGGGGAAAAAATGAATCTTTCATCCCATGCCCATTATCCAGAAAATAATGGATTGAATTCTCAGCCTAAGCCTCAGGTTTTGGATTCTGAAGGTGGGAAATGTCCAGTGACCTCACACCTCCTGTCTAAAACGACATCAGCGTCTCCCCAGGTAGAGAAGGTAGAGAAGGTGTAAATTCCATAGACTGCAAGGAATACTGGGCTGATTTCAAGTTCAATGAAAATCTCTTTCACCACAATCCAAATCATGAACAATCACCATATGCTGAAATCACCATATTCCAAATTTTACCAAAGTTCCTTCTAACCATGGGGTCTTAAAAAATGCTGTGAAAGATTTCATGTCTGGAAGTTTCAAATATATTAATTTCAGATTTAGGCCATCAACCTTATCAATGAGCAATACAGAATATATTTGACTCACGTTTCAAGCCACGTCTCATTGGTTCTAATATTTTGTCTTAAATTCCTATCAGAAACAAGATACTTACTTAAGAATGTTCATCAAAACCTTTGGTCCTCTTGCTTATCTGACCTGTCTAGCTCATTCAAAACTTTACAGCAATTGGGTCATGTAGGAACACAGGCCTGGGAGGTTTCCTGGCTCATACATAACCAGATCAATAAACCACATGCCCAACTCACTGGACACCAGGCTATTTTGAAACAAAGCAAGTCACAAGGCTTTCAGCAAACTCAAATTCACCTACATGCAGCCAAGCAGACTTTCTACATCAGCCATACTTTGGAGACAGCTGTGCACAATTACTGTTTTCTATTATGGTAAAAATTTCTTCCCAGTGGGCCAAACCTCTTATAGATATTACAGGAAAATGAAAGTATAATTGTGTTTAAGGTTAAAATTACATGAATAAAAATATCTGCTGCTGGAGCTTCTAATACTATTCATTAAAAAAAAAAAAAAAGGGCAGGAAAAAACTTCTGTATTGAACTCTGTTCTCTCATTTCTAAAAGTAATTTCTGCCAGCCAGTACCATATCTCATGGTTGCACATGCAGCCTTGCAAAGGAACCTGCCCACCTCAGACCCTCTGTGGAAAATATGCTGGGAAAAGAGAAAACAGGTTGGAAATGAGATGAGGTTTCCACAGCCACTCTGGAAGAGAGCCAATGAAGCTCCAGAGGAAAACAGATCGGTGGGCTCTCCCTCCTGGAGATTAAACCTGCACCACCACAAACCCTCCCAGCACCCTCAGTAGTTGGTGCTCGTCAGGGTTTCACAGCCTCGAGGAGTGAAAGTCCATGACTCCTTTCCATCATGGACCTGTCTCCCATGTCAGGTTACCAGGCTCCAAGAACACTAAAAAACTGGGGAAAACCAAGCCAGGGAAAAACAAGCCCAGGAAAACCAAACCCAAGAATTTGCCATTGCCTAGAAGTCTCAACCAGTACACAGCCACAGCTGGGGTCACCGTTCCCTGTGGGAGGCAAATTCTGCAGAGGAAACCTCCACAGGCGACCGGGAAGGGGAGAAAGGGGGATGGCCAGGGCATCGTGACCCGGGGTTCTCATCGTCGCCCAGCCAGGGACCCCATCCCGAGCGGCGGCGGTAGGTGAGGTCCTGGGGCCACCTTGTGGCTAATGGCATAGATTGCTCTAATTTGCTTTAATTTGCTTTAATTCGCGTCTTCCTCTGCCCGTGTCACTAGAAGCCTTGGCTGCAGCGTGATGCCCACCCGTGTCCGTTTGTGCTTCAGGAAGCTGAGCGGCTCTGGCCGCTGGCTCAGCTCTGTCCAGGCTCCAGCTTCCTCAGGGTTTCCTGGGAGCCATCCAGCTTCCCAGGGTTACATGTCCTCTGGCTGCCCTCCTCGGATGCTGGGGCTACAGCACTTAAAACACAAGCTCTTTGATTTTTATGTTTTTTTACCCAAACAGCCTGGAAACGAGGGGCCCTGATTGTTGACATAACATGCAGATTCCGTTTCCACCACTCAACTCTTCTTCCACACACAGGAAAACTGAAATGACTGGCCCTAGAGCACCTGGAAGGCAAGTCAGCACAAAAAAAAGACATAAACCTGAAGAGAGAATGGAAAGCTTCCCATGATCCCTCGCTTGCAAGAAGAAAACACCAATCCGTGCTTCTCTCAGACCCCGGGAGTAGCCCAGTCACTCATCACAGGGATGACACTTTTGTCTGGGAGCTGGCAAGGGCTCCAGCAGAAGGTGGCATTGCACTCTTCTCTTCACCTAGGGTACCCCAGGGCTACCACATACAGGGGCTTACCAAGCTTCCTCTCCTCTGGCCACCCTCCTGTTCCACTGTGCCAGTGCGACAGAGATTCAGACCTGAAAGCCCAGCACAGCTCTGTTGATACAAATCTCACCTAACACGCCGTGGTCAAGGGATTCTGGTGAGACAAAACTGAGACAGAGAGGATCTAGTGGAGGAAAACATGGATTTAATTGAATGAATGGAGAAGCTCCCAAAGTCTATACTGGAGCCACACCTCTGAGGCTCTCTGACACTCTCCATTCCAGGATCAGTCCTTCCTTTCTGCCCACCAGAAACCTGGGGATGCTCAGGAACACTGGTGCTTGATCTGCCCCTTCAAAGCCCTCTCCAGGGAGAGAATTAAGGTGCATTGCTAACTCCACACAGACCATCTCCATGGCAGCCTCTTCCGCAGCCTTTCAAATCTTCCAGAGAAGGGAGCTCAGCCCAGAAATCCCTCTCTTCTCAGCAAGTGAAGAATCCTTGTGTTATCCAACAGGTGGTAAATGCTGTATGGAAACCATCCTGGGGGAAGGGACGGAGAGCCACACCGGTCCTAGCAATGAGATTCGAGCTCTGTCAGCGTCAGGAGGCCAGACCTGGTGGCAGGAAGGGGCTGTCCCATGCCCGGCCTGGAAGGCAAGTCCTCGAGTGGGCAGGTGAGTTGGCGGAACCTCTGGAAGGCAAAGACAGGCACTAAACACAGCTGCAAGGGCAAGAGGTCATCTGGGCCCTCCGCTTCCAGTTATGGGATTCATTCAGTCAGCCAGGCAGGGCTGCAGGTCTGATCCCTATATTCTCAGGATGTCCAAGACAAGGACAGTCGGCACTTCAGAAACTGAGGGGGTAAAGTCATCTTCGAACCACTTGTCCCAAGACAAGCACTGAGCACGTGAGAGACAGCTCAGTCCTCCATTTGCTGCAGGCCAAAGCTACAAAGCAGTCCAAAGAAAGGCTGGTGACCACGTACCTCCAGGTCAACCCCTCCATCAGCACAGACTGCAAAGGGTGAGCCTGTGCACACAGGTTTGCCTTTAATTGGGACAGCAAGCGCATAAGGAGCAACTCTCATACCACATTATGCTGCGTGGCCCTTGCCATGCCCCTGCAGCTGTGTCCACTCCTCCCTGTCTGTGATGGACACAGGGGTCAGAGGCCCATTGCTATCACAACACATTTTTGAACACTTGCATGAGGCAGAGAATGGGTGGGATCCTGGGGGTTCAGAACTGTTCGTGAAATCTCTCCCTGAAACCATAGCCATGGCAGGAATGGGGTGCCCATCTGAAGCAAGGCCTGGTTTTCCAGATCCCTACCCTCTCAGTGAGATCTAGTGCAGCCAGCAATGGATAACAGCAGCTCTGGAAGTAGGGCAGATCCAAGACACTGAGACTGTGATGGGAACTCCAAACCTCCAGTGATCCCATCCACTCTGTCCCTATGGCCTCAGCCACAGACGGGTGAACTCAGCTGACCACAATATTCAGGGCATCTGGAGCTTTCTCAGAGCAAGTCCTCAAGCCTCAGTTAAGGACAGCATGGAGATCATCTTTATCCTCTCCATCTAATGACCTTTTTCCTATTAATACTTGCAAAGAGACAGAAGCAATAAATAAAGGGCACAAAGAGGCAGCAGGCAGCTTGGAGCAGCCCTCCAGCAACATAGAACATAAAACCCAAGTCTGTTATAGCAATGGACTATTCAGTAGATTTATTCCCTGCTAATTAACCAGTAACACACAAATGATCTCCCTGCAAGGCTGGACTTCAACACGGAAGCACAGCCCATGCCCTGGTCCCAGAGCACCAACCTCACCTCTCTGAGGGAGCCTTTGATGGTGGAGAGTTTGTAGATGATCCAGAGAGGGATGCACACCATGGAGGAGAGGGCCAGCAGCCAGCCCAGGGTGTCACCCCACCACGGGTAAACGTACTTCTTGTTGTAAGTCAGCGGGGTGTATTTGATCAAAGAAAACAAGAAGGTTGCCTAGCAAGGTGAAAGAGTAAAAGAAAAAAAAAAAAGAGAAAGAAAATCAGTGCCATGAGCAAAGAGAGGTCTTCCTGCTGAGTACACACCTGCACAGCGTTGTGGTAACAAAGAGCAACCCAGGACAGCAACAGAGAAGCTTTGCTGGACAGCACCCATGGGGAGCACTGGTCACGGCATCAAGAAGCTCATCGCACCAGCAAACATCTATCACAGCTGATTCAGGCCCTCTCCCTCCACACCTGGCCCCCAAATCTCCAAGCACGTAGAACAAGAGGCTCCCACAGTACAGGCCACATAACCCCCCTGTACATATGCACATTCCTCTTCAGATATGCAGGTGTCTGTTTCTCAGGGGCACCCAGCTCTGCCCATCTTCCTCCCCCACAGCTCCTCTTCCCGTGGGCCCTCACCATGCAGACAGCTGGGGTGATGAAAAGCCAGCAATATTTGATAATGGGCCAGGGCCGGTAGCCAATCATATCCTCAACGTTGTCGTAGAAACGCTCAGCACCTGTGGAAGAGGAGAAGGATGGGATACCTCACTGCTACCAGGGAAGTCGAGCAGTGGGGTCTGCAAGAGCAGGGTCCTGCTGCACCACTGTTGGGGTGCTCCCCAGGAGATGAAGCAGTAGCCTCAGCATTGCAAACAGTCCTCTCGGGGAGCTCGTCAGGAGTGTGGACAGGTTCAGTCTTTGTCCTGGACTAACTTCCTCTCTCCCCAGAGCAGTCCAGTGGGTCAGCGGGGCCAGCCCCTCATCATCTCCAAGGCTAGGACCTGAACCTGGGTTTCACCCACCCCTTGGGAACATCCAGGCTGAGAGAGGGCTCTCAAAAGTGTTTGAGGGTCTCAGAGACCTCTATATACAGGTTGGGGAAAGATTTTTCAGACAGTTCCAAGTCTCCAATGAAGGAAGGTCTCAAAAGCAGGAGCAAATAGGAACATGCAGGGGAAGCCTGCTGAGCAGATGCCCCAGGGTGTTCCTGTGAGAAAGCCCCCTCAGGTTGAGTCCAGGGACACCAAAGCAAGGGTTTAGATGTCTGCCTTGCACTGCAAAGCAATTACCAAGTTGAGCGAGCTACAGACCAGCATTTTGAGATGAACCAGGCGAGAGCCTGAGAGAGCAGAGCTGGAGATCCCCCCCTGGTTCATACTCACCATAGACCCAGGCGATGCAGAGAGTCTCGAAGATGGCCACAAAGAGCAGACACATGCCACTGGCAGCATAGTAATCAAAGAGCTGGAAGACATACATCCCACCCTGGGAAGGGCCAAGTGGGCAGCAAAGTGAGATGGGGAGGGAGAGAGGGAAGAGAAATTAGGCAAAGAGCAAGAGCCAGAGCAGAAAACAAACTCAGCATCTTCCCCAGGGCTGGAGGCACCTTCCTTTCTCTGGGGCAGGGTTTTATCCAACAGCAAAGGGCATGTCCCTTGTGCTTGAGGCCTGATGGGGACATGCAGCCACCCAGCTCTCAAAAATCTCTGCAACCCTTCATTTCAGGGCACAGCAGGTCAACAGACTGTGCAACAGAGATTATGGGGATATATTAGGAGAAAACAAAACCAAAGCAACTCTTGTAGCTGGAAGTGAGAATGGAAACCCCCTCAAGATACACAATCCATCTGATTTACTTTAGACTCCTAATTTGCAGAGGGAAGTAACTGTGTGTGCAGTCTGGCTGTTTCGCTGCCTAGGTCTGCAAGGCTGCCTCCAAAACAGGCAGGTGGGTAAGCTCAGGAACGATGTTGCTGGTGCAACATCAAAAGCAGCTTTTTCAAAATTATGCCCAAAGGAAGACAGAAAGTGCAAAGAGCATCAGGGCAGCATCAATAAACACACACACATACTGGTAGGCACAGTTAAAGGTTTTACACCAGAACAGTTTGACTCCAAGGCAATTAATCACAAGGACAATACAGAGGATATCAGTATAACAGATAAGGGGCATACTCAGGCCCACCGAGTTTCCTTACATCAAAGTGTTCATGTAGCTCCATTCAGAACAAAGACACTCCCCTTACCATGCAACAAGCTAGAGCTATAAAGGGTTTGACTTGTGTAAAGATAAGTCTATAGCCAAAACATGGGCTGTCCAGAGCTCCAGCTATCAGGTTTGGCAGGAGAAGTGTCAGGACTGTGACTGGCACAAGGGGTGAGGGCTGGAAGGGAAAATGCAAATGGCATGGGCAAGGCAGGGCAGCCTCCTTCAGGCTGTGCAGCAGGGTGGGACTCACCAGCAAGCTCTCGGCCCCAGCACAGACCCCACCGCCCACCAGGACCCTCTCTGCCCCATCCAGCACCATGCAGGTGGTCTGAGCCCAGAATACCTCTGTGAGCATCAACAATCCAACCAGATAGGAGATGATGGAGACCAGCAGGATGAGGGTCTCCCGGCGGTTCTTCTTGCGGAAGATGCTGGGGTACATGTCCACAAGAGCTGTGACCAGGCTCTCCACGCAGACAAACTGCAAAGAGCGGAGATCCCATCTCTGTCAGCCCATCCTTACCGGCCTCCCAGTCCTGGTGGATCCCCCTCGCCCAGGTGGAAGCCTGTCCTGGAGAGACGGCGGCTTTTGTCTGGCAGGGAATCGCTCTACACCTGCACCTTTACCTGGCTGTCCAGTCCCAGCAAAACAACCATCAGGAAGAAGAAGCACGCCCAGAGCGGGGAGAAGGGCAGCATGACCACAGCCCGAGGGTAGGCGATGAATGCCAGGCCAGGCCCTGCAGGGAGAAGGGCTTTCATTTCAGAGCGGGCAGTGGCAGGGCAGCAGCACGACACAGCTGGGGCAGACCTGCCTGAGCAGCCACCCAGCCCAGGCACAGCCTGCAGCCATGCAGCCTCTCACTCCAGTTATACCTGCACTGTCCATGATGCTCAGACTCCTGGAGGGGTGGAGGAAAAGCAGGAAGGGAAGGAAGGGGACTGGCTGCATCATTGTCACAAGGTCTGGGAGCCAGGGGAAGTGTCTGAGCTCAGGAAGCACAGCACAAGCCTGGGCATACGCCATGCAGTCACCTCACCACCCTCACAAGGGACAGCAGTTGCCTAACACCAACCCTTGCCCTTAGAGGCAGCTTAGATTAACCTCAAACCACAGCTGTTGTATCTCACTATTTCACGAGTGTGCATTTGTTTCTCCTTGGTTTTTGGAGGCAGAGAACAAAGCTGCCCACCAGCATGGGAACCTGCAGCAAGGAGGGTGCCCTGCGGGCATGTCCCTGTCACTGGAGGCTCAAGGGGCAGCACCCCCACAGCCCCATCCCACCACAGTCCCCACTCACCCGACTCCGCCACCTCGGCGATGGGCACACCCTGCTCCTCTGCCATGAAGCCCAGGATGGAGAAGATGGCGAAGCCAGCCACGAAGCTGGTGCCACTGTTGAGGAAGCAGAGGGCCACGCAGTCCCTGGGAGAAGGGGGCAGAGCATCAGCCAGGTGAGGGCCCAGGTATGACCCACACCCCATGGAAGCCCCCAGGGCATCACCCACTCCTCTGCCTCAGCCACTGTGCCCACAGCAGGGTGTCTCTCCCAGCTCACTCACAGCTTAGCTCAGCACCAGGAGCTGTAGGAAGATGCCCCAGGGTGGATAACACCGCAGGATTTCCCCAGGGGAAAGTCTCACTCAAGGACAACGGATGCATTCCCCACCTAAGATCCTCGCTCATGAGATTGCCTGAATCTGAATGCCAGGGTTTTGTTATTTTGGTTTTTTTCCCTCCTGTAGCAGAGTGTACCAGAGTTTATTTTTGACTGAGAAGGGGACATGTTTTTTTTTCCTAATAGCTTTCTCAGACCAGTCACAATCCTCTTGGTTCTCAGCACTACTAGGTATCTCCTGGTCTTTGCATTATGAGAAAAAGATAAACAGAGCCATCCAATTTATTTTCTCTGATCTATTCCCTTTTGTCTCTGTTTCATCTCATTCTCATCCATCTACTCTTTAAACTAAACATCTCTTATCTATCCAATTCCTTTTCACGCTCCAGTCTCCCCAATCGTCTTGTGACTGCAACCCTGGGGACAACAATAACATTTGCAGCATCATTCTGAGAGATTCTGAACCAAACTGAACGTGCTCCTTCTGGCATTTCATGGCCTGCTCTGACTTTATTAAATGCTGCTCTGCAAATCTAGTGTGATTTTCTGTATCAGTCTGTAGGTATCTAGCATTTTGGGGGTTCCCTGCCCCTCCTTGAATGTTGACTAGATCTATTCTTAGTCTTCAACCTTTTCTAGAGAGAAAGTACAATTCATCCAGAGCTTCTACATCATACAAATTCAGATTATTCCTTCCAAAGCACAGCTCTTTGCATTGTCAAGGACTGCACAGCACCTAACATCGTTGCTCTGCCTTTGCATTTGATTTCTAAGGCAGGAGAGACTGAAAGAGACTAATGGATCTCCAGCTGGAAAGAAAGGTCACAATTCACCAAGCCCAGCTAACCCAGTGGGAAGCCATGCCAGAACCTCATTTCTCCAGTTGCTATATACTGCCTGGCCTCCACGTAAATGATATTCTCAGTCATTTTATACAAATTCCCACTTGTTTCCAGTAGTTCCTGTCCTTTCCTGGTGTTTCTTTCTCTTTCCCCTGGATGTGTGCACGACAGGACGAACCCTCCTTGGAAAGACATGCACTGGAAGGTGTTTTCCAGTCATCCAGCAGGTGGGAAGAGGTGTCAAGGCAGAGAGGGGCATGCAGGAAATAGCCAGAGAAGAGAGTTCTCTGCAGATTTGCACTTGAAAAAAGCGAGGAGCCAGGGAACACTGAAGAATA
Organism: Pseudotriccus pelzelni; assembly: GCA_035584735.1. NCBI lineage: Eukaryota > Metazoa > Chordata > Aves > Passeriformes > Tyrannidae > Pseudotriccus > Pseudotriccus pelzelni. The sequence continues at coordinate 65,628,054 of JAWMRA010000041.1, forward strand.
TCCTAACTGTCCCAGAAAACAAGAAATGGTTTATGCTGTTTGGTTCTTCCCTGGACCACTGCCATCTGAACAATGGTTCATCCTGCCCACATTCTTTCCTGTTCCAGGTCCCTGAAGGTTACCCTGAGCCTGGCATAAGAGTGGGGCACTATGCTGCTGTCCCTCTGCCCTTCTATAGCCTGGTTCTGTCTGTCTGCCTATCCAAACCAAGTCTGGAGAGCAAAGGACTGATTTGTTGAATCTGGGTCCATGCCTGGGAACAGGCATGTTCTAAAACTAAGAACAATTTTCCCAGAAAAGCCAAACAGCATAAAGGGTCTGTGTGCAAACAGACATTCCTGCTCTTTCTACAGCATCTCCCAGCTGCAGTTACTGAAGCCCTTTATAACCTTGCTGCTGAGCAGCCCCTGTCATCATCTCCATGCTACACATCAGACTGGAGGTACAAAGGGCTAATGTCCAAGGACATGTAGCAGGCCAGAGACAGATCCATTATCTCCACTTTTCCTACAGCTTTTTCTCTCAAAACTGAATCTGGGAGGTAGGACATGGAAAGAAAGAGGAGTCCCAGCCCACGTGCTGTTGGAGAGGCACCCCTGCAACAGGAATCAACTTCTCCTAAGGTGAAGAGAGAGAAAGATGCCAAGCAAGGATCACGTAGCCAGTGGTCGGCCTGGACCTTCCATGGCAAGAACCACAATTTTGAATTTAAAAGATAGGGGGAAAACCCAGTGCCAGGACCAACAGAATCAGCAGAGAAACAGAGGGAGGAGAGGTGGGCAGATCTACCTAGAGTTGTCCTCTTTCCTCTCACACTACCTTTTTACCCCTGGGGATGCAGCTGCAGGTGCTGAAAACACCTACAGCAAAATGAGCTGATTTTCACCTGACCACTTCAACCTGGCAGCCTGATTCTGTTTGGCAGCCTGCTGATTTCCGTTCATGCAGTCCAGCATGCAAGAAACAGAAATCACCTCTGCAGGCTTATACGTAGACCACAGGTAGCACATAGGAACACAGAGCGCTGACAACTGTGCAAGTCAGTGGGTCCAAGTGAACCAGGGAAGGATAAATCACAAGGTGAAAGAGCTCTAGTCTACAGCCAGTCAAGATCTCACAGCTCTTCTTCCCCTACTCCTGCTTGTGCATCCATGTAATAGGGGAGGTTGTTGTGTGGGCTGGGGTCACAAAGCTAGCAAAGAGGATCTAACTTGGCTGGGTGTGGAAGAGGGGATTTGTCATCCACGGTACAGGCAGAAAGGTCCCTTGGGTAGAAAGCACAGAGAGCTGGATTTGGGGCAAAAACACCTGGAAAGAGTTTTCCTACACCTTGAGTAGGAACAGAAATCATGAGACTTCAGAAGGCCAGTGGCTTCCAGCAGTTCACCAGCCTCTGCACACTGATGTTCAGGGAGGGGAAGGCTCTAGGCAGCAGAGCCATGCTCCAGTTACCTGTAGCAGTTGTTATGGTATTTGTTATAGCTGCCCAGAGCCGTCAGGCATCCCAGACAAATTGCATACGAAAAGAAGATTTGAGTGCCTGCATCCATCCAGACCTGCAAGGGAGATGCAAACAGAGGTGAGAAGACAAGGCCAGCTCAGACACTGCACAGATGTGAAGAGGCAGAGCCTGGAGGCTGCCGTAAGCAGCAGAAAGGCCAGGGATTGGGAGGTCAGCAGTACCCAGCACTTAGACAAGCCTTCTCTAAAGGCAGGTTGTGTGCCAGGAATTACAGTGCTCCGTGAGGCACCCACGGGGCCTAAGAGTGCCGAAGGGAAGGAGTGCATCAGGAGCCTTGTCAACCCACATCCCGCGTAGCTCTTCACCGCCTCTTTCTTTCTCTGAAAAATCTGCAGAACCCTGAAACTGTGGAGAGCCTTCCAGCAGGGAGAGACTGCATAAACACTTTCCATGAGAGCTGAGGGAGCCCTCTGCTACCAGAGAAGGGGAAATTGATTTGGGTAAGCCTGGTCTCCCATTGGGTAGCATGGATACAGCTTCTGGTGGTGGCCCTTTTTCTCCAAGACCTAATGGAAAGGCTCCAATACTTAAAAGAAAATTAACTGGGGAGGAGAGGAGTACTAGAAATAGAGTTGTTTGCAAAAGATAGCTCCTAAAAGAACATGCAAACCCACTGTTATTCCCATGAAGCGCTCTGCTCTTGCTGTCAATAACACGTCCCAGTGCTCCAAGGCTGACATTTGTCAATGCCAAATTCGATCTGAAAGCCTAGCTGTGTGCAGTCACCAATGCAACCACTGTCACTGCCTTCTGCAGAGAACAGCAAAAGCAGGAACCAACAGTGAGGAATGAAGGAATGACAAAGAATATTTAATAAACCTCTGTTTTCTACAGTCTTTTTTCCCAAGGGGTTTATAAAACAGAGATGACAATCATTCAACTGCTGCTGAAGGGTAGTCACATTCTTTAGACAACAGATAATCTCGTCAGGAAAGAAGAGCAGAAGAAAAGTATTACTGGGACAACTTTATGAGAAAAGTCTCCATGTGGCTATATTCTCCTCTCCCAGCAGTGCCAGTGAACCCTCAGACAAATGCCAGCCGTGCCCCAGGACCCCTCTGAGAAGAACAGGTGTTAATGGAAAGCATCACATTGGTTTTGATGACTTCAAATCACACTTGTACCTGTCAGCCAAGGCCTCATGTCCTGAGGCAATGGTCAGCTTGGCAGCACCTGCCCAGCCACCCCTGTTGCTCAGGCCACCCTTACCCAATGCACGGTTCTGACTTTCCTCTTCCATACTGGACAAAATGCAATCATGTGGCAAGAGGTTTGGTTTCATATTTACCTCTTCCCCTTCCTGGGCTGATAGACCCTATGAAGGCATGCTAGGACATCATTAGCTGTCATTTTTCTGGAGGCAATTCCAGGTTTCGCTCAAGGCACAGACGCATAGAACGAATCCTCTCACTTCCCACTGATGCAAACCCCAGCAGGGCTGTCCGTAGGAAGAGAAGGAGAAGCACTGCTAGGGCTGGATTTGGTGAAACTGCTCTCCCCAACTGTCCTGCAAGCAACTTGTCTAACGTTTGACCCCACATCCTCCACTCCAGTCCATGGAAACCCTGGACTTTGGGTTTCAGATCAAACAGGAAGCGAGGTCAAATCCCTGATTTTTAGAATGGGAAGGGATAGGTGATGAGGTGGAACTAGAACAGCTAGTTCAAGGCACTGGGAAGTTGAAAAAGTAATTGACCTCAGTATATTTTACTCTTTTTGGAGGAGATGAGTAGGAAGATGTGTTTAGAGAGCAGAGTATTAGCTAATTTTTTAATTTCAAAAATACTAGAAAAAGATCAAAGCCCTTTAAAAAATTGATTCCTAAAACATCACTGTGCTTGTGGGCAGTAAGGGCACAGCTTTCACTCTGCAGCTATCTTTTAGGCACAGCAAGGCACTGAGGTGAGCTGGACCAGCTGACACCTTTGCATCAATAATTTAAACATCTTTGCACAGATTGGGGTGAAATGTTTTGTTAGGTTTGCTTTTTATTTTGCTCATTATTGCTAGAGCTTTTGTTTTTCATCAAACCCCAGCTCAAAAGACACCCCCTCATGGGGTTTGTAGCTCTTGTAGTTTAATTTGCCAAGATAACAAGACTTCTGTCATTAAACTGCCTACCCCACGCTTGTCGTAACATTAGACCCAGTTGACAAGTTTCAACCAGATTTAACAATTGTTAGAAGCCTCAAGAACATCAACTACCTATAAATTTCACAACAGTTAGGGAACAGGAAAAAGACAGGAACTCAGGGTCCCCGCTGAGCAGAAAGCTACAGGGAGGAAGAGTCAACCAGTGCTAAATATCAGATAAATCACACAAATGAGAGACATGAGAAATATCCCTGGGGCGGGAAAAGAACCCCTGCTTTGCCATCCATGGTAGAAGCCAAATATCAAGACACCAAGCTTCATTAGCTCTGCAGCTTATGAAGTGGCTCATTTCTAAAATCCAGTGATAACCTCAACTGTGTAGCAGAGACCAGCCCGGGGTCTGGGGGCTCCCCACTTTCCTGCATGCTCTGCCCAACACCACATCCATGGGATCCACACTGGGCTGTGTGGGAGTCCAGCCCTAAAGGGATATCTTTAGGGAATACAGGACCTGCCTTAGCATATGCTCCCGTTTAGAAGCAAGGCAGCCTGTGGCTGAAACTGTAAATAAAGCTTGAGTTTCAGAGTTTATGATCCTACTCAGTCAGAATGGCTGTGTGCACATTGTTTTATGTTTTAAAAGGTTACTACAGCTCTTGAGCCAAAGACCAAGACACATTTACAACCTTCCCAGCCTCCTTGCAGTTCCCAAATTGCATGGGGGTCGATGGGATGCAACAAGACATACCATGGGTGCTCCTGATCCACTAGTGATGGAGTTGAGCTGCAGCAGCAATTCCCAGGACTGTGGGATCAGTGGGGTCAGAAGAGGGCCCAGCCTCCTCAAGCCTCTCACCAAAAGCAGTGCTGCCCATCCAGCCCCATGGGATCACAGGGGCTACGCAGACCACTCACTTCAGCAAACAGCAACCCAAATCTTTCCTCCCCAACCTGCTGCCTCTACTCGTTTCTCTCCCTGCAGTGACTCAGAGAAATGTTTTTTTCAGCTGTTCCCAGACCTCTGTAACTAAAGGGGCTCACTGGGGTCAGACAGGGCTCTCTTTCCAGTGCAGATAAAAACATCGTGCTGTTCTCTGACCGCTGCTCCCAAAGAGACTGGTAGGTAAAGTTTATCCTGTTCAGATTTCACTGGCACATTGGCAGCATGGGTATTTTGATTTGATTGTTGTCTGCAGTTTTCTAAGCCATCCAGTTTATTTAATTCACAATTCAATTTCTTTGAACTTGTTGTTCAGTTTGTAATAACCTCCTGCTCTCAGTTTTTAGCCAAAACCTTTACACCTGCGCTGCAGTTATCCAAGACAGTTACGGCCATTCCTTCATCCCTTAATTTTCTCAGCAATATTTGCTTTATTACTTGTACTGAAATTTAATAGCCCCCTGTACTGAAACAGATCCTTCCTTGGGAAGATCTCAAAGCACTTACAACAGTAAAGACCATTTTTGAGCAAATGTTACTGAACCCTAGTGTATGCCATACTTCAAATACAGGTGTCATGCTGAGAAGCATCCCATCAGCAGGCAGAGATGATACAGCAGAGGGTGGGTACATGCTGTGTGGAGAGTCACACTCAGTGTAGTGCAGAGCAGAGAGCAAAAACCACCCAGGTCTTGAGCTACAGTTCAACCAGCATTTCTTTTTCTCATAACATCACGGCTCACAAGCCAGCCTGTGGTGCTGGCACTACCCACCAGCCACCCACTGCACCACACAAACACATCACTCCAGCCCAGCTTTAAAAGGGGAGATGGCGATTCCTAAGGTTTTGCTGAAAGACTCCCAGAGCACCATTTCCAGATGATTGCCTTTCGCCCTTCACTTAGGACTAGCCCACAGGCCCCAGCCCCAAAACACAGCCCACACCCCACAGTACTGCAGCAGCACAGAGATGTGCGGCCCTGGGGCTCTGCAACACAGGCCAGGCTTTCCCTCATTCCCATTTATCCCAGGAGAGAGGAGGCAAGGAACAAGTCACTGTCGTTTCTGTAAAGTGTTCCTGGTCCTTCTGTCCCGCCAACACCCAGCCAAGCATCATGTTCTCAGTCCCAAGCCCCATCTCTGCTTAGAAAAGACATCCTTGGACTCCTCGGGAATGGGGGATGGGGGCTTTGTTTCCCGCTTCATCTCCTGGTGTCAGCACTCAAGGACCCCATAATCCCCATTGGAGACCACTGACCTTGTGCCACTCCCACACCTCAGGGGAATTGCAAACCCATAGGGATGCTTTACAGCCAGCAGGGCTCTTCCACCACTGGGGTTTGTTTAAACACCACAAGAAAACAAACAGGTTTCTGACTCATCCCCAAAAACGCAGCTACCTGCCCCAGGGAGGTGTGAAGGGGCAAGGAGTGCTCCGAGGGATGCTCCTTGCTGCCTGGGAAGCCGGGCTTTACAGTCCTCCATGCCCTGCTGCTTGTGGGCAGACAGACAGACAGCTTTATTCCTTCCTGCTATGTCAGCACTGAGATCAGACTCAGCAGGGCTGCACGGCTGTGGCCAGACAGACACCAGGGTCCCATGCTGGCAGGGCTGGGAAGAGGCATGGGATGAGGAGGAGAAAGCCCTGCAAGGTAAATACAGCTGTGGTTCACCCCATGTGGATGCATTGCTCCAGCAAGGCAGAGAAGAGAATTCCGGCACTGAGCCCCTTTGGTATCGCTGTGGGAGCTACAAGCTCTTCCTCCCCACTGTCCCCCAGGAAGAGCGTGAGCAGTGCCTGCTCTTGCAGACCCTCTGCCAGGGCGTGAGGGCACATGGTGGGAGCAAGAACAGCGTGGCAGGGCAGCCCAGCTGGTGCACGTGTCCACACGCAGGGACAGCGGTTCGTCCCTCGGCACGAAAACAAACACTCTGGCCGCCAGGAAGGGGAGGTGGGGGGCCGGCAACAGCACAAACCCAGCACGCGGGGCCAAGTCAAAGGCCTGCTGGGAAAACAATAAATAAGGGGAACAAATAATATTTAGCAGGCCCACGGTCACCCTCTCCGCTCGCTGGGAAGCAGCAGCTCTTGCTGGCCATGGAGCAGCATCAGGAAGGGCTTGAATTTGAAGAGGATCTGGGACTCCGACCCGTTCCCCAGCGTGGCTGCAGGGCCCCTTGGTTAACTCAGCAGGTCACAGCCCTGCAAGATGCACACATCTCTCATCCGCCCCATGGTAGCCTAAGAGGCTTATCCTTAGCACAGCCTCAGCAGTAAGAGCTGCTTCAGTCCAAACCATGAGCCAGCCATCAGCATTCTCCCTCTCCAGCCACAGGCAGAGTAGACAGATCCCCCAAAAAAACCGGGGGCATCTTTTTCTCCTGCCTCCCCTTCCTGTCATACCTGTTGGGAAGCAAAACCACCAGGGGAAAAATGCAGGGGCAAATGCTGCTCCAAAAAAGCAACCATCAGAGAAATGGGTGAGAGGAAACGAGAGGAATGTAGGGAAAGATATTTGAAAAGTAATGCAGGCTTCTGCTGGCCCTTGGCAGCTCTGGTGCTTTCCTGCCCCCAGGACTGGGATACAGCCCCCGATTCAAGGGCCTTTAGCACATCTGGGGTGGCTGGAAAACAGCTTGTCACAGAAAGTTCTTCCTTTTTATATAAAGACTGGATAAAGTACAAGCACATACAGCAAGGTGGAGGGTTTTCTGGAAATTTCAAGAGGAAAACAAGAGTGGGAGGTTTTGAGAAACATTCACTGCTTTTCCAGAGGCAGATATGCTCAGAGGCTGTTGAGTTTAACTCCTTCTCCATTAAATCTAATGAAATTTAACTAAAATCACTTGAGATTTGATACGAGTGAAAGGAGACTATTACATTTCTTCTCTTTAAAGCAAACCCAAACACCCAGCTGGCACTTTCTGCATCAAGCCCATCAGTCCTCACTTTAAATCTGTCTATTTAAACAGTGCCTGGCAGTGGTATGAAAGCATCAAGCAACAGAGAGCCTGCCAGCATCTGAGAAAAGTTCTTTAAATGACAATTTTCACACACTTAAACTTTATTCCTCTCTGAATTCCTTTCATTTCAGCTTCTCACTAGTGGATTGCACTGTGCATCCTTCTGCTTAATCATATTCGTAAATCTCCAGCATTTTCTACTGAAATAGACAATTGATAAAACTGATAATTGCAAAGGGTGGAGTGAACAAAAGTAAAAATGGTAGATGACCCCCTGACTCCCTTTTGATTAAAACACAACCCATTCTATGAAATAAGAAGGAACCTTCTGGAGCACAGAAAATGCAATCAAGGTGAGGGAAAAAACTTTGGACTTAGTTTTGGCCGACATGCTAATATCATAATATTAACTATTATACATACAAAAAATTAACTATGGGGTTGTTTTTCTGGAAGTTTTTTCACTTGGAGGCACACAGTTCAAAATTGCTGATCTCTTTGGTGGTTTTGCTGTTATCTGCTTGTATTTGAGCAGAACTGGACTTCATTATTCAAAACTTTTATTTGGCAGTCTCTCTGTATAGTCTGATCTACCTGTCAAATGCAATTCATTTACCATTTTAATTATAAGCATTTCATAGATTTAGAAAATGAAGGTGCAGGAAGATTTAGAGCACTGTAGACTTCATGGCCAGAAGAGACCACCATCAATCAACTCGCCTGACTCTCATAGGCAGGATTTCCCGGTTCTGTCCAAGGTCATTTGGCAGGTGAAAAGCAATGATTTCCACACAACAGCCTGATATTCTGACACTTAATCACATCTGCTGCTGATCCCTTGGTAGAATCTGATAAATAATTCATCCCCTCTTTTCACCTAGTTTTTCATATATGTTAGAGGAGTTTTGATTTCGTCCCCTTGTATACTGTTTGCCCTTTGTTTAAACCTCCCCTTGAGAAGCCTTATCATAAGGTTCAGATTGCAGAGGGTATTCTTAATTTTGTTTTTTTACTTCCAGAATCCCTTTCCAGGCACTAAAGAATCCTCCATTTTTCCAGGCAGTGCAGGACTGTGGGTAAACAATTACAGCTCCCTGTCCTCTGAGCACAAATCAGTTATAATCGACTTGGTCCCAAGGGGCTGGCAGGACTCACACTGTCCCTGCACAGACACGGGGGGGCACAGACACACACACGTGGGGCTTGGGGCACTACACCATCCCTCTCTGACGGGAAAATGAAAGAGAAGCCTCAAGCCTTGCTCCTCAGTTCAGTAGGGTAGTTAAAGCTTGCTGAAGGAAGGCAACCACTGCTGACAACTTCTGCTTTTCCCACAGAAGTGAAGCATTCACTGGGGAGTGATGGAGTCAGAGAGGGAGGCAGGGAGGGAGGGAGGAGCAAGTTTTCCTTCCCTGGTTCATCAGAGTTTTCCTCTTGCTCTGAAGGGTTACTCTGCTTTTCCACTGGTGCATTAGTATTTTCCAGGCTGGAAGGAAACTGTGCTTCTAAAGCTCAGGCTGTAATTGAAAAAGTTTGCCAGGACGGACCTAATGAGGACACAAGTAGTACCAACCATGCCACGCCTGAGGTGCTTTAATTCAGTCCCCTGGGCAACACAACCATGGTAACAACAGGACTTTTCATAAGCACCATTTGAAAATACTATTTCATTTCAGAAGCCTCTTGCAGCTCATCAGTATGAATGGAGACACAAACACTGCAAACACAGACCTGTCCTAACCCCATTCCATGCCTTGCTGCACCTTCATGCCGAGGGAACAGCTGTCCTACCCACTTCCTGTCCACAGACAAAATAGAGAAAGAGAGGAGTTGACGGTGTAAAACGCTTCTCACCCCATGCTCAGGCGCAGCCTTGACCAGAGAGCGACTTCCAGAAAGCTGAGTAGGAACTCTGAGTCCTTCCCATGATAAAAACCAGACTGCCTGGAGCTGGAAACTGGACACTTGTGTTTACCTCCCTGGATCAGAAGCTGTAAGTCAAACTGACTTGCACAGAGCCACGATGCACCCTGGGCACAGGCAGAACCCGGGGATAACCTGAAGCCTCTGACACACTGCTATGCCCCTCACCCCCAGGGAAGAGGCATCCTCTCTCCTCCATCAGGGAGGGCAGGATCAGCCAGAGCCGTACCTCCCCCAGCACTTATGTTCCCATTCACAAAATTAATAAGCAAGGCAACACTGGTGCTAGACCAGAAAGAGTTAATGAGGTTACCAAGGGTTTTGCTGGCCTATTTTCCAGGCAGGCACCCTTTAATCTCCTTTGGAAACACCTTCACACAAAGGCTGGTACAGCAGCTCAGCTGGAGCCAGGATTTAACGTGGAAGAACTTGTCCCAAAGAGATTAAAAGCAGCAGTCGGGCGCTGACCCTCCTGTCAAACAGGCAGGAATTTCTCACCAGGGATGGGAAGGCAAGCAAGGCAGCCAGATCCTGGGGACTGCTGCTGCAGCATGCCACAGCTCCCACCATCCATGTAACCGGCATGCTTCCCCAGGGAGCTGAAGCAAACATGTCAGGAGCAGGGCTCAACCCAACAAGTTACCAGCACAGCGCAAAGTGGTGTCCCGTGTCTGCCTCCAAGGAAAGCGGGGGTACAGCTCAAAGGAGCCTCCCCAGGAAAGGGGGGGTACAGCTGGCACCACTCGTGACGAAGGGTTAAATCCCAGTGCCCATGCCCCTGAGCAAGTCAGGCTCAACTCAGACAGGAGAATATTCTAACAGCACTGGAGGGCAAGAGAGCAGGGACTATCAGAATATGCACCAATATCACAGCCCTGCCTTAAGGCCACAGAGGGGGAAAAGAGGAGTCAGAAGGAAGAAATTGGAAGAAAGAAAGTGGGAAAACAAAAAGAAGAGAGTGAGGGCAGCCACATGCAAGCACAACTCAGCCATTCAGTCCCCCCTTCACCTTACCTGGGGATCCCCAAGGCGACTGATGTCTGGATAAAGGTAGAATAGGATTCCCTGGGATGCCCCAGGTAGGGAGACTCCCCTGATCAGCAGAACAATCAGCATGATGTATGGAAACGTGGCTGTGAAATACACCACCTGGGAGGGGGATGAAAGAACAAGTGTAAGAGAGCAGCATGGGCCAGAGCATCCAGCACTGGCAGCACTGCACCGACCCCTGGGCTGGGAGAGATGGCCAGGGGACACATCAAGGTGCTTCACCCAGCACCTTCCTGTCTCCTGCAGTAGAAAGAAACGCATTTTAAAATGCATCCAGAAAAATTGTAACAGGCCATTGCATGTCTGGAGCCAGAGAAAACTTTTCTAGTCCCAAGAGCAAACCAGACCATGAGCCAGGCTGTCACCAAGCTGGAGTCAGAGTAGCTCTACTGAAGCCAGCAGTTTATTATATATATGCATCAGAGAAGGAGCTGCCCCCAGTATCTATCCGCACATCCCTACTCCAAATAGAGTCTGAGACACACACAAACAGTCTCTTCTCCCCAGCACTTAGTTGCAAAGGTAAAGGGGTGTGCAGCTAAGAGATACACCCTGAAATGTGATTGACACCAAAGGACCACCAGGAACAGTGGGGGGTGCCCAACTCAGGGCTGGCACACACCTCTCCCCGCTGCAGAGACTTACAGAGGCTGCCTCTGACTGACACCTGCACAATTACCCAACACAGGTATTTCAGACAGAGCAGGGCAGCGCATCTCAGAATTGCCACCAAGGATGCAGACCCAAACAGAACCTTTAACCTGTGTCCTCTTGCTTTTTATACCACCAGCCCCATGAGCAATGCAGACGTACTCAGGTAGGGTTGGAATTCCTTCCTCTAGCAAAGGAGCCACATCCCTTGCGGGAAAGCTGGAGGCCAGTATCCACTAACCCTTTCAGGGACTTCACCTCTGGTAAACGTAACACTCAATTTGGAGATTACCAGGGTACTTTCAGGACTGTTCAGGCTGATTTCTGTCGCATGCAACGACACCACGTTGTAGTCCGTGTTTCCCATACAAACAAACTGATACCAAGGGCTCACCCAGCCTCCCAGAAATTCAAGTAATGTCACCAGTCCCTTTGCATTGCTTCCGCACCTTCAGGAGTTATTTGCCACCCTGAAAAGAGGTTGTTCAGCCCACTGTATAGTGCTAGGCCAAAAAAGAAATGTTGCTCTTTCAGGTTTTTCCTGTGTGGACGTGCTGAGTGAGGACTTGCACCAGCATGCTTCACCTGGACGCTACCCTACAGCTCTTTCCTCAGCCTTGGCAGGTGTGCACTGGAGAGCTAAGGCTCCTCTCTGGAGGAAGTGCAAAATGTAATGATGTGAAATGATCCATTCATCACACCTGCCCATCCATCCAGAATGAGCCGTTTCGAAATCCACCTGAAGGCCACCATCCCTTAGCAGGAGTTACAGGCTGCGCAGCAGCTACAGCAGTTTCTGCATTAGAGGAGGTCCTACTAAGGACAAGCGCATGATTTCCCTGGACAGTGCAACCACTTTTACTCTGCCCCTGGGTAATCCTTATGATCTGAGTGGTAAAAAGAGATTTTTTCTGGATCCACTCCGATACATTCCACCTGAATAAAGAAAGGCCCAAAGCTCCTCACTGCAATGCGAGTCCTCCTCTAAGTCAGGATACACACTGTCCAGGGACTCGTATTGTAGGAGAGAAGGATTTGAGAGATAGCCTGTCCTTGAAAAACCACAATACTAGATTATCATCTCTGCCTGCAGCTCCATGCTTTCTATGCATTTCGTGTGCCCTACTCTATATATCACAGCCGTCTTGGGTAATACCACAGTGGTCAGTAAAAAACACTTCCTTGCTGCAGCTCAGGATTGCCTGAGATGTCTGTGGGAGCAGATCCATCCCCATCTGCACCCTAAACACTGAAGAAAACCAAGGAGAGCATCCTTCAACAGAGGCAAATACCATCATTCATTTCATTCTCAAATTTTCAAAGAGCCTCTGATTTACAGCTCTTCAATGACAGTTTATCAAATCTGCAGGTCCTATGAGTTTAACCATCATCACTGTATTTACCACACAGGCAAAGGCTTCCTTCAGGAAATAACAGGATGCAAGTCTAATCTTTCTCAGCCCATGAAAGCCAGATTAAAAACAAAAATCATAAAAACAACTCATTGCCTCTGAACCCTAGTGCCCATTCTTTCAGGATGCCAGGTTGCACAGTCTTGGCCGGACCTCTAAATAGCATCAATTTTAGGAGCTCAGAGTACAAACTGTCATATGATTTGGATTTCACATTTTGGTAGCATCCTATGTGCTTTACAGCTTGTGCAAATTAGTGTGTTAAGTTTTTCACTCAACATATCTCCACTGAGACCAGAGACCTGAATTTGGAGAACATTTTGCTGTATTAAGAATGCCAAACTAATAACAACAGGAACATCTGGATCCAATGATGTATTAGTCAGTGCTTGGATCAGACCCAATCTTTTTATTTCTTGGGCATTGCTAGCACTAACTACATCACTAGGAACCTTGCAGGGATCAGTGTGATTGTTCTGTCACATGCTGGTCAACAACATCCAGGGTTTTATTTGAATCTGATCCACACGCCTCAGCAAAGTGGTTCCATATGTGACAACCTCCTGCATCTGTGAGCGCTCCTTGGGGTCAGGCAGGTCCTGTGGTGGAGGATGCAAACTGCTGCTGGTGTTCTGAGTAGGATGATTTCAGCTCATGTTTTTTGACCCTCCACAGGCAAATGCACACAAGTAAGGTGTATCTCTTCCCCAGTGGGGTTGTATTCCCACAGTCATCATTTTAGTCAGGTTACTAAATATGTGGAGGGTTGATAAGCCTATGGACACTGTTGCTTCACTGAAAGAAGGTTTCTGTTTTCAAAAAGATCTCACCATCACTAATACTTCTGTCTGAAATAGATCGAATTTGTTCTTGGCACTTCCTACACTATGTTTGCTGTATCTTAGTATCATATTTGCTGTTATTAGGCTGCCTCTGCTTTCTTTTAACAGGTCATCACAGCAAGTGGTTGCTCTTTTCTTCTAATTTTACTCCATGGAAACCAGAAAATATCATCTCTGCAAGATGCTTGGTTTCCCTGTCATGTTTCATAACCCAGACTATTCTGGAAGCAGGAGAAACTGCTAACATCCATGCCATCAACTTGATGCAAACTGGTGCAGCTGAAACTTACACCCCATCACACATAATGTCTTGTTCAAGACATGCAGAGAAGACACCATTTAGGAAATACACTAAACCTTTTCATTTTCATCTGTTCTTGCTGGCTCGAGACAAAGCTGGCTGGGAATGGGGTCAGGAGGCGGTAGCAGAAACTGAGTAACGGGGTCAGTGCAAATGAGAGTGGCACACTTTGCAACAGAGGGAGTGTGGAATGGAGCTGGGCAGTCACACCAATCCTTCCCAAAAGCACCTAAATATATAACTCTTCGGTGACTCGTGTGGGGAATATAAAAGGAAACCTTTATTGCTGGAGAATATGAGATACTGTATGAAGAGTTGGGACAAAAAAAACCCAGCAAAAGACAACCCCCATAGTCGTGAGGCAGAGAAAGCTTTGAGGCCATCAGAGTTACTTTTGTTTACATCTAAGAAATTTGAAGATTTTCCAGCTGCACTTGCCAGCAGAGGCAAAAACATGCTGCCTGCTCACACTGTGGTGGGAAGGAAGCAAACATGCAACCACCCCACAGAGAGGAAGACTGCAGAGTCTCCTGGGCCTGTGGGTGGAGAGGGACCAGATGGGTATATACATCTTGGAAGTTAATGCCCTGGGATGCCTCAATGCTCCCATCCTTTCCTACCCAAAACACAGGGCCTGGCTCACACTCCTTCTGCAAGCTGAGTCCTACAGACTCCTGCCAGCTTATGCAGACAGGAGTGGTTCCCAGGGAATCTCTAGGACCTCTCTGAACCTATAAAAGGTGCTTAGAACAAGCACTCCAGCTGTGATCAAGGGAAGAGGCTTGACCTGAACCAAAGACTCACCTTGCCTGTGGACTTGACCCCTTTCCAAATGCAGAAGTAACAGATGATCCACGCCAGCAGGAGACACAGAGCCAGCTCCCAGCGGAGACCACCCAGGTGCTGGATGCCATCGGAGATCTTTAACACTCGCCTCCTGCATTTGAGGGAAACAAAGAAACATTAAGTGTCACTGATTTTGGCCACTAATGTTCCCAACACCCGCCTGGTTCTCAGTGCCTGATGGCTCTGGGGAGACAAGCTGTCTTACTATAAAGGTTCAGGTCTGAGCCACAAGCCTCCAAGGAATCAGGCAGTGCTCTCCCCTGAAAAGCACTGTCAGCCTGGAAGATCACGCACACACACTTGCTTCTACATTCACTCTAGGGCTGACCAGCTGGGCTAAGATATTTCTTCTCCTCTCCTCTCCCACCCTTCATTTGTATTGTCCTCTGTGGTAAGAGCTGTTTCTCTCAAGATCATGCAGCGTTCTGAACACACAGGCTCTGCCCAGGCCTTTTTCATGCATGTTACAAAGTTCATCTACAGTTCTGACATGCTTCAAACCTCAAAGCGAAGGATACACCACACTTACCGTGCAGAATCCATCAGGACCACGGACCACCAAAGAAGCAGTGCTGTCCCACCCCTTCTCCATAAACTTCTTCTGTCTTTAGAAGCAGCTATCTCAGGACACAGGGCAGCACAGCATCCCATTCTGTGACTAAGACCCAACCAAGACTGCCATAAACCCCACTGCACAGTCAGAAGAGGCCACCTTGGGCATCCTCTTTCAACCAGTAGGGAGATCAGATCTTGGGCTAGACAGACCCTAGTTCAGACGAGGACAGACAATAGCAGCTTTCCATGTCATGCCTGTGTCAAATCTTCCTTATGCTTACAAAACCAAGGACTCACCCTCCTCCATCTCCTACACCACACAGATGGACCTGAGTGGGAAACACCACAGTGTAGTCCTAAAACCCCAAGCCTGAAACAGCCAGAGAGGGACATTCAGTACATTGGAACCCAGCATCAATGCCCACCCTGCTGCAAAAGAAAGTGATTATCCCAAAATGAAAGTCATGCTGCAGGAGAACCACAGTCTAATAAACACTGTTGCCCTTCCTGCCCCACAGGCTTTTTTGGTAGACTGAGAGGATGAGAGAGGGGTTGGAAAAATCACACTGCTCTCCAAGATACATTTCGTCATGTTACTCTTTGCCTGCTTTTAAGGACATGGACTATGTAACCAGTGGGCAAAGGGTGCCAGTGGACCGTAACTAACTGGGAACTGTACTGCAGCCAAAAGAGGCCTCTGGAGCCTGTCAGCCCACTGACAGGTCAGAGATTCTTGAAGAAGCCTCCTACCACCCTGCCCAGGGAGGACAGGAACAGATGCTACATCGGAAGCAATGGGCAGTGGAAATTTCCAATCCCGTGTGCTTATTCCCCAGTAACACGGGGACGGTCACAACAGTGATGGAAACATCAACTTTTCCAGCATCCAGCCTCTGGAAAAGTAGTCTAAGGTAGGCCACTGTCTAAATCACGTGTGTGCAGCAGGCAGAGGGAGAGCGCAGGCTCAGGGAGCAGGCAGGAGACAAAGAAAATTTTAAAACTCCAAAAGCAGCATGGCTGTGCTGAGCCAGGGATGCCCTGGAGATACTGTGTGTGTGCTCCATGCGCCAACAGCACACAGCAGTGCTGCTGAGGGCAGCAAGGGCAGAGCCCTCTGTCCAGCTAAACATACAAGGGAGATGCACAGTGGCAGCAGAGGGGTTACTGGCACAGTCTAGCAGCCAGGGCTCAGTGCTTAACTGGGCCTGTTCCCCCAGGGGATGCTGAGGACCACCAGAGATTCCAAGCCAGCAGGCCTATGCCTTTGTGCCAGAAAGAAAGTTACTCTGTACCCCAGGGTATCTAACACAAGGGGAGAAAACAGTGAAAATGAGGGACCAGATTTCAGTGTGAACTAAGTCAACCCTACAACTTCATTTCAATTTTGGTGAGTTTCTCTCTGTGGGATAGCTTGCATATTAGTTGCTTTATAAAGAAAACATCACTGCTTTTTCTATTTTTAAAATGAGACAAGCTCACATACAAAAGTCACCACCCACCATGCCAGAGCCTCCTGGGAACAGGCTGGTATCACACAACAGCATGGATTCAAAAGAAAGAGGTCAGCGAGACCAAGAAGGCCAAAAGGTCCAGAGGACAGGAATACAGCATCAGAGAAGGACAAAGTCGAATGGCTCTGAGGCCTCCTAGTACAGCTCAAGACAAACACCACGAGCCCAGCAAGGTTACCCTTGACTGACAGTGCTGCCCCTGAGAGCCTTCACTCTGACCTGCCCAGCTTCTCCTCGTGTCCTCTTCTGGCAAGGATGGGCTAATAGGATGTGCTGCTGCAGGATTTGTCCCTTGCCCAGGGAAAATATGTTTGAGAGGAAAGAGATTTACAGGCCTATCCTTTACTTACTCCCAGAACTCGATGACAGGGGAGGTGGCGTTTTCGCTGGTCACGTTGAATGTTGAGTTTGCCTTCTGGAGCTCCATGCAGTTCCCTGCAGGAGAGGCCCAGGGAGAAAGAGAGAGTGTAAGCAGCAGTGCCTGGAGTACCAGAGGATCTGAAAAATCCCTCCCTTTTTATCCACAGTGCTGGCATGGATTGACATTGACTCTGGGACAAATTTTGTATAGACCCAAAGATGCACAAAATAAGTCCACGCCAGGGTCACTTAGGATGATTGCATTTCATTTTTCTTCCAGTGGGCACAGTCCCGACCAGCACTGGGTCCATGGCTAACACACAGAAGAGGCTGACAGGAAGATCCAAGAAGTAGGGTGCCCCGGGTGGCTGGAGCCCAGAGCAGCAGCCACCAGGGAGGTCACCACTGCACTGCACTGGGCTGGCACTGCAAGTGGCTGGGCAGTGGTGCTCTCTACCACAGACTCAGAACAACTGAGCCCCTTCCCCAAAAGTGCCAGCAACACTGCAGTGACCCAGCACCCTCCACCCCGATGCCCCACCTACACAGGGGCAAGACACTCTCCCGAGGTTTGGCAGTGGGCAGCAGCAGGTTTCCCTCAGCCAGGATGTGCTGGAGGACCGGGAGGGGGTTCCACACCCACCTGTGTTCCACTCATGGTCGCAGCTGCCCCAGGGGAGGTCAATGGTGAACGAACTGAAGAGATAAAACAAGGCCCAGGCCAGGACAATGATGTAGTAGAAGTTCAGCAGTATGACGATGACCTGTGAGGCGTAGCCAATCCCTGCAGAAAGCGAGTCCCAAAGGCAGGTGACCCACATGCCAGAGGACAGGAACACGACTCCCTTTGGGAGGTGCTCACCCAGTGTCTGCATCTGCTGCTCTGCATTTTGAGCACGCTGCTGGAGGAGCGCCAGCGGGGCGGCCGCCAGAGCCATCATCAGCTGAGACTTTCAGAGAAATCATGGAAAGCGGCTCGATGCTGGATGACTGTGCTGAAATAGTGCTAGAAATGGAGCACCTGACTGCTAGCAATTTATTAAAAGAGCTGACACCTTTCACCACTAAGGTTTTAAGCCACCTGCAAACTCAGGAAAATGACACAGCATTGACTTAAAAAAACAGTAGAACGTTTTAGGTTCCGTATAACCTCTAGAAGGGTTTTACCCATTTAGCTCTTGGGGGACAAACTTGACCGGGCACAAAGCTCCTGGCCAGAGCTGTGGCCATGAAGCAGGAACCTGGGATGCAATGTAATGATGGGAACTGTTTGTAGGAAAAGGTGATCAATTTTTCCAGGGTGATTTTGGAAAGGAGGCAGCCAGTGGCCGTCCCAGGCTAGGGGGCAGGGGTGGGCAGTATATGCATGGAGGTAAGTAATGCTCCAGGCTGTGGGGAGAGACATCACCTGTCATCTTCCCAGGGTCCAAGAGTCTCCCCACCTCTCCATGCCCTCCCAGGCTCACCGCACTCACCTTCGAAGAGGGGGCAGATCCTGCGCCAGGCCGTCACCCCTCCCTGACTGGTGTACTGTCCCAGCGCTGTCTCCAGGAAGAAGACAGGGATCCCACAGGTGAAGAGGAAGATGAGGTAGGGGATGAAGAAGGCACCTGGAAGATTCAAGTGGCAAATAGAAAAGTAAGTCCTATGGGGTGACTGGTGTCAGACTGTCCAACCTGTCACCAGGCAGGTTCCTCCTGGGTGGGACAGACTGGGGGAGATGGAGGCTATGGATGCAGGAATATCATGAAAAGGGATGTCAGGAAAAAGGGATTTTCCTCACATTTCATCTCTTGGATTGACATCATTGCATAAGAAGTTCAATGTTTACAAAAGATCCAGAGAGAAGAAAAGTTTCTAGGCCTGATTTTTGTGTAAAAAGCAAGTTATCAATAGCTGCATGGATAAACACCCTGTTGTAAAGCCATTGAGATTTTTAATCAAGTTGGTGACTCCTTTCACATTGACTATTCTGAGTAAGCTGACAAATCCATGGATGACAGCACCAAAGCACTGAGGAGCACAGATAGACTGACATCTTCACCCAGGCTGTGGGTTTGCTCAGCCTTTGCTCACAGAAAAGCAGCAGACATACACACAAAAAGCAAGCAGTGCAGGAAAGTACATACCTCATGCCAGCAGCCAGGGCTGCCTTCCTGTTCAAGCCTTGTCATGACACAGGCAGGGAGAGATAAAATGCATCAGGCTTTTGATTACCCCATGCTCATGTTAAATGCAGCAATGGCCTTTACCCCACAAGGCACAGGAGACAGGCCTGCAAGACGGTCCATAACAATCCTGGTGCACAAGTAAGCTCAAAACCCAAAAGATTTCACTAAGAAGCTTAGCTAGCATGCAGGGGCAGGAAGAGGGAAGGGGGACTTTAGGGACTGGCCAGGATTCCCACCCTGCCGCTCGTCCCAGCCAGGTACAGAGCCACAGCCCTCCTATTCTTGCCAAAAGAATACATGAGCAAAATAAATAGGGAAAGGCATCTTGGCAGCTCCCTGTGGACAAACAGAAGTTGAAGGGGTGCTGGCTTAACGGTTGGACTCCATGATCTTACAGGTCTTTTCCAACATTAACGGTTCTATGATACCTGGTAGCCCCAGGTAGCATCTGTCCACATGCTTTCCCTGAGTGAGGGCAAATGGAAGGGGAAATGGTTGTTTCAACACCATCCCCTCAACTCCCAACTTGAGTGAAATCATATGAAATGATAAAAGTTGAGCCCATTTCCAAGACAGATTGTTGCCATAAAAAGATTTGTATTTAACTAAACTGCACCCAGGGTATCCCAGTAGAGGTCTCTGAGGTGGCAGGTCAAGCTTTCCAGCCCAGGTTTCCCTTATTTTCAGCCTGCAATCTGGCCTGTCACCTTCCTCAGCGCCTCTGGTTATCGCAGGTTTCAGGCTTTGGAAGTCTAACTGGGGGGTCCATAATGCAGAATTTTGGTGGGGAGAAGGCAGGATTAGCAGAGAAATGTTTGGGCTGAAGTCCGTGATCTGCCCCACTCCCCTCACATTGCAGGTGGGGGGACACCAGGGTGGGATGGCCCCAGCACCAGCCCCAGTGCCCTCCCCGTCTCATTTCAGCTGGCAGAGGAGAAAAAGTCGCGGGGAGGAGCCCAGTGGATCCGCCCTGCACAGTGACTCAGGAGGGAGAGCAGCACACAGTGGGGGCTGTGCTGCAGACTCGGGGCCACCAGCATGCCCAAGCACCCCCCCAGCCCTGGGCTGGCATCTCCCCAGTCCAGCCTTGTCCACCCTCCCTGCAGCTGAACCCCACTGAGAGCAAAAGGGAAAACGCTGCCACGCGTGTCCTCCACATCCCCCTCCCCACGTGCAGGGATGGCGGCACTGGTGGGCCTTGGGAATGGAGGGTTCAGGGAGCACTGGCGGGGGGATGTGGTGCCGGCAGCCACACCACCAGACAGGCTTCCCTGGTATTTCCCAATCAGCCTGCCCAGGGAGGGCCTGACCCCGCCACAAGAGGTGAAAGCAAGAGCAAGCAAGAGCAAAAAGAATAATTTTTTGCTCTTCTTTGTTTTTCCTCCACTGTGCAGGGCCTCGGTATCAAGCACTGAGCACAAAATATGTAAAGGACTCCTCTTCCTTTGTTATGTGAAAATATCCCTAAGGAGAGGAAAAGTGACTGGCTCTTTGCACAATTCAGATTTTGCAGATACCTTTTTCATGAAAAGGCTCGTATTTAGGCAAGCAAAGCAAGAACTGGGAGCAGTTATCCCCACTGCCTACACGCAGTTCAGCATGGAGAGAAAGAGTCACCCAACGAGACAGATGAAGGGCAGTGCTGGTACAAGAGCTGTAGGCTGGCCATGATTGACCTGGGGCTGGAAATTAAATAAAGGCCCTGCACCTTTATCAAAGAATGACAGAAGCAAATGCCTGGATGAGCCTTCTCAAAGGAGTAAAGGACTAAACCTCTGGCAGCTTTTAAAATTAAACTTGAGGCGTTACAAGGGGTTTGACACAGCACTGTCAGGGATAGGCTGGGTTCCATGAGGCAGGAGAGAACCTTGCATCCTGCACAGCCTTGTCACGCTGCTCTGCCCCTGGAGAAGTCTTTTAGGAAAAGCTTTCCTCTCTGCACAAGAGTCTTGTGCCCCATCCTTGCTCTAATCTCAAGGAAAGGGGACTGGAGATGAAAAATCTGCCTGAAACCTCAAACTCTTCATGGCCTCTGCTGCTTCACAGGGCTTTGCTTCAGGCCCATTTCTCCAGGGGAAAAAAGGCTGAGAAATCCCTTTGCGTCTTGCCTCTGTTGTCCAGCCACACACAGCAGCTCCCCTTTCCCCAGAGCTCTCCCTGAGCACTCCCCTGGCACCCGGGGCAACAGGTGCCAGGACAGGATTCCAGGTCCCTCTCCCATTGATGGAATAGTACCCAAGAGAGGTGCAGCAGTGGAAAAAGAGACAGCTCAGCAAGCAGCCAAGAAACATTTCCCATAGAAAAAGAAAATGCGGAGAACTATCCTTTTTCAGCAGGGAAAGAAACTGCCTGACCACCTGGCTAAAAGAAACAAGCACTGGGCAAAGCACGGCGTGAAAGTAGCTAAACAGCGTTTAATCCTCTTTTATGCCACTGGGACGAAAGCAGTTTAGTGAGGCCCATGAGACTACCCCAAGCTCAAGCCAGGGGATTTCAGCCCCAAGTCGCCAGCACTCACTCCCCGCCAGTTCCCAGCCAAGCACCGTTTCCCCTCTCCCCTGCCCTTCCGGAGGGCCCAATTAGCAATTAATCACCAGACAGGGAGAGCAGCTCCCTCTCCCTACATTTCACCGAGCCAAATTTGAGAAAGAAGGTTTTTGGTTGTTTAAACCATTTTCTCCCTTAAAAGTCAGCCACAAGCTAAAGGCAGGCACAAAGACCTGTCAAAGCCCACAGCTCACCTGCAAAGCGATCCCAGCTCCACTGCCAAGCTGCAGTACAG
Organism: Pseudotriccus pelzelni; assembly: GCA_035584735.1. Taxonomy (NCBI): domain Eukaryota; kingdom Metazoa; phylum Chordata; class Aves; order Passeriformes; family Tyrannidae; genus Pseudotriccus; species Pseudotriccus pelzelni. The sequence goes on from JAWMRA010000041.1 coordinate 65,649,978, forward strand.
CCCAGAATCGTGAGGGATCAGCCACTGGCCACTGCCAAGCACAGCCTGAGCAGCACCGGTGTGCTGGCACCTATGGGCTGCTGTGCTCAGCAGCTGTGCTGTTCCCTGTCTGTGAATCCATCCACACACCTCACAGCCCTGCCATGGGGATCAGAGGCAGGGGTCCCCTCTCCCACGTGCTTGAAGCTCTGGCAGATGCCAGCACGGTACTTTGGGATGCAGGAGGGGTGTAATACTTCTCAATCGAGATAGGGAAAACCCCTTCACTCTCCCCTGTCCCTGACACCTGGCTCCAGTACCCCAGGGACACCCCTCCACAGATGCAACCAGGACCTGTGGCCAAGAACTCCTTGGAGTCTCCTGGAGCCTCTTGGAAATGCTGCAGCTCCTCACAGAGCTGGCACAGACATTAGTGCCCCATGGCCTCCCACACCACTCCCCGGTCTGCCACCAGGACCCACCATCTGATTTGCACAGGATGCCTGGTGCTCCTCAAGGAAGTGGTGCCTGGGGTGAGACACACTGTTTCAGAGAGCCAAGCCCCTTCCCTGCTCTTCCTGCCTCCCTCTGCAGATAGTCACCCACCTCACCAGCAGGACCAGAGCTCCACACAACCCAGAAAAACACAGATTCAGCCATCAGAAACCCTGGAACATTGCTGCCCAGTTATCCATGTCCCACTGGGTCAAAATAGTCCCTGCTGGGGGCCCAGGTGATGGCATCATGCTGGCAGCTTGGCACCTTCTCTTCAGACTCGTGACTTGGGCATTGCTGAGAAGCTGCTGCCAGCACTGGGCAGGGCCAGACACAGATGTCACAGAGGCAGGAGGGATCGTGGAGAGACCCTGGTGACTGGGTGCCCCTCAGGGGGTCATGGCCAAGGCTGCACTTACCTCCACCATTCTTGTAGCAGAGGTAGGGGAAGCGCCAGACATTTCCCAAGCCAATAATCTCCCCAGCCACAGACAGGACGTACTCCAGCTTGTTGTTCCATTGACCACGCTCCAGAGTCTGGTCCTCCTCCTCCTCCTCTTCCTCCTTCTCCTTTTCCATGCCAGGGTGTGCGGGAACCATTTCACCATTGCTGACAGCGCCGGGGACTGTGTAATCCATCCCACCTTCAGAAGGAGTTGCCTTTGTTACATTCAGCACAAGCCATGCAAAAAGGCAGAAATTTGGGCTATGGGAGGCAAGAGGGGGGCAAAGAGACATGCACAAACACATATGAAACTGTTCCTTTCTTGCCCCTTATACTGATTCCTGCTGGCACAAGGCAGTAAGGGGATGTGTACACTTTCACAACTGAGTGCAAAACCAGTTCTTAAAAGCCACTATTAGTTTCCTTATTTTAAATTGACTCATCTCAAAACACTACTGTTTCTGGAACCCCATCCTTTAAGCACAGTGTTACACAGAGAACCCAGCAGCTCAACCAGGGTGGAGCTCCCACCACGGCAAGAACGAGGAACAGACTTAGGGCTGGAGAGGGATAAAATACTTGACAAGGTATTTTATAAGGGTTTATCTTCTCTCCTGTTGCAGCTTACCAAGGTCTGATTTGACAGACCGTGCAACGAAAGCCACAAAACACACAGAAGTCTCAGACACAGGAAGAGGACGAACTGAAATAAGAGAAACAAGTTTCTCTTTTCAGTGGTAGCAACTGTTGCTGACAATCTACGAGGCTGAGTGAAAAGGTGATTTTCAGAATGGTGCTATCCTTCTAATAGCAGGAAGAGAAAGGGTGCAGAAGTCATGACCACCTGGGATCTCACCTTTCCCAGGGTCTGTTCCTCCAAACATCTGCCCATTGCCTGCCAAGGCTCCCCACAGAACTACTCTCAAACAGCTTTGGCACCATCTCCAAATAGATCTGTGCTGAGAGAAGACAGCACAGAGTAGGTGGACACCACTCCCACTGTCCCACCTTCCCCCAAAAACCTCCAAGAGGACAGCTGTCCTCCCAAGAAAGCCAGGGCACAGCCTATGTGGCTGCTGATGCACAGCTGGTGCCTCAGGTCACAGGTATGGGCAGCACAGGTGGCACCAGCTCTGCTGCAGCCATTTGGTAGGGTCAGGAGGTGTTTGAGCCTGTTCCTCCCGGGCAGGATGCCCCGCTGGCCGCCAAGTCCCACGGGACAAAGGGTGAGGACTGGGGTTCCTTACCCATGCCCAGCTGTCAAAGCTGGGATTGCTGAGGACCTCGTGCCACGGAGGGCACCTTCCTCCACACAGTGCCAGCCCTCGAGCCCGCTCCTGCCCTGCAGGGGCAGCTCCCTCAGCCCCAGCCTTAACGCTGTCATTCATCCCCGCCAGCAACTCCCTCGCCAGGGGAGCAGGAAAAGCCACCGGCAGCAAATGACACTCTCCCCCATCCGGGGAGAATTAAAAAAGGGCAAAGCAGCACTTACAGCCTCTCTGCACAGTCCCCTGTAAAACACTTGGGGACATGAAGAGGAGGAAGAAACACTGGCAAGCTTTTGACAGCGGCCGAAAGGAAGGACTGGAAGGACCCCTCCACTCTAGAAAATTATTAAACAAGCAGAAAATGCTCCGTGACCTCTCCTCCCCGGCAGCCCCGGGAGGGTGCGGGGCGCAGGGGGAGCAGGGCAGAAGGAAGCGGGGGCAGAGGTGTTACCTTGCGGACGGCGCTGTCGGGGCGAGAGCCGACGGGAGAGGCGAGGGCAGGACCGAAAGGTGCTGGCTATTTAAAGTGTTGGAAAGAAAAAATTCAGCGGTGGTGTAATCCTAGACTTCGCCCAACCCACATTCCTTCCCCCCACCCCCCAGGGCTGGACAAAAACCTACACATGACTGATTTCATGGCCAGTGCAAAGGGGCTCGTTCCCCCCGCCTGTGAGAAGGGCTCACGCCGCCTCCGTCGGAGCGCTCCGGGCCGGGCCGGGACCGCTGGGCTCCCGCTCTCCATCGCCTCTCCGCCCAGCACTGGCCCCGGAGAAAGGGGAGACCACCACACACAGGTGCCTCAACAGCGCTGCCCGAGGGAGTGCAAGCCCCGAGACCTGCTGGGAAGAGGTAGAACACGAAACACAAATTCACGGTGAATTCCCATCACTGGGTCTTTCCTTGGCAGGGAGGTTATGGGCACAGGGCAAGGTCCTGCATCGCAGCCCGACCCGCAATTTCCAAGGCCGTGCTGTGGCCAGGAGCAGTGGCAGGCAGCAAAGCTGGACATAAACTCAGCTAAACTCTCTGCTGCTGCTTACTAAGGGCCCAAAACAGCCTCATTCAGAAACTTGGCAGGTTGCAAACTCTCTTCCCTCAGGCGCAGGGATCTCTGCCACTGGCCTTTCCCGGGACCAGTGCTGCCCCATCCCAGGTCACCGCTCCAGAAGCTGCAATGCGAATGGGCAATTAAGCAGCAGGTAAAAAAATCGTGCAGCAGGCAGACAACCTGCCCCAGCTGTGCAAACCCAGCACTGGGCTGCGAAACGAGCTGTGTTGGGACACAGCAGGTAGTTAGTTACCTGATGACATTAGCTCCGTGCTTAGAGGCCATAAAAGAGGCAAACAGAACAGGATATTGTTCATGGTAGATGTGTTACAGCTGTGATGGTCCGAGGATGCAAGTGGGGCAAGGTTTTAAAATATTTTTATTACATCTACTGATAAATATCTGAGGCAAGACAGAACAGGGGGCAAAAAAATTATGCTTTTGGGTTCGGTGTCCTTGCACCAAGTGTGTAAAGCAGCAGGAAAACCTGAGCAGTGTACAGGCAATCTGGGCAGGCAGTAAGAGAACAACAGGGATGAACCAGCAAACACTGTGGTGTCACCACTTTAATTTGTGGTGTACCCACACAGCACCAGAATTCCCACAGGACAAACAGGGAAATGGAAGAGGGACAGGCAGACGTAAGGAATTAATTCAGTCGAGGAGTGATCAAATATGCAGTGACTCCTCATTTTGGTAACAGGTGCCTTGGATGAAAACAGGGTGACAACAGAGGTCTAAGAAAAGGGAAAAGACAGAGAAGATGAATATATTGTTCACTACAGAGTAACAATTAATGTTATTCCATTAATAACTCAGATTTAAAATGAAGTGAAATACTTTTTCCCCCCACTGTGCATAATTAATTAAACATCATACCTGTGGCCCTTACCACAAAATATCACTTGGAAAGGAACTAAACAAATTCACACAGGGCTGCTCCTCTTCGGCAGCGATTAAACAGGATAGTGCAACTAAAACAGCTCCAGTCCTCAAATTGGTGATTCTTGAAAACCGGAGGAATTACACAATACAGTGAGAAATGGAGAACATCCCTGTGCAGAAACCATCTCACGGTGAATAGTGTAGCTGTTAAGTAGTTATGGTAAGAATGTAGGGATTAAAAACAACAGCAAAAACAGTATCTTGCCTTGTGCAACGGATTGGTGTAAGGAGAGAGGATATTGATTAAGGAAACATTTCTCTAGAATCTCTAGAATCTTGAGATTCTCAAAACTATTGTGCTCATCAGCATCACTGCATGAATATCCCTGGGTAAGCACAATTACTACAGCACACAGATAGCAATAATCTTATCAACAAGGAGACAAGCTAATTGGCAGGAACTAATAGACTATGATACGAAAATGTGCAATCAATTACAAACTATTTGGCTTCAACCCAGTGAGATAAGACTGCACTGAACACAACAGTAACTTGAAAATGAAAACAAATGTTCAGTGTAAACATAAGCAGTGAGGGGAAATATTAAATCTACAAGTGCAAAACCAAGCTGGAAAATCCTGAGGAGAGCATTTTTAAAGTAAAACACCACTTTACACATTTTCCAGAGTGAAATAAGAAGTATTCCATGTGGTTTTGGGAGATGTTACTCGAGAGATGCAACCAAAAAAAAAAGATAGAAAGAGAAAAGAACCAACAAATACCACGAAGACTCAATTAAGACTACAGAGAAAAAGATGTTTTCAATACATATTTTTGAAATAGCAGAAGGCAAAGAATCTGAGAGGGACTTTAATTAACCCATCAGAGGCAATAAAAAAAATCTTAAAGGGAAAAATACAAAGGACGAAATCTCAATGTCTAAGATTTTGAGTCTATAACAATATCTAAGGCAAGTGGAAGAATGGGGACAGGCAGAAACAAGGCCTTAGGAAACAGATTTTCAAAGAAATAAGAGAAATGGAAGAATGTGACTCTTAAAATAAAAATAAAAAAGGAACAAGCCTAGATAATATGCACTCTGCAGTAACAGGAAAATGACTTCAACCACAAATCTACCAAGGTAATGCCATTTAAAAATATTTGGATAGATATACACACAAATATTTACATGAGTAAGGGGAACACCAGGGAAGAGTTTTTGTTGCAGTGTGTCTCACCTGGAATTGTGCAAGCTTAACTTCTCTGGGAGGCTGCAGAGCACCTCCCTCCCAATGCTACAAGTGCTGGCAAGCGCCAGCCCTGATGCTGCACCTGTCCAGGTGCATTGCTCTCGTGCCATCCTCCAGGAAGGCACTGGGGGCTTATTTTGTGGGTGGCCTCCTCTGAAAGAGGTGTGAAATGAGAGGCTGCCTAATCCAATCCCTCGCCCCGAGCACAGGGCTGACAATAGCACCAGCCACAGCAGCCACACTCCTCTCAGTCCCACCCCAGGCAGCCAGGCCATCACCCACTGTTTACTGGGACAGCCCATGCTGGAATGATGCCTTCTGGAGCAGGTCCTGAAGCAGCCTCCAGGTCCAGGCAGGCTGCCAAGGCGACAGAGCAGCACAGTGCTGGTACATGGGGCAAGAGTGGGGCACAGCTGGCTTAGCCACTTCTCCCCAACACCCACTTTTGGAGGAGAGCCAGAGCACTGGCCCAGGGGGGGTGACTGTTAGTGTGCCTCACACCTCAGGCAGGAGAAGGGCTGGGAAATCCTGATCCTAAATCCTGATCATTTTTCTTATATCTTTATCTTAACATTTGCCAAGATTTCTGACTTCATCTTGATCCCAGTCTTCCACCAGCAGCTGAGGCTGCACTGCCGGGGAAGTGCTTACAGCCCAAACAACGCAAAGCTGCAACAAAGTTCCTCTCAGGAGATAATAAGGGACTTTGACATTCTCTGGGCCAGCTGTGCGTAAGAACTGGCCTCATCCTACCCCACTGTGCATGGCTCACACACAGGAGCGCTGACCCTGCGTGCTGTGGTAGGAACCACAGAACCTACTCTCAGGTCTGGTCTTGCTTCGTGTCTATGTCCAGCTTAGCAGAGGATGACTGTTAGTTGGATTTCTCTCCTCCAATGCACCAAGCCACCTCCAGCCACCTGGAGAGGTAGTTCAAACCTAAAAGGAGGAGGGTTTCAAAAGGCACCCACTTAGAGGGATGATGAGAGGGAAAGAGGAGAGGGAAATGTTTAATAGGAGACAAGCACAATCTCTTACTGCTCTCCAAGTAGCAGTTACTCTCCAATGAATTATACTCCAAACCCACCAAACTCTGTTTAGGAGAGTGGCCTGGGAACAACTGCTGCTGCTTCTCACTCCCAGTGTGAAAAAGCCACCAGCCACATCTGGCCTTTGCCGAGCACTGAGATCAACTGTGCTCCCCCCACTTCCACCTCCCCCTCCACTCCTCTGTCACATGTGACAAACTGCCTTCATGTGTTTTGAGGCCACGTAATCTTGCAAGCCACCTCCCAGCTTCCAGGAACACAATTTGCCGTTATATTATCTGGGAACCAAAGGCCAGAGCAAATACGATGCATTTCCTCTCTATCTGATAACCACCCTGCTGCTGGCCTGCTCAGCCTGAAAATGTTATTCAGCTTAAGCGACCGTGGCTGTAGCAAGCAAAATTGTCACAAATATGCACAGAAAGGGGATAAATGGAGGCTGATACCGGCTGGCACGTTACAGGAACCTGGAAACTGCTCAGCAGAGAAGGAAGCCAAAGTAAGCACAAAGGAGTGACTCCTGCCTGAGCCACTAAGCTCTCCCAAAAAGGCACATATATTTCGAAACTACAGTGGCAGAAACCAAAAGCCATTGCAAGAGCCTGCAGTTCCCACATGGCAGAAGATCCTGCTGCAGCCATTTGGACAACCTCATTCAGGCACAGCCTCCCTAGTGCATAACTGCTTCCAAATACTGACTTGGAAGGCCGGAATCCCGGGGCAAGAAAACCCCTGTCCTCCCTGGATGCCTGCAGAGGAGCGGAGGCCTCACTTCTGTGCCCAGGTTTGTGGTGCAAGATACGTCTGTCTGTGGACACCATGCTCTGCACACTGGAGATAAACAAGTGACACTTTTGCACGAGCCAGAGCTCAGGGACCAGTTTGAATGTGGGATGGCACCCTCACAGCCCTGGAGAACCCTCTCCTGCAGCTGGCACTGCCGTGCCCTCTGCTCCTCTGCAGGCGGGAGCTGTGGGTGAGCTGTGCTCAGAGCGTAAGTGCTGGAGAGTCCCTTCCAGGCACCTCTGATCAAAAGCTGTAGAGCACAGGAGGAGGTGAGTTGAGACCAAAAGAACTGTGCTCTTAGACCTGCTTTGGCTGTAACATGAATTTCCAGCAGAAACACAGCTGCAGACTCCTGTCACCACTGTCTTGGCTATGTCCAGTGCCAGTGGTTTCCGTCCAGACCAGGAGGAAAACAGCAGTGCTCCTTGGGTGTGCACTTGCCTGTCAGGAACACGAAAGCAGGAACACACAGGTATTTGTATTGCATGCACAAGCACAGGCACAGCAGGAGTGCCCAGGCAGGCAGATCTTACCTCTGCCTTGACTCCTCCTTAGCACCTTGTCACTGTTAAACACTCTGGCCCTTTGCACACATGAGCAGGGAACAGCGTTTTTTCTGCTCGGGGTTCAAAAGTATCCTCATTTCATTTACAGGCCAAAATAAAAGCACTGCAAGGTTATGCAGTTATAAGCACACATGTAGATATGCTTATAATGTAACGAAATACAATATAATACAAACGAGAGCTGAGCAGCAAGCAAAGACTCCCGAGGCTGGAGACTTCAGTCTTTTTTAGCATCTCCTTTCCCCTCAATTCCATCAGGTAACTCCAGTTCCTCAGGGTTCTTCCCTGGTTCCAGTTTGCCAGCCACTGGGCAACCTGAACAAACCCTGGCAGAGTAACTGTGGCAACAGAATCTGAGCACATTTTAAGGAGAGGGCAGGAGACATCGCCCTTCTGAAGTCTAGTCATAGACCTCCTGATGTGAAAATGGATAGTTACATCAAGAAATTGCAACTCATCAGTTCATTGTTGCAGCCAAGGAACCAATTGGAGAACATTTTTATATCAAGAACCATTTGCCAAAGGAAATCATAACTCTAGGCTGGTAATGATAGCAGTGTTGCTTCAGTGGCCTAGAAGTGAGAAGCATAGGATCAGCAGACTGATTAGGTACAGGGTAAACTGGGGGGTAGAGGAGGAGATGTATATTGGGACCACTGGGATGATGGTTTTTGCTTATGCTCTGCACAACCTACTCCTCTGAGGTGAAGGTCTAACTCTGAAACCGACTGCCTGCAGAAAGAATTACATCAAAGCCACTGACAGGGCTGGGATTTGCATGCCCCTGCACCCTGTCTGCCTGCAAGGGGGATGTTCTGGCAGGAAATAGGAAAAACTTTTCTCAGAGGCGAGACTGGGTGTACTGCTTAACTGATTCCTCCCCAGAAACTCCATAACATGCTTTTAAACAAGAAAGGTTTGGGGAGTGTTCTCAGGGCATCTGTTCATACTTACTTAAACACTCTAATGGAAAAAAAAAAAAACACACCAAAAAAACAAAACCAAAAAACCCCCACCCAAACAAACAAACAAAAAAACCTTTTCCATTCAGGACTACTGGGCTGGTAACTACTCAGAACACAAAGTTTCCATTCTGGGAGAAAATCCAATAATCAGCTAGTCATTGGTGGACAGAATGAGAGGTTTTTAAAAGTTTCTCAAAAAGAAAGTTTTCTATGCAAGAGTTGACAAGGGAAAACTTGGGCATTTCAAAAACAGTCAATAAGAAATAAAACACGGGTTCAGTTTTGCCCACTTCCAAAAATCAGAATTACAGCAGATTTCAGAAAGTCCCTGCAGTGTTTCTCTTAAAAACATCACCGGCAGCCTTTGTCAGCACAAGGAGTGCCTGGCTGATTTCATGGGCCACTGCAGCACCCAGCGATGCTGGGCTTGGAGCAGCATCACCAGGGAGTCCAGAACCCATCCCTGAAATACTGCCTGGTCACAAGCACTCTGCAAGGCTCTGCAGAGCGTGCCAGCTCCTGGCCAGTGCTCATCAGAAGCAGTTTGTGTCTCTTGGTTTGCTTCTCTGGTCACCAGCAGTCCAAGGCAGGGCAGGAGGAAGCAGAGGGACCTGGTCTTCTCTACCCTTCCCCTGGGCTGCCCTGCTGAGGTCCCTGCAAGGTACAGCACAGGCAGAAACTCAGAGCACAGAGTTACCTCTGCAGACAGAGAAAAAAAGAGCTCACACAGAAGAAATGCACTCCCTACCACTCATCTGCTGAACTGGCTCACTGCCTGGTGGGCTTTGAGACGTAACGTGAGCCAGAACCAGAGCCTTTAGCTTTCCTGGTGGATGGAATTCTGCTTGAAGCAAGAATCACAAGCCTTCATACCAAGGCCAATCTTCTGTCTTCAAGTCATTCCTGTTCTGGTAGTCAGTTGCAACATATGGCACCAAATCTCTCTCTCTCTCAGGCTTACGATATTTTCTATCCAAAAAGAAAAAGAAAGAAAAAAGTAAATTGTGACTTTTGATAACTCAAGGCAATCGTATTTTTGTGTTGATGAGCACCAGAGGTGAAAAAGCTAAGCTTCAAACTAGGTGCATCTGATGTCTGAAGAAAACCCTTCCAGCCAAGAGGAGTGGCAGTGGATCAGGGGCTTGGTGCCCAGGCACTAGGCACAGTGGTTTTAGCAAAACCACATGTGGATTGGGTCTAGCCCAGTCAACCCACCACACACATGCTAAATGGAGAAGGCAGCTTTTTGGCACTCCTTAAGACCAGCCTTACTCCAGAGAAAACAAGAGAGCTGCTCACCTGCTTCACTCTTTGTCATTTTTGAATATCAAATTCCAAGCCACATTACTCTTTTGCCACCATGAATTCAAATGCGGATGCTCACCTGAAATAAAACACACAGGGGCTGACCTGACCAAGAGGTCAGAGGGGGAAATACATGCAAACACAGGGTATTTCCATCACGAACACTGACTACTTTCCTTTAGCCACGTAGGTTCAGAGCAGCACAGCTCTTTTTGATAACGACACTTCATTCCTGGCCCCTGCAAGCTAAGGCAGAGGGTCAGGAACTGCTTGCCAATCATCTGACAAGTGCTGGGAATGTGGTTTCATTAAGTCTCTCACATCCCAGATCTGAAGGTTTCATGGTAATCGGGTAGAGGTGGCAGGGGGGAAAAGACATGGTGGTGTGTTCAGATTGGGGAAATAATTAAAAAAATGGAGCCATTTAAACCTTTAATCTTGGTATTCATCATAACTGGGATCTAGGGGAAAAAAGAGAATGGCCTTTGATATTCCCGTTTACCCTAAAAGTTTCTTACCACAAGGTTTGAAGTGCATAGCAGGAGCAGCATACACCCTACTGCTAGAATAGAACCTATGGGTTCACACCACAGCAAACCAGGAAGCAGCCCCTTCTTACCACTTCCAAATCCGGCCCTAACAATGCCAGTGGGCATGGACACTTGGCTCACTGTGGACGAAAGACAGAGGGTAATGGGACTTCAGGAGGAAGGAACTTGCTGGAAAGGTAAGACCAAACCTGGTGGTGCAGCCACAGTGAGGAACTCAAGCAATGCCCCACACAGCCCATTGACTGTGGCTACACAGGCAACAACAGCTCACACTGACAAAATAGTCTGAAGATGCACATACCCTCAGCACCATTCCCACGCTCAGCAGAGCCTCTCTGCTTCCACCAACCACCTGGTGGAAAAGCTGCAGGATCAGCCAGGGCTGAGAGGACAGCATCGAAGTGTCAGCTTGCATGGAGGATGCTCCACACTGGAGGTAGGGAATGGCAGCTCCATGCTTCCCACAGTTTGCAGTCTCAGCTCCTCTGGAAGTAGTCAGGCACCCCTAGAGGGGTGGGAGGCAAGACCTCCACTTCTGGGAAGGGAAAGCAGCTCAGGAAGAGCAAAAAGGAGCCTGCAAAGAGATTTTGTCCTGATTTCCTTTGACCATACTTCCCTGAGAGCAGTGTCTGCCCAACATGTAATAGGAAGGCCCTGAGGGATGAGAGCAAAAAAGCACAGGAAACAATTGTGTTTCTTTGAGATCACCAGAGCTGAGAGAGAAACAGGGACACAGAACAGCTGCTTTTAAGGACAAAACAAAGCAAGTTTTCATTTTGCAGAAATCTCAGGTGTTGCTTTGTGCAGCAGCACTCCCTGCACACTCTGTAAACGGAAGTTACACAAAGATCATGTCCACTTTTTGTTCCAAACACAAATCTGACCTATCAGCTTCCTAGAATTGCCTTAGCAAGAAAAAACCCCAACCTTTACGTTACGGACAGCTTTTCTGTTGCTGTGTACTCCTCCATTATTTATTTGTTCAGCTTTGTGTACTGTCTAACACCGCTAAATCCTAGGGTTTGACCATTCCAACCAGAAGCCAGGGGAAACCAGTGCCATGACATATGGTAAGGCCCAGAAAGCAAGTAACCCCAGCTGTTTTTAAACCTTACCAGTACGGATACAAACCTGGATAATGGCTTGCAGCTGCACCAGTAGATCACCTCCTTCCAGCAAGAGGTGAAGAGCTGAAGCACCACACACTCACCTGGGGGCTGGTTCTTCAGCACTAGGCAGGGTTGGTGATCCCACTTCTTCACCAGGTGCTCTCAGACACTGGTGTGCAGTGATTGCCTCTCCCAAGACTATTTCTAGGGAAAGCTAAAGCATCCAACTCCTCTCTCTCTCTCCTGCTTGAGAGACTGTCCAGAAAGAAAATAATGGGATGCAATGCTATCAGTGCGCTGATAATGTCCAGATTTTGATCTTTACAGTATTTCACTCTGATAATACCATTGCAGAGACACACACAAGACCTGACTAACTAAGTTTCCAGCTGGATAAAGGGAAAAGCTAAATCATTAGCTGACAGAAGTAAACAGAATGTGTTTTACCTGAGCTGCTTCTCAAATTCATAGCATAGATTTGCGTGGGCCTCACTGCCATCACAGAACAGCAGTTGCAAACACCTCATTTCTCTGGGGAGCAACAAGTGTGCCCACTGCCCGGGAGGCAAGGCTGAGCACAGACTGCATCAACCTGGAAAAGGATGCAGCAGTTTGATCAGGTGGCACATCACCCATCCATTAAAAACAGGTGCCAGGCTGGCTAGAGACATCAACAATCACCTCAGGACCTGTGTGTTCTGAGGTGGCTGCTCTCCTCAGGTATTAATGCCCATAGCAGTTCCCTCTGGCACTTGTCTCTAAATGACTTTTGGGGGGAAATGTGGGGTGATGCACAGGCTGCCAAAAACTGACCTCTGAAAAGCCTCCAATTAAGACACAATGCCCTACCTAGGATTACAACTATTCACTGCAGCAGGGCTTCTGTTTCCAAGGCATTCAGTGCATGTCTCCTTACAGGTATCTCTGTTTTTCAATAAACCCTTGCTGCTTTCATTTCCTTTACCTTGCAACTCAACACTCATTTGTACTGAGCCGTCTCATTACATAAAGCTCGATGCTCTCAATGTCTTGCTGTGCAGTTTCCAGCTGTCCTATGCATTTATCACCCTCGCAAAGCCAGCATGGCTAGAATTCCGATAAGGGCTGGATTTATAGCACCTCCCCACTGCCCTGGTGCTCCAAGCAGAGTTCCTGTTTGGTTCAGGCAGGCTGACCAAACACATTCTCAACGACCACAGCTGGAGAGGATGTGAAGTTCTCTGCTTTTCATTTTCATCTAACCAGAGTAAGGCTCAAATCTTGCTTTTAGCAGACCAGTTCTCAACATCTTACAAGGGGTTTTCAGAAGTTATTTCAGGAATGATTGTAAGAAACTTTTCTCATCCTTTTAAAAAACCTTCTATTTCCAACACACAAAACGAGTACTATTGTACAGTAGTTCCCTCAAGCAGTCATTATTTTTAAAGGTATGCAAAACGTACCTAGGATGACAGCAAGACATGTCTGATAAGCAGCTAGTGAATATCTGATTACTTTTTGCTTTGTTTTGCTACAACGGTGTCGTGTTTACTCTAATAACTGTTATTAGAACAGAAAAATGAAAGTGACAGCTCTCCCCAGATATCTGCCTAGTATACACAGTACTGCTGAATTGAAGGCTGCAGACTGCATCATTTCTCCTAGAAGATGAGATGCCCCTGTTCATGCTCCTCGTATTAGGTCTTTCTTCCAGTGCAAAAAACTGTGTACAAAAGGACCATGCATTAGTAACACTGAGAGACTTCAACCAGAGCAGCTTGGACATGGATCTACACGTAAGGGACTGACACACCTGCTCACAGGCCCACACGGAGTTCGGTACGAACAGCCCACTGAGAAACCTCTGGTTCTGCCACTTAGTTTTCCACTAATCTTAAAAACCACAGTTCAGACAAGTTGTAGGTTTTTTTCTTCAAATTTGATATGCCATAAGGATGAATGAAGCCTAGGAAAACATCTGCATGGAAGATCATTTTATTGATGGATTGTGATGAATGCCTCTGTACATCACGCCCATTCAATGAAGAGGAGAAAGATTATGGAATGCTCCTGAAAGCCACATCCAGGCCCATGAGGGTTAAGGTGACTGGTAACAGTCAACACTGTAATCCTAGCCCAACCTGGGTGTCTTCTGTGATGAACTATAAGGACAAGGGAAAAGCAGTGGGCACGTACCCAGACTTACCGCAAAAACACACCTGTGGAGTGGATGGACAACATACAACGGGGGTGGAAAACGGGGTGGACTTCTGTGCTCAGACTTCAGTAGTCAACAATTTGAAATCTAGGACGTGGCCAGCTGCAAGTGCAATACCTCAGGAGCTGGTACTGGAGAATACCCACCTGGGTGGTGGGATGGAGCACGCTCATGTTTGCAGGTGACACCAATCAGTGCTGGTGGAGGACAGGAGCAGGACATCCCAAAACACGGGAGGAGAGAACTCCCATTCAGTTGGATCTTGACTGGCTGAAGTGATGTGCTGCTGGAAAGTTTGTTAAGTCCATTAGCCCTGCACATGAGAAATAAGAAACCAAAAGACCTGGGGCTAACAGTGGCCACAATGAATAGGAGTCACCAAAACTTGCAGCTACAAAGGCCAGCACTGTATGAGGCTGCACAGTAAAAGCATGGGCAGCAGGTTCAAGGAAGTTATTTTCCCCACATATTCAACACTTGTAAGCTGCATCTGGAATAACATTATCCAGTTTGGGGCTCCCCACTACACAATTAGACATGACCAACCTGTAAGAGGTCCAGCTGAGGACCACCAAGTCTGTTAGAAGGTTGCAGCTCATGACATGGCTCAAGGGAGCTGAGCTGGGTTTGTTCAGCTTGGAAATTAAGGCTGCAGGACCTGAAATCTTCAACTACCCAATGGATGGTTACAGAAAATATGGAGCCAGACTCTTCCAGTGGCAACAGGCGAGCTACAGCAAGAGAGAATCTGTACATTAAATAAAAGTTTGCGCTGAAGATAGTACAAAACCAAACAGGAAGTCAGAGGTTGTTGAATATTCATCCCTGGAAACAATCAAAATTTTATTGGACACAGCCCTGAAAAACTTCACCCCCTTTCGAAGTCAGCACTGCTCTAGTCAGGAGGTTGATCCATACGACCTCCAGAAATACCCTCCAACCTAAATTTACTCTATGGTTCTAAAAACTGAAAAGATCAATGCAAGCTTCACAGTGTGGCTAATGTAACAGACCAACTGTCTGTTATCTTATGCTGTGTGACTGTATTCCAATCCCTCAAGATAATTTCCATAATACCATCAATATTACCTTAAGCCCTCATTATCAAATAGTCCTGGCTGCGCAAGCGTTCAGCTAGAGATGATCTGTCAAACCAATAAATCCTAAAAGCAATGGTACTGAAGGTCAGGAGTGACATTTCTCTCTCTGCAAGTAAAGTTGCCAAATTCCAGGCTCTAGGTTTTACAAAAACACCTTGAAACCACACAGTTTGTATAAGATATACAACTCCAGTTCTGGCCATTTTCAGCCCCTCATAACAGCTCAGGTGATTTTTTTGACCTTATGTGTCAGACACATGGAAAAAAACAACACAACCCGTGGCTAATAGCCTTTGTAGGCATTAAGACATGTACCTTTCTATATACACATGAGCCAATGGGTTTTGAATACTGAGAGTTTGTCCCCAAAGCATGAGATATTTTTTTCTACAGCAGTAGCAGACCTGGAAGAACATTATTACCTTAGCTCAAGTTCGGGTTGCTTCTTTGCTTATGTTTTTATAGAAGTTCAAACCTCTAAGATCTGGAGACAATACCACAGCTGTAGCTTTAGGTTTTTCAACCACTAACTACATATCTACAGATTTTTCCAAAAGTTAACATTTATTCATAAGTTCATACTATCAGCAATCCTTTGATAGGAATTATGCTCTTAAAAAACAAGCTTAAAACAATAAGATGTGAAGCTAATAATGGTCTTCAGTTTATGAACACCTTATCCAAAAGCAGACGAGACATCTGTAACAAGAAAAAGTGTGGCAACCTCCTTTCAGCAGTGAAACAGAGGTCCTATGAAAAGGCTATATGAAAAACAGCTACTAAAAATGTGACTTTTGCACATGATTTGCACATTTTTTTCTGTTGTTTACTCCTTTCTATGCTTGTTACAAGCAGAATGACGACTGTTGCATCATACAGCTGTTTGTTTCCATCTTGTTGTAACCGGTGCTACTGTTAACATTCTCCACCACACCTTCTACGCAGAGAGACAGGAACATGCAATGCAGATTTACTCAAAGGTCTCTTTTCCAGTTGATGGTGATTACACATAACGACGACTTTATCGCGACAGAGAATGCAGGAATGGTTAAGAGGATATGCTCAGTGGCTAACAGCATACGCTAACCATATTTTCCCTGTTGTGTCTCGGATTCTAGGAGTCAGGAAAGAATACAGAACACTGGGATTCTTTAAGAAATCTTGTACTAGTCTACTTCTGGAACGATTAAACATCTGTGACAGATAGTCTATCCACTTCATATAGGGAAACATTTATGTAGTACCATGAGTTAAAGCTCGAAGGAAAGTAACAACTGTTTAAACCAGTTTACCAAAACTAAGTGTACATTGAGAAGAAAAAAATTTAACTGGAGGCAAAAAGAGGGTTTGTCTAGCTATAGCATAGACTCCTTCATAAATAAGTAAACAAATAATACTCTTAAGTTTGCTAGGGTGCCCGTTCAGCCACGTGCTTAACCAGAGCTTGCCTTTAACACCATTTTAGTCTTTAAGGAGCAGGAATTAAAAGTCTGTGCCCAATTTGCACTTAAAGCCCCCAAGACCCCGTATCTTTTGCCCTCCATCTTATTTCATTTTCTTTTGCACATCTTCCTCTTCCCAGGTAGCAGGCACAAATAAAAGAAAGCAAAGTTCCGTCTACCTGAGCTGAGTATTTTCTTTTTTTTTTTTTTCAGATGGATAATTCTGCCAGATAAATAAACTTCCAAATGTAAGAGAACAAGAGAAGGGACACAGAACAGTCAAGACAGCACACTTTTGTTTTTGTCAATATTTCTTTAAATCCCAATCCAGCTCCTAGTAAGACTGGACACTACTTACAACACTCCTAGAACTGCAGAAGAATGGAAACACAAGAGGGAGCGAGTGGAGAGGGGAGACAGCTCAGTGGCTGACTTCAGACATTCACATACACAAAGCCAGCATCCACTGGAGTCATTAAGGCCCAGATGCCCCACTAAGAGGAACAAACCCAAACACAAAGGTAGCACATGAAATGTATTTACCTATTTAAACACAGGCAGCTGGTCAAGCTAGAATGGGGAAGGTAACTGCTAATTCCTTGTACTACAAGGAAGGAATGGAGTAAAAAAACCCAAGCCCACGGGCAGGTTTTTGCTTTGTGAACCTCTGTCTGTGCTGCTGGTTAACAGTGGTAAGTATAAAAAAATCAAAGAAAAATAATCTATTTATAGAACAAGTCAGTAGTCTGAGACATTTAGAAAAAAGTAAAAACAAGTCCTTCTTTAAAAATGGATTTACTAAAACAACTGTCACCCAGGATGACCCCAAGCCCCTCTGGTCCTCTGGCAAAGCCAGGGGCGACTTCAAACAAGAACTGTTGCTGACTGTACACTGGTGCACATCCAGCAAAGCCAGCAGGGAGGGGGATTTGCACTGTGAACAGTATCTGCAGACTGCTTGTGGTATCACAGGAGGCCATGCCCGTAGCCTGGTGATACTGGAAATAGTTGAGTGAAACTTTTCACAGAAGCACATGTGCTCAAGCCCTCTGAGGTAAGTGGGCTGTCTTCTTTCCTTCCCATCCCTGGGTACAGATCTCAGAAGCTGGTGCCCTGGGTGCTGTACCTCCTCGCCAGCTCCATCCTGCGCGAGACAACTTTAATGTGCAGGAGTGCAGAACTCTAAGCAAAGCCTAGAAAAGGAGAGGGCATCCCCATGGAAAGGGAAGCACTCTGCTCTTCCCAAGTTCTGGTCTAGCTAGACATTATCAATGTTTTCTGGCCCTCCTCAGGACAGGAAGATCGGCTGTTTCCCACCGAGGAAAAAGTTTTGCCTAGTGGAGTAGAGTTGGGTTTCTTTTTTGGTAAACAGAACCTTTGCTGATTTCTGAGATTATGAGCTCCTCTGCCCTTTAGCTACAAAAGAGAAATGAAAAGAAATTCATCCACTTGCTCCCATCCTTATAGTGTAGTGTTAGCTGCCTGGATATGGAGGCAATTTAACTCTCCCAATACATTGCTCAACACTCTGGGCTGGCACGGAGAGGCAAAAGATAACCTCGGAAGTCACCTCCTTAGGGTAACCTGATAGGCCCAAAACCTCCAGCTCGTGCCCACCAATTCCAGGCCAGCTCCACTGCCAACATGTACTTCTAACAGCCTGAAGTGTCTAATCTAACAGCCTCGAGTTTGCTCAGTCTCTAAGAGCAACAGCCACACTCAAAGATGGAAACACTCAAGTCAGAAAACACTGGCTGGAGCTCCTAATCAGGCGGTGTCTGCATAGATGAGTCAGTACCACTGTGCCTTGACATTCCCATTGTATGAAGGAAGCCAACTGTAAGGAACGGACCAACTCTGCTGCAGGTCTGTACATCCTTGGAAGTGAAGCTCAGTGGCTACATTAGCTTCAAACCCTCTCTTCCCGTAGGGTTTCAGTGGTCCATTTCCCAACAAGTTCTGGGCATCGAGTAGTTGCTAACTTGTCTCCTTAAGATCTTCCATTGGTAGTTTGTAGCTCAACAAGAAGGGAGGAGGTGGTGCGTGAGCAGGGCTGCTCGGTCCCTGCATGGGTTTCTTTGCACAGTTTATACAGATGTAATCCTCGTTCTCAGCCATTTCGGGAGAGACACCGACACAGACTTGATGGAACCACTCATCGCAGCCACCGTCACACTGCACCCAGTCCACCTGCAAGAGAGCACAGCAGCAACACCGGGCACGTTACAAGGAAGGGCAGACAGGCACAGTTTACATGAAGAAAATACCTTCTATTGAACCCAACTGAGGTGCCTAGCACCTAACAGCTTTCGGGCACAAATTAATGCCCTACAGAGCATGTTCTAATAACTGCTTCGGTTTATTAAAAAATAACTCTCTTCCAACAAACCTCTTGCGTCTTTTGACCACAACAATACAAATACACACTACTACTATTGAGGAAGACGACTCATCTCTCCTCAAATAAAGAGAGGTGTGCTAGAACACATTTAAAATAGGAGGACACTCAGGGACATTACTTCAGCATAGATGAAAGTCTACAAATGCACATTCTAAATTATGTACACCCCCTTCGACTGCATTATCAAATGCCAGCTTTTGAAGCCTAAAAATTACAGAAAACAAAAGGACTTGATGCTTCTTTTTGGGGGGGGGGGGGGGGAAGAGCCATGGGACAGCAATAGCTTTAATACTTTGCTACCAGCTGGATATTGGGTATACAGCTGGCTACCAAATACCAAAAAATGCACACACAACTGTAACTCCTAAACATTATAACATTTATCCTCGAGTATTTCAGACTTTGAGCTGAGCTTGCTATAGAACAATTAGGAAAAACATAAAAAAGTAAATTAAAACTTAGGAAGCAAAAAAGATTACTTATTTGATTTCTGCAATTCCCTGAATAAAAGGGCATGTTAATTTGAGCCAGTGGGCAGAAACTGTGATCTGCAGGATAAGAAACACAGATTCTCCATTCTAATGGCATGCCTTGGTACAGCTATAAAAATTGTTACTGCTGTAGTTCTGCTTTCACCTTACAGAAGAATGTGGTAACACATTAGGAAAACAGCACATCAAAATGAAGAAACATTATCTTTTACATTGTTTGTAGTTTGTAACAAACTACTCCTGAACATATTTTCAAAGTGACTAGTAATGGTCACCAACAGTTGCAACTCCAGTCATTACATTCCTGCATCTGCCATGTTTTTACTTGTGTGACAAGTACGTATGTATGGCGTTCACCTGTCGAATGCACAAAAGTACATCCAACCTTATGGCAAGGCAGTCATTCCATTAAAAGCTCTGATTACACAATCAGGAATTTTACTCAGTTTCGTTCATGGAAGTTTGACAAATTTAGTACAACCATATTTACAATAGGAGCTTAAAGGCACTCTCCTCATGCTTGCAATCTCAATTTCCATAAAAATGTACTAATATGGGGTAAATACCACCTGTGAAGTGAAGAGAATACAAAGACTATCATCTTTTGAGTGACTGTAATTTCTATCCTTGATCTAAGTTTAAGACTTCAAAACTGGTCTTTTAACTGGTTTTTTTGGGACTGTTCCAATAAAGACTTGAATTTCAATTCTGCACAAGAAGTAAGTTCTTTGTATTTGCACTTGCTCCTACTCTATCTTCTGAAAGTCAGTGCAGTATAGCCTCAATCCCACAGTTACTTGGGATGTGTTTTTTCTACTTTCTAGAAAGCAGAAAAAAAACATTTTGAAAAAACTTTTTTTGATCATCATTATTCTGTGTTAAAAGCTGACAATTAGGACAGGCAATACTACTGAGACAGGCAGATCAAGTTTGTCATAATAATCCAGTCAGGTCTAAAATCACTGATTATTCATCTCCAACAAGAAAAATTCAGCACTGAAGCTGGTAGATCACTCAGCCTACAGCATCACTGTTCACAGACTGTATGCAAGAAATACAGAAAATTTACTTCATTTAGGAACATCGCACATCCCACTCCTGCTCAGAAACACAGGAACATTTCCATCTGAGTCAAAGAATTAATCCTTTGATTCAGCCAATGCATGTTGCACATAGTCAACAAAAAATTACACAGCCTGAAGAAGTTAAACTTCCTGACCAAGACCTTTACCCAGATTCTAATTTTCCATCTTTTCCTGTTTTAAAGTACCTAAGAGAGTAAGGAAGATCTACAGTTTAATCCGCTCCATCTACACCTCGTGTGCCTACCCAAGTACTACTCCACCCTCTCACATTTCTAATCACACCACTTTGGTTTCTCACGCTGTTCAACCTAAATGTTATATGGCAAGAGGGAGTTTGACTTCGCATGGAATCGCCTGTGACAGGACTAAGGGAAAACTCACTTTGTCCTTGCAGGGCCTTTGGCAGTTCTGTGCAGCACACACGGCATTCTCGTCATCCGACTCTTCTGCTCCTGACCAGTCGTACTTAGAAGGAATATCTAGAATCTTCTTCTCTCTTTTTTTCTCTGTGCTCTCCTTTACTAGTTCTACCTTGGCAACAACTGCCTTCTCTCGCTTCTTCTTCCGCTCCTCTTCCTTAGCCAGTTTCTTTGCCAGCTTGTTCAGCTCCTTTGTCTTATCCATGGTGAGTTTTAGCTTCTTCTTCTTAGGTTTTTCCAGTTTTTTCAGCTCTTTAGATTTTTGCTTCATATCTCCAAAGAACTGTTCTGCTCTCTCTAGTTTTCGTTTCCGCTTCCTCTCAGAAGAGTCTCTCCCTCTCATTTTCAGCGGTTTTTCATCCATGCTGTCATCCTTCATGGAAAGAGTGAAGAGACATTTTTATTCAAATGCAAATTTCCTGCAAACCTGTTGTCTGAGAGATGTACTTACCTCTACCATTACGCTGACAAGGTATGAAGAAACCTGCTCAGTTACAGTTTAAAATTCTAAGCAAAAAGGCATTTAACTTTATTTTCACCATATTTGAAAAAAATTCAGCGTTACCAACTGTGTCAAAGTAGAGTCAATCAAAAACACCCAGTGGAAAAAGTAAATCATGAGCAAGGGTAAGGAGGCAAAATAAGCAATAATTACAACTCCTTTCTCACATTGTTTTTTAATAGAAATTGAGAAGATTAATCACTTGTTAGATGCTCTTGCTTATTTTTCATCCGAGGTCAGCCTTGCCTGTAATTATTTTTGAGAGAAAGCAACTGCTGTTTTGGAGA
Source organism: Pseudotriccus pelzelni (assembly GCA_035584735.1). Taxonomy (NCBI): domain Eukaryota; kingdom Metazoa; phylum Chordata; class Aves; order Passeriformes; family Tyrannidae; genus Pseudotriccus; species Pseudotriccus pelzelni. The sequence goes on from JAWMRA010000041.1 coordinate 65,671,603, forward strand.
TTAAGACAATGTAATTGGTGAATTCTTAAAATGGATCATAAACTCAAGCGAGAGAAAAAAGTAATATCAGATATTTGAAAAGCTTCCAAACTGGCAGACATTGTAAATATCCTGGCGTCATCAACAGCTCTTAAATAACAGATTCAGATCAGAAGCGAGGCTTAAAATTGGCAAACCCTGTCCCTGCAGGTAGCATTCACAGTGATGAGTCCTATTTATATCTGAAAGATTCACATGTATAGCTCCTCTGTACAAACAGGATTGACTCAATTCAGGTAATCCAGCTATACACTTAAATAATTATTAATAGATTAAGAACATAACTACAAGGGAGTAAAGACACTCTGTTTACTGTACATTACTTAATATAGCTACTCCACTCCAAACCAAATCCTCTCAAGATTATTTTACGAAAGTCTACTTATTTTGTATGTAAACAGACAAGGAAAATATTCAATTCAAAATGAGTAGTTCTGGTCAAACAAGTATTCATAAAGGTTAACCAGAAAATGTCATAATCCCACACCCCTTACCCAGCTCCCATGAAAAAAAAGCTTTGCTTAACTCTTAATATAACAGTCTGGAATACTATTTATAAATTGTTATTTGCTGGCATTTAAACTGTTCTTCAATTAACTCCTTGCCAAAACTATTACATTAAAAAACATTAAGTTTAGGAAGCACTCAGGTTGAAAAGGGGTAAAGCAGCAGTAGTTGGGAGGTTGGGTCAGTTTTATACTACTGTCCTAACCGATGGCAGTTTGGCAACACTTTTAACTCATCCAACTGTATATGGAAGGCACTCAGGAAACGAGACACCAATTAACATGCTCATCTAACCTTCGCACATGTAACCTTCCATCTTGTATTACTGTACCCCACCGAGAAATGAAGAAAGAGCCATCTTCTATGTGCTTCCTGTGCATAACCCAAAAAGCAATCACACACTCCATAGCTACACATGGTCAAACTGACCCCTAACGGCAGCTGACAGGTGATAAAGAAGGGGTTCCAGTCGAGTTCTTCAACACAAGAGTTCACCTGTTCCAGCACACACTCCTCGCCCACTGCATGAATGTGGCCAAGTGATTTTGACTTGACCTCAGAATCGGCAGATAAACCCACCTGATTCACTGTCAGCTGAGCAAAGCAATCAGGACACCTTCAAAGTAGATTAATAAAAAAACGTCTATGTCTACGTCATTCTGAGGAAGACCAGGAATCTTACTACCTGCACTACCAAACCATGTTTTACTAAAAAATAAGTGTTCTTTCCCCAGTAACAAAGTTTAGTAACATATAAGTATCAAGTTATATAAGCTATGTGTAGACTTTCTACCTTCCTAAATGGTTTTTTGTAACTCTTTTGCAGATTAGTTCTGTTTCCAAGCACAATCAAGAGCAGAATTTAGTTTCCTAACCCCGTATTTTCTAAAATAAGGTTTGCATATGGAAGTGCTTGAGAAAACTGTTCTAAATATGGTTAACTGTGGAGGACAGTGCTATGGCATGAGTGAACAAGAACTGAAATTGTGAGTCTCTTATTCTGTTATTTTCTGGAATCTACTACTCCCCTCAGTTGAAATCCAAACATGTCAAGCAATCAGGCACCAAGATTGTATTAAAAAAAACCCCACCAACATAATGTAGTGGGATTTCTGTTCTACACCAGAGTATTTCCTCAAGTTCCATACCTCCATGACATGAAGAAACCTCTCCTCAGAGGGTGGGTGAGTCGCCTGTAAAATCCGCCAGATGTGCTGAGTTTCATCCAGCGACACCTCCAGTAGATCTCCCACCATCATTAGATCTTCCAGCTGAGCTTTTGCTCCAGGTGACAGCTCCAATACAGGGGGCTCCAAACTGCGAGGTACCAGTGGACTCTTCCGAGGCTGCTTCCTTGGAGTGCTAGAACCTTTCAGACAGGAGGCAGGTCACAGAATCAGTAAGGCTGGAAACGACCTCTAAGACCATTGAGTCCAACTGTTAACCTGGCACTGCCAAGCCCACCACTAAACCATGTCCCCAAGTGCCACATTCACATGTTTTTCGAACGCTTCCAGGGATGGTGATTGCACCATTTTCCTGGGCAGCCTGTTCCAACGTCTGACCACCCTTCCAGTGAAGGAATTTTTCCTAATACCCAGTCTAAACCTCCCCTTGGCAAAGTCATACACAGATAAAAGGAAGAGATGAAAACCAAAAGAAATTACACACTTTTTACCATACTCTAAGGATGGAGACAATCCCAAGCAAAATGCATTAACACATTTATATATCAGACATCAGGAAACCAACTGCAATGTAACTCTACTGCACCTTCTTACAGACATATTCCTGTACAACTAGCAGGGGTAACAGAGCAGTTCCCCTCCTTACTGACTGCTCATGCCAGTTATCTATTTAATTTTATCTCAACATGCACAAAAGGAAATACCTTGAGAGCAGCTTTTAGAAGCAGACGAATACGCGTGTTCGGCACAGAAGGAAGGAGCAGTCCACATGTGTGTCACCACTTCTTCCGATTTAATAGGGATTTCCTCATCACAAAACAAATTAGGCTCCAAGCTGCTAGAAGATTTTACACTGGCATTGTCCTGAAAGAGACCCATAGAAAACGTGCAACGTCTGGATCCAGAAGATACCTACTTCAAAGGAAATTCTACTAAGACTGAGCTGTTCCTGAAACCCGACTATGAAACTCCCCACCAAAGACATCCAGACCACATGCAAAAGCTACAGATTACATCCCTGCTTAAATAGTGGACGAATACAGGAACTAAGGAGATAGGTCAGTACATTTATAGTTACTACAAGAGAAGCACTTGGCAAGTTTCCTCATTCAGCAGTCCCTCAAGTATGGTCTTCAGAAGTCAACATAACCAAAGGATGCTTACTCTTAGCCTACGTAATTTATTATTTTGCTTGAAAAAACTGACTGCGAGACCATAAAAACTGGCATCTGTAGTAAATGTAGGGGTGTGCTGAGTAAATAACTGTGACTATAGAAGGATCTTACAGGCAAGGTCCAGCACAGGAGCAAATATCAAAATAATGGCAATCAAACATTGCCCTGGGATTGGGACTTTTATGTCAGTCTTCAATCATTTTAAGACAGGACCAAACACTAAAAGAAGAGGGCTGTAATAGCTGTGAATATTTCCACAAACAGAGTAATTGGCTTGTGCTCAGCAAAAGGAGTTGTGTAAGATGCTGAAGACGCTCGAGGTATTGGATAAGATGGACGTTTGACTGTTTGGATACATCACACTGAAGTGGGACATACACCTCCAGGTGCAGCTGGACCCATTAGGACGAGGTTAGGAATCTCTTGGCAGTGGGAGCAGCTTTGTTTGACTCTGCATTACATTAGGCAGAGAAAGCAAAAGGAGCACAAGCCCACCTGAGTAGATTCCCTGATGCTCCCTACTACTAATTTCTCCCTCTTCTTACTTGCTCCTGGGGGTGAAATTAGCTAGGATAATCTCCTCAACCAATCTATTTTCACAGCACTTTGCAGAACTCAGCTACTCCATTGCGTGTGTGATGAAACGGGACAACAGGTTTAACATACTTAGCGCACTGTGTACAACTGAAATCTTTCAGAAAACATTAAAAACAAAAAACTGGCTTAAAAAAAGAGAAAGGCTACAGAGCAGTTATTGACAATATTTACCTGAAGATTAGTTGTGTGGGTCCCAAAATGGCCAACTCAGGAAATTGTACCACCCAGACACTGTCATTTCATGACATAAAAAGGGAGTTTAAGAATGGTAATCTCTCTCTCTCTGGCTTTCAGTTACACGTTTGAAAGGAAGTCAAGTGCACACTAATGATTTCTGTACAGAATTACAAGTGGGAAATTTAAAATGCCCAGATGAAAAGGTAGAATAAATATACTCAGAAAGAAGATATTTCTCCCTACCCCATAAAGTTTATATCTCATACAGTATCTTGTTATGGGTATCTCATTATACTACATTAAAGAAAGTTCAGGACTAATATGTAAATTGATTTTTTTTAAAGAATCACCTTTTAGTGGCCATAGGCAACAAAGGTGCAAAGAAATGAGAAAAATACAAGACACAAAAATGAAAATTATAGGTGAAGAAAATTCACAGTAAATTTGACCAGTGAATTATCCTTATTGAAACAAATCTTAAAACTAATCTAGCTACTGCACTCATAATGAAGTATTTACTGGCAAGAACAATGTTTTAATTAGAAGACACACTATGATCAAACAGGCGTTTTTCACATGTATTTCCATAACAACTGTGCACTTGAGAAGCCAGAGAATGTGGTTTTTGAAATAGTCTATGGATCCTTGGGAATTCAGGGATTACTTCCACAAAAAGTTAAGAGCAAATTCATACACAATGCATCATGATCTACATTTTTTTTTTAAACACACTGGAAAATGTTTATGCATCACAATCTGAAAAAAACTCAACCCAGTCTAAAAATATTTAATTTCTGAGCAACTTTGCTACTTCTTTTGAACTTTGTTTCTCCTAGTTCAAACCTAAAGCATTTGGTTGCCTGAAAAATTTGTTTTCTATTCCAAACACGATAGTTGACCTAATAAAAGACTTCTAGTCCCTAGCAGCTTTGCTTCAATGGTTTTTTACTTTTAGGTTTCTATAATTACATATAGTGATGGAGATCCAAATCAAAAGGGTTAAGTAACAGATTTTTAAATGATGACAACAGAATCACTAAACAAATGAAATGATGCTCCTGCAAAACTCTCAAATCCTGACAAGCATATGCCTTCTTGACATATGCTTTATCACAGCCTCAGAAAATGCCACATCTTTCAGAAATGCCTTATTACGACTCCTGAAGCAAAAAACATTTTGGAAATTATTTTTGTATATAAAATGAATTTAATTAAAAAGCTGTACCACCCAACTGCAATGTACTCTTGTTGGCATTTCACATGGGACTGTAAGAAAAATCTGCACAAATCTCCAGAGAAACAAAACACTAAAAATAGGCGATTGCAGCAAACCATACCTGGAGAATGTGCTGTCCCTTTATAAACCAGAATATCTGCCTTAGAAGAACTTACATGACCACACTGTCTCTTAAGATAGCATCTTTTAAGGTAAAGATGACACTATTGCTAAAAAGAAAACACTGCTCGAGAATAAACAGTGGCATTGCTTTTGTCTCTACATTTATCAAAAGGACATTTCAACACATGGAAAACACTTGGTCATCTCCACAACTGCCTATTCTCATGGAAGTTCTCTTCTAGTTAAAATACTTGAAAAATTTGACTGCAGGTACAATATCTGAACTGAATCCAGACGCTAATTTTACAACACGATCCAGACATCCAGTATCGAATATTTCCACACGCCAAAAATGGAACACATGTACTCCCTTTATATGAGAGTTGAATGAAGAGAAAGGTATGAAAGCATCAAAGAAGCTCTGACATCAGGAAAGTTCTTAAATAGCATGCAGGTTTCAAAGACTAATTTTTTTACTGTAGCAAAAACTGTTGAAGAGCTCTCCATATAGACACATTTATGACTCAAGATATCTTTGAATGGGGCATAAGGACTATGTTCATCCTCCATAGTATTATAAATACAAATACCTTTGTAAGTTTATCTTTTTCCTTAGCACTAAAAAGCACCTTTCAAAATTCACATAGGTTTGGAAATTTCAGATAAAAACATTAAAGAATTTCCCTCACAACTGAGACATTCAGATAAAAATCAAGTACTTCTTCTGCAACAGCAGCCAGGGCAGAATACACACAGATAGCTTAGGATACAAAAAATATTTTGAAATAAATGAATTAATAGAAGATAGGTGCTCTGGATTAATTCCATGCAGACCAATTACACTTACCTTTATGTCATAGCCATATGTCTCCCTGATGTCTTCATCAGAGTCTGTCTCTTCATCATCATAATCCAAAGTCTGCCGTGGGGACGAGGACACGCTCCCTATCACTCTGTTAAAGGCTGACTGCTGAAAGCTAGTCAGGTGTCCCTAACAGAAAAATGAAACATGGGAAAGAAACCATAAACTTTCCAGAAAAATCTGTAAGAAAGCTAAAGAGTTACTGACAAAGAAGGCAAAGCTTCCATTAGATTTTGATTCCGTGTTTTTGAATAACAGGGACTAGAAAGATCTAGATACTGCTGTTCAGTGCTACCAATTACAGCTTGTGGTTGCACAAACTTCTTTAGCACACAACTCCTGGCTCCAATCTCAAGATGAAGAGGTCAGCTGTGAAAGTACCACTGCCTTCCTACAGGCCTCACCAAAATTTACTAATGAGACACTTAAGGCCTAGGAATGACAATCCATGAGAAACTGCAAATACTGAGACCCTGGATTCTGTCAAGAGGAAAACAGAATTGGAACAAAAAAGTAGCAACTGCTTTACACACCTTCATGCCCATACCCAGCTGTTATGACTGACGTGATGTTTCTTACAGGCACTTTCAGCAGTTGCTACTGACAATGAGCACAAAGCCACAGAGCTGTTCCTGCAGCAGCACGCAGCTGACAGAAGCAGCCAGAGCCTGACGAGCTCCAAACTAAGTAGTTTCAACACAGCTAATCCTCAGCTTTTAACTCTCCTCCTCTCTCCCCCAGGCTTCTCCAAGACAGATAAGGCATTTCGACACACTGAATTAGGACAGGCACAGTAAAGAGCAAGATACCCCCACCCGTACCTGCAGGTCGGGGTTAGCTGCTGCTTTCTGTAGCTCTGCACTGATGATTTTCTCTGTCTTCTCCCGTGCCGCCTGCTCCACCATTCTCTGGCTGAGCACAGAAAGCTTGGCCAGAGCAGAGGACAGCTCGTCAGTGGCCAGTGCCTGCCGTGCTCGGTCCTGCCAGCTCATGGCCCGTTCCGTCAGGCACTGCAAGGCCTCCCCCTCTGGCAGCCGCACCGGCAGCTTCTGCAGGGACACCAGCAGGGACAGGATCGTCTCCAGCCGCGGCCTTCGGGAACGCATGCAGAGGGGACACAGGAACTTCACTTCTTTGGCCTGCCAGCTGGAGCCCTTCTTCTGAGAACTTGTTTTGGGAAGGGGCACGCAGCCGCTATGGAACCAGTCTTTGCACAGCTCGCACTGCAGCATGAACCCGCTCGCTGTTTTGCGGCAGATACAGAATTTGACTTCTTCGATTCGGTCCACCATAGTCATCTTGGCCAGGTTAGCTGCCCTGAGAGCATGCATGGCTTCAATCTCCTTCTGTTCCCGATCCTTGAATACAGCCACCTACCCAACAAGGACAAAAAGCAGGTCATGACATTCACAGCTAAGAGATTTCATTTTATTACCAACACAGGAAAAGAAAAGCCAAACCCAAACATACCAAGATATTTTCCTATTTAAACTAGCCCAAAACTTAGGAGTTGTGTGATCTAATTAAAACCTTAGCTAAGATACCTCCTCCTCAATTACTCATTACTCCCTTGAGTCCTTCTGACAAAGATACTATGTAAACTTAACATAACCTTCTCAATATCTACAAAAGTTTCTGAAGTTTATAATTATATCAGTCAAAAGGCCACCAGAAGAACAGGTTTTGATTCCAGGGAAGAAGTCAGAATCTGTTCCATCCATTTGCCTACTGAGACAATGCAGCTGAGCAGTTTCAGTGTTGACTCAGCACAGAAGCATGTGAGTGACCACATATTTTTCAAAGTAACTTGCATTTCCTCAGTGTTTCCATTGAAGTAACTATAACAAAGCATACTACAGTAAAACAGACTGTGTACAAGCCATATTAATGAGCCTGTATATATTCTCTTTGTCCCCAGAGGAAGGGCAGCCAGATGACAACAAAGTCATCTGATAAGCTGCATGAATATCCTCCTAAGAAGGAGCAATCAAACAAAACACTCCCTCCAGTCCAGTGTCTACGACCATGCATTTACAGGCTGCCCTCAAAGTTGAGCTAACCAAATGTGTCTTGGTACTGGTTAAGGCAGAGCTGCACCTCACTGCACATTACTGCAACGTGATTTCAGTACACGTTAATATTAGATGAGCAGCCACAGATATTAACCCAAGAGCATTTAAGAATTACACACAGCCCAATTCATATTAAATATCAGCACTTACACTGAACTGTGCTTCCCTCTACTTTCACTGCTGCTAAAGCAGAACCATATTCTCATGTCAACCATTGTACTATGAGAGACCTGTTTCACTGAGATTGATTTATCAGTTCTTTCATAAGATTTCTACATAGATTAGAGACAAGGTATCAGGAGATACCACCTTTCATTGCTCCTTACCACAGCTGCAGTGTCTCTGGCCTCCTCCAGCCCATCCTCCAGTTCACTTAGGGATTCCAAGTCAAGATCTTTTTCCTTTTCCTTCTCCATCAACTCCTTTGCCCTCTTCCGCCTATTCTTACTGCTCCCGTAAACACCAATGTCAGTCCGAGGGCTCAGAACCTGTAACACCAAGAAAACTTATACTGTCAGAGCCAAGGATGCCAAGAACAGAAAAAAGTTCTAATATACAACCTTGTGATATCAGGGACACCATATGAGAACATCTAATAGAGAAATTACAAAAACGGCACCAGAGAGCAGGAAGTACTCAGCAATCTAACACCTCTGACATCTGTCAACTAATGCTACAAGAGAATAAACAGGAAAGGATACAAGTATTTCATACTTGCGAAATTTGCGTGTGATCAGTACCACCATAACGTGGTAGGTCAAATTGAAAGCCACTAAGTTTTCGTGGTTAAGCTGCCATACGAATAGTTAACCAAAATACTGTATGCAGTTAGATATTAGTAGTTTAACATTCACTTCAAGGGCCTTTATCAATCACAAGTCTTAAAAATCTGACATTATTTCATATGCGCATCAGCAGTTTGGTGGCTGAAAGAAAACTACAAACATGCTGTGAGCCTTTTAATATCAAATATAAGAGGCTGCAAAGCACTTTCAAGGACAAGAATAAAATTTGAAATTACCTTGACTAGTTGGAACCCATACTTAAACATGAAATCTAGCAGTTAAATTCAATATAGGAAAATTCAAATTGCTACATTTAGAAAAATGCAAAACCAGAACATATTAAATAACTAGTTAGGCAGAAGAATATAGAGAAAAAATTTGTATCTAGAGTGTATGACAAAGCAAACAAATCAGTGTGATGTTGTTGCAATAGGGGCAGATCCTACTGGGAAACATCAAACATCAGTATCCCCTTTGAGACACAAGATGTAATTATTGCACTTCACATGGCACTGGGGAAGCCAGAGAGAGAGGATGCTGTCTAGTTTTGGACATAAGTGAAGACAAACTGCACAGAATTAACAACAATATAAGAGAATGCAAAATATAGCAGTTGACCAAACTTGAATTGTTTTCCCTAGAAAAGGGAAGCCTGTCAAGTAGATATGATAGATCTTCAAACACAATTGATTTTTATTAAAACAAAGATAGTGACTAGATTCATTGAAGTGAAATAAACAGTAGCTGACTTAATTTTTCTTATAGTTAAACAGTTTGTAAAATATATAATCTATTTTCTTAACATTTAAGCAGTGAGGCTTCATCAATTCATCAATTTAAGGTATCGTCTGTGTCCTTTTCAGGCCTACATTTCTACACTGACAAAAAGAAATCCTTTGCTTTCCCTCTTCCTTCGAATGTAACAGATGAAGTTGTTCATACATAAACCACAACTAACCAATCAGACTTTTTACTTTTTTCTTTCTCTTCACCTTTTCATTCTTTTCACCTGAGAACAGCTGAAATTCTATTTTATTCTGAAAAGGAGCTGCAATCCACTGTAGCTGAAGCAGGTGTTCGCTCTGGACCACTGAGGGCCATCAAGGTCAGTTTCTGAGGGCTGACAGAAGTGCTGCTCACCTGTAGCAGACTGTAGCTCGAGTTCTTCTTCAGGAAGGTCCTTCCTGTGCGCTCTCTCCAGGCTCGTGCTGCAGCTACCTGAGACTCCAGCTGTGGCAGCGCATCCAGACGCACCGGTATTGGGCGGCCTTTGGCAGACAAGCTCTCCAGTTGCTCCAAGTAGGCATAGTTGTTCCCATTCTGGGGTGAAAGAAATTTTTCTAAGCCAACAGTTCCACCATGGTATCAGTTGCTAGCTTACTTTCAAGCCATACGCTATTTTGTCACTGACTACAATAGATTTCCATACTAAAGGAAAGGAAGGCAACATTTCCATCTTAGTGTTATTTTACAAATCCATCTCATATAGCTTTTATTGTAACAGTTGTGGCCAGCTGGCTTAGGTAATAAGACAACACTCCATTTTTATATGATTGTCTTAAATGCTGTCTGCTTAACAGTAAGCTATTACATGTGAGTTGTACTCAGGCTGATGTGAAACCCATTGGGATTATGAGTTCAACTTCCAACAAATACCCGATATAAGACTAGCAAGTTGTAGTCCAGAGATAAAAACACCTAGAAATATCATGGAAGTCTGGATCAAGTTCTGTGGGTAGACTAATAGAAGGGAAGGCTACTGAGTTAATTCATCTATTTCAGATAGAAAATTCTAGCCACCAGTGCCATTAAACCTTACACCATTTTGGGGAGAAAACACAAATAAAAAGCATTTCCACAGCCAGATTCAAAACTGAAGACCTGTGAGCAGAGCCTCCTATGCTGCAGCAGAGTATCTCCACTGACAGTATGCCAGACAGTTTCAATACCAAATACCACATCATAATGAATTTTCCAGCTTTTACATCCCACTAAAATGCATAATAGGAAGGGAAATAGAAATTGGGATAGCCAACGGGGAAACGAGCACAGAAAGAAAATTATATTCAAGCACACCAGCTATACATTTAACAGCTATAGCAAACCTTTCCCCTCAGGTCACCTTTGTGGGTAGAGGTGCTAGGAATAAAGGACATGTCTAAATAAATGCAAGCAGAAGATTCCAGTCCCTGCTGTAACCCCTACCTGAATGGCCTCCACTTTGGCTGTCCAGTCTCTAGCCCGCTGCAGGGCTTCTTTCAGTGCCAGCACATTGGGCAGGTAAGCAGGGATGTTCTTTGCTTCATTCACGATGCCCTCCAGAGCCATCATACTTTGGCGTGGTCTAGAGTAAGAAAAACCCAGTTCCAGCCTTCTCTCAAAATGCCAGTTAACTACAGCCATAAATCTGACAGGCTGGTGATGCAACTTCATCACTACACTGCAGTGCAGGACACCATGGCTCTATGCTTGGAGGGCGCTACCAGCTACCAGAGAACACGAGGTGAGGAAGCTGATGGACTTTGCACAGTCAAGTTCAAAAGGGCACAGCATCACAGCTCCCTAACATCAAGAAAGCTGTCCTGGGTAGCACACTCAGGGTTCTTTGTTGAGGGGGATGAATAGCAAAGACAGCAGCAACACTCACAGCCTCCTGCCGCTGTGCAACATGATAGGGAATCAACACTTCTGCAATTCATCAACAACCTCAAATCCCACTCTTGAGCAATTTAACTGCTAGGAGGTAAAAAAACACCCCGAAAGAACAAAGGCACTACAGCTGCAAAGATCCGACACTTCACCACACTCCTCAAAAGAGGATGAGAAACACAGAAGTGTGTGACCTGTAAGAACAGTTTGCAAAGGAACACTCACCTGGCCTGCAGGCAGACCTTGGCCTTCTCCTCCCACCTCTCTGAGACTGTGAGCAGCTCCTGCAGCTCAGCCATGGCTTTCTCTACAGCATGGTGTGGTGCCAAGCCCACACCCGAGTCAATCAGCTTCTTCATCACATCCAGGGTGACTCTCTGAGGATCCAAGAGGGTGGACCTCACCTCATCCAGCCACCGTGCCTGCTGCAGTTCTTGCTTCAGCCTTGGCAGCTCAGGAAGTTCTACATAAAGGCCAGAGCCCAAGTCTATTAACTCCTGCAGCTTGGAAGAGTCTGGAATCTCATCCATCATAGCTTCTTGAGCACGCTCATGAAATTCTTCCACATCATCAAGCAGATTCTGAAGTAACATACAGTACAAATCAATTAGGGAAAAATGCCCACAGAATCAAAAGGGAGATCTGACTGAGGGATCAGTCAGCTGTGAATTTGTTTGTGATCATCACATCATCAGTCAGAGCTTCTACACACCATGCCAGCTAGCTGTCACAAGCCATCAAGTCTGACACATATTAAGTAACAGACCATCTAACTTATTTGATGGCCTAATGTTTCATACCCGAGGCATATTAGCTGCATCGAACTCTACACCCAAAATAGTATGACTGCAAATGACTACAGATCCCAACAAAACAGAGTATTTAGCACTGCCCAGTCAACAGATTTTTTAAAGTAGTGGGAAGAAAGGGGACTTCCGCAAACAGATCACCATTTCAATACAGTGTCGGGGCATTACAGTAATGACAGCAATACACAGCAGAACAAGACGTGCTGAGGAGAAATAACAACCCAGAGATGTACAAGGGCATGAATTACAAAGATCACTGAAGTAATGATATTATTCACTATTTCCTAAACTTAAAAGCAGAGATTTATTGCACAAAGGAAAGAAATGAAAATGCAAAGCCCTGTTCTTAAAGGAGACAATTTCACAGAAAGCCAACTGCACTGCTGCAGTTGTCCTCATCCTCATGTTTTGGCACTGCAATGAAAAAAACCAAAGCCAGCAGACAGGAAAGAATCTCTGCAGGAGATTCATTCAAGGACATTCAACCAGTATACTCAATTGATTCACTCTCAAGTCTCTTACACAAAGACAGGTATTTCTGACAGCAATCGATGGCAAAATGAGGAGCAAAATCTGTATTTCCTAACCCTTAGCTTCCTGCCCTTTCTGGCTGATGCTTCTTCTCATGAAACCAGAAGGCATTTATAAGAAAGAACAAGACCCACATTATAAAGATCTTGATTTAGGGAACATACACTGAATGCTGCATAGTGACAACAGTAAATTATTACAGTTTAATAATTACAATGTCTTTTGTGTTAGAAAATACTCATCAACCAACATGACAATTATTTTGCAATTCATTATGATGGATAATCGCATTCAAATGCCATGCTGAAAGCTAGTGAGTGCTTAGACATAAATGATCATTATTTGACTTCATTCATAAACTAAAAGACTACAGTTTGTAACCAGTAAAATGATACTGTTTATTTACTGGCTAGTGATGATGTTGAAGCTTCAAGAACATGCACAGGCAGAGTACTTGAACTAGAACCAGTTTCCTACTGCTGGAGTTCGGGGGAAGAAAGACTAGTTATGAGAAAGTACTTAGACAAAAATACAAATTAAAACTGTTAAGAGTTTATTGTACACCTGCAGCTCTGTCCTCTATGAATGATGTTTTAATTAGAAGCAGGTTTTAAACACATTACAAACAAAAAAGCCCTTTACAAACAATTTTACAGGTCCATGAATACATGATGATAAAATTTCACTAATAAATATTAGTATAAATAAATATTTTGGGGTTTTATGTGGAAAGAAAGGTAGTAAGACCATCCTATCCTATGAGGATGAGAATACACTTTCCACTCTACCAGCTGCTGGGAAACTCATTAAAGAACACCTCTGAATGATAAAGATGTTGATTAGCATCAACAGGCCTGGCTAAACTGCATCCTGGAGTCCTACAGTTTTCCGGAAGAACCTGTTTTCTGCAAAAACATGCCACTATTACAAAAACAAGAAAGTCCAATATAAAGTCTCTCTTATCAAACACTGAACTACCATGGAAAAGTTAATATGAAACTAATGAATGAAGGGTATAACAACCATTAGCAAACACTTACGGAAAAGAGGCCATCTCAAACAAAACTAATTTATCTTTAACGTGTTTGGTTACATAGCAGTAGCTCCACATCTGGTCATATCTAGAATTTTAGGCCCTCAAACACGCAGGTTAATAAATGGTTAACATACATCTCAAGAAGCACTTCTCAAGATGGAAAATCTTTATGAAGGCTGCTTCTTGAAGGCGTTCTCTAGAACCTGGTTAGTAGGTGAAACACTATTTAGCATTTCATCATCAGTGACAGAGAAACAAATTAAGATTGCTGCTGAAAACACTTGCTATGATGCAGACTGCCAGGATGATAAATGCCAGAGGAATCAGTATGATCTGGATTGCTTATTAGTCTAGATTCATTCACAGACAGGTGCAAAGATATATATGAAGGGTAAGACATGCAGGCCATGCATACAGATTAAGAGGGCTGCAGCCTGGAAAGCAAGACTGAGAAGTATTTACAGAATAACTGACAGTGTGGCACTGCTTTCCCTCTCCCCTAAAAAACCACACCAGTGTAACCTTCGTAGATTTCTACAAATCCAAACAAAAGGTAGGACTTAACCAGAAATTTCACCTCTACAGATAGCATTAATGATGCTGGAATAAGAGTAACTGGTTCAGAGAGATAAAACCGGGCCATATGGACCAGTGACAGGTGAGGGAAGTCTCTTATCTGCAGTGAGACCACCCCATCAGGCAATGCCCACTGCAACAGGCACCCTAAAAAGTGCACACATAGTCACGTGAAGTGCTCTGTTCACTTGCCCAAATGCTGCCCACCATGTGCAACACCCCCCACCATGTCAGACTGCTGCACAAGAGCACAGGTATTCTTCCAGAATGCAATGGAGGCCAGGTGGAATTAGTATCTCACAGGGCGTAAGATACCCATGCTCAGGCTATCAATTTGAGAATTGCTATGACTACAGTAGCATAAAAATACAAACACCATCACATTGATGTGTTAGAGACATGCTTACAAATGAAATATATGTTACAGGAAATATTTGTTACATTCCATGCTGGAGAGACAGCAACATGTCATCAGTAAAACTTCAACGACAACAGCAACATTTCCCAGTAATGCAGGAAGACACTGTACTTCCTTTCTTGAGGCCACAGACATCATTACAAAGCAGTCATATGCTTTACATCAAAAGCTAGAAATGAAACATCCCACTCAATCCATCTCTGACAGTGCAGGACTAATTCTCAGGAAAAAAAAAAAAAAGAAAAAAGCTTTTCATCTTTTATACCAGGCAACGTTATCTGTTTAAAAGAAATACTACCACAAAACCAGAACAAAGTAAAAAGCACAACATTATCTGAGCAGCAGATGCAAATTTACCTTTACTTGTCGGGCCTGGCTGATAACACATGGCAAGCTAAAAAGCTGCTGTACAAATGCTTTCAGCTCCTCCATCGTCAGCTTGGTCCGTGTCCTTCCACTGTCCTGGCTCACTCTGCTGCATGAACAGATAGAATTAAACAACACTGGGTGAAAGATAAAATTGTGATCCCTGGATTTACTCCCAGTGACAGAAAGCTAACAAAATTACTGAGCAAGTTACCAAAAACGTTTAATCACCTGAGAATTCAAAATGAATTACAAAATCTTGAAAACAAAATTTAATGTAATTCTCACAAGTATCTTCAAGGGAATTATCCTGCTCTTCCAGAGGTACAACTTTCTAGCTGACTTTCGACTTTGTTACAAGTATGTAAAAGAATATAGGCCCATACAGCCTGCTTTAGGCAGCTCAAGAAGTTGACTGTTGCGACAGGCACTGACAAGAAGTCCGAGATACGTAACAGTAATGAACCCTGAAAACAAGTCTTATTTTCTGGTGCATTCTCCTGTAGCCAGAGAACTGCTGAAAATGGCCTTGCAACAGAGGACTGCTATTGAGTAGGACATGTTCTGCAGAGACACTTCCATTAAATATCACTTGAAGCAAGTAAAACAAGCCCTGAATGTAGTACAAGACTTTAAAGTGACACACGGCACAAATTAAACACTTGGTACACATATCACTGGCAGGCACAACTTCACAAGCAGGACAGATTTCAAACACTTAAGAGCTGCTCCCTGCTAATGAATCTACCTTTTATTACTATAAAAGTAAGAAAGAAAAAATATTCAATCTCTCAACCTGCGGTCTTACACATAATGGTAAATGTAAAATTTAGATTAATGATCAAGCATAATTATATACCAGCTAAACCTCAGAGGGGAAAAAGTACTGCAGGCTTTGACTTGCTACAACAGACAGTGAGGGGGAGTGGTGGCTGCACCAGACCTGCTGGGCCCCCAAAATCCCTGCACAAGAGCGAATGGGGTGCTGGGCTCCAAGAGACAGCACTGTGGGAGGGGACACTGAAACATCCCACTGGCATTCTGTCCCTAGTCCAACCACGGACTGGTGCAGCGTGAGACGCTGCACAAAAAGATACAACTATCCCTGCCTATGGAAACTCACAGCTCTGAAAAGAAGAAAGAGATCTAGGATTAGAATATTGGACACGCCTTTGCAGCTACACATCAACTGTTTTTTGGGTTTATACATAAAGAGATGGGTAATCCATAGATTTTCTTTTCCTATATTTGACCATGAGTTTAGAGCTGCATCAACCCCTGCCAAATTTTTCTGTTTGAGCACTTATTTTTAATTTGCTTTTTTAATAACCTTATCCTTTGTGTGTGATCCTTCTCAATGTGTTAAATATGAATATAAAAGTTAAAGAAGCGGCTAAATGTGACCTTCGTAATTACATTTCCTAATACTGTTCAAAGAAGTTTTAAAATCTTTCTCAAACCTGAATTTTGTAAAATACTGTTATTTAGCACACAATAGCCCTCAGACATACATCCACGTCCTTTTTTTGTCCCATAGATTTCTTTGAGCTTTAGATCAGACACACCGTTCCAAGTTGCCAAATCTTTTCAGACTTTCTTGGGATAGGGCTGGACACCCATAAAATAATTAAATGAAATTATTTCTTCATATATATATATATTAGCAACTGAAGGGCTGTGGAGAGAAGGCTGACATACTCCAAGAGCAGGAGAAAGAGGAGGAAGCAACAGACCAGGAACACCTGGGAGCTACCAAAATTATTAAACTTCACTAGAACTGGGCAATACAACCCCTTGTCATGTTGCTTCCCTTAGCTAGACAAGAGTTCTAAGTGACTAATACTTCTGTGGCAGTGGGATCCTACAAGCAATAAAACGAAACAGGAGCCTTATTTTCCCTCCAGTAGAGTAAAAATGCTTCTCTATTTTGTAATACCTTTCCAATTAAAACAGATTACACTTGGATCTGTGGTGTAACTCCAACATTTCAGTGTTCCAATTCAAGCAATTATGATATGCATTATGTTTTGTGTAGCAAAGTTGGGCACTATAATTAACAAGGTATTTACTTTTTATTCCCTCTAAAAGTCCTAAGTTATACACAAGAACTACACACGCAAAAAAAACCCCAACCAACTGCAAAGACAAATCTTATGATCAACAAGAGCCACTGCAAGCCATAGAAGTTTACCATACAACTGCTGGCACAAGAACTACAGTCACCTGACGGAATTATTTCCTATGGGACTTTTATTCAGTGCACAGAACACACAGGAGAGCAGGACAAAGATGTTGCTGAAAGCTCGTGACAGCAGACCAAGGAACACAACCAGCAGACTGCTGAGGCAGGGCCAGGTGACAGAGTAACACTGAGGCAGCCACAGGCAAGGCAGGCAACACAGAGAACTATGAAGTTAAACTGCCAGAAGTCACTGAGGGAAGCTACTGCTTTTTAGCCACACATCACTGCCTCCCATGGCCCCTCCCAAGAAGCAAAAGATTGGCTCAAACTATGGACTGCTTTTGCTGTGCTCTGCTGTGCTCCCCAAGGTGGTTTTGGCCCAGTCACAAATATCCGTGTCGAAACTTACTTTCATTACTTTTTTAGCTCTAGTTGTCTTTCCCTACAAGTCTCCCACACAGAGAAATACTTAATCAGCAATCAAACACAACTTCTCCAAGGGATTTCACATTTCAGTATGTAAGTCAGTTGAAAACACGATGTTTATCACATCCCAACCAAGTCCAATTTTTCTGTCCCCTTGTGTCACGGTATCTGCTTCCTCCCCTGCCCACCTCTCAGTGAGTCACAGCCCTAAGGACAGGAACCACTAGCAGAAATTAGAGCACAGTGAGACCTCAGCGTTCTTCACATTTCCAGGTCAAACTGAGTAACAAGGGACAGACGGAAACTGTTGAAAAAACGCATGTCCTACCTGTGTTTCTGCTTTTTGCTCAGAAGCAGCTGTGCTACTGAAGCACAGGTCTCTGCTTCTTTCACAGCATCTCGGAGCCTGCGGAAAAGATCATTCTCCGGGTATTTCCTGTCTTCAGCATCCTCCAACATTACCCTCAGCTCAATCACATCTGTAATAAGAGTACACAAATAATTTGTATGCAAATACAGGAGAGATTTTTGATTGCTTCAAAGGTCTCCAATCAAGGTTCCAACAGGGTAAATCGATTTGAAATGCACAATGATAAGCTGCATAACAGTCTCGCATTAGCTCATCTCTTTTTTCCCACTAAGCAAAACAGTGTTGCTTTCATTAAAATGAGAGCACAGAACAAATGTAGGAGTTTCAGGACATCCTACTATGAATGATAGAAGTCTGACCTTTCTTGTGGTTGAGATTGGCAGACAGAGCCTCTGTAACTCTACTGACCCAAGTGTCATAAGACTGTGCTCTAACTTTCACTCCGTACAGCAAGGAAGGAAGGTCTTCTAGGGGATACCGGTACCTGGAGATACGGAAGGAAAACACAGAAAAAGGATTAATGACCATACAAAAGCCAGGAGATTGCTAATATTGAGTTTTTCCAGCTATGACAAGGCCAGAAAAACAGAACAATACCCGTTTGCCACAGGAACAAGCAAAAGAAGACAAAAACACTCCTTCAATAAATGAGAAGTGTGGCCAAATGTATTTGGTCACTGGTCTACAGCAAATACTAGATATGGAAGAAAAGCAGGCAGAAAAAAGAAAATCCTGTGTACCTTAGACACTTCTTCTGCATGGGGCACGGACATAAATCAGACGGATGGTACAAGCACACCAGACGCTCGGGATTACAGGAACACGTAAGAGCCGACAAGAAGCACGTGGTCCTGCAAGCTGTGCACTGACGTTCGTCATCTGGAACCAGTTCAAACACCTCTTCTTCAGACATCAACACTCCCTAACAAAACAACAAAAATTAGACACTTGCTCAAAAACTCCAATGCAGGCAGGGGGAGGGGGAAGTAAAAGTTCTTTTGCAAGCACAGAATTGTCTTTTATTACTCACCATCTGTACAACAGTCTCCCTTAACCGTGTCTCTTCCTCTATCAACAGAGTCATCTCCTTGCAGACCATGGCAGCCAGCCCAACATCCAAGCACTCTGGATCTGCAGCCATCTTGAAGATCAGCTCTTCATGGGAGAACACACAGTGACGTCCCAGCCTTCGGTAGTGACTCACACACTGACGTCCAATGGGAAGCTACAAAAAACCACGACATCCGTCATTCTGGGAAAAGATGAGCAAAATTCATCTTTCTGCTCCCACTTCCCTGGCTCTGACAAAATCTGGGAAAAGACTGAGGCTAAGTGAATTGGTTTTGACAGGACAGAGCCAATTATAGCAACCTTAAATCACGTCACAGATGAGAGCAAAGATAATACCCATGTTGGAGGGCAGGGAGACATCTTCCAAAATCTTATGTGCCTGACTTACAGACACAAGTTTAAGAGTTACCCTAAGCTCTTTTTACTTCCAGTGAAAAGAAACTGGCACCAAAGAGAAGTCATCTGGTCTATGCTAAGGTGAGTGCATTGCCCTCTGGATACTAGCATGCTTGGACATAAACATTTAACACAAGATGCCTAGAGATAATCAAAATTGCTATCACTCATTTTGTGCCTTTTAAAGCCAAAAAAGTAAGATGCTAGATGAATCTGCCAAACAGATTCCTGGTTACAGTTTCGTAAGCAAGGGAAATGTCATACGGCTGGTACGAGTTTGGGTGTTTTTCACAGAGGCTATACACAGATTACATCATGAACAAGGGAGAAAAAGAAAAAACACAGACACACTGCCAGTCCTGCAGACAATTTTTCTGATAAATGCATAAAATTCTCTGGTCAACGGCTGAAATTTCTATTTGTAATTAACAAAAAAGAAGCTAGAGATAGATAAACTAAGGTGAGATCATAACTTCCAACTGTAAACCCTGGCTAGTAACAGAACATACTTTTTTACCAATTTACTGAATAATAAGCTATACACTGATGTGGCATGGCTATTACAACCTAGAACAAGCACTAAAATGACTAAAAGGTGCAATGAGCTGACACAAAAGATTGTTATATGCCTATCTCCAGCATCCAAATGACAACAGCTGTTCAAGACAGTACACTAATCTGTATCAAATTCAGAAAGAGGCACCACAGAAATACTAGGTAAAGGTACAGCAAGATGTCATTTTTTGGTTCGACCAATACTTAAAAAGGAAGAACAGGTGCCAAAGCTTCAGTTTGAAGCTGCTTGAAGTTATGTGCTCATCAAAATTCCTTTGTGTAACGGAAACTCACATCAGTTTTTAACTGCTGTATACCAAGAACTATAAATATAAAATATATAACTTGAAAGACTATTCTTCAGATAGTTAGGTTACTAACACACTCCTTGCAGAGACACAGGAAATGTACACAAAAGAACAGACCCAGTCAGCAGTGCAGAAGTTCACAGCTTCAGCAAAGTTATATCCCTGGTTAAATCCAGAGTGATAGGCACGAGGAAAGGTCACAACAAACTCGCCAGCACACTGATTGGTCCTGAAAACCTAATAGGATAAAGGAAAGAAAAACAATATGTAACATGCAACAGAGTTTAAGATACAAAACTACACGATGTTTGCACACCATTTTCTGTACCTACAGAACCCCACAGGCAACACAGCTACCCCAACACTGGTAAGGACTGGTTCTGTGCTCTCAAAATGAATACTCAATTTACAGCCTTACTCGAAAAAGATGAATATATAAGCCAACAGTTGAAAATTCTCTTTATGAATCCCAAAAGGGATGTTCCTCTCTCATCGTTTAATCCGTTGTACCACAAAGTGCAAAAGTTTCTGGAAGCAGTTTACGGTTTGCTTTGTTGGGGTATTTGCCAGGGAAGCAATTTATCCTAAGACAAAAGCAAATGACAGTGACTGCTGCTTAGAGGTCTGCAGTCAATTATGTTTGGTCAAAACAGCATTTTGTAATGCTGAGATTTCCACTGAACATAAGAGAAGTATTTTACTGTCAAGAGATACTGAAAGCATTTCAGACAAACTTGCTGTTATACAAGGGAAGGAATTTTTTAATTAAAAATTAAGCGTAATACACAATGTACACTTATTCTATAAGGTATTTTATGTAGGAAGCTTGGCACACTTCCTTCTTTTCCAAGATATTTTAAATTTCCTGGTCAGTCTACAGAAGATTCTAGAAAACAGCTTTAAAAAACACCCCATAAGTAACAAACTGAATATGCAAATGTCCACCATAAAAATTCTTCAGAGTTATGCCAAACCATTGTTACACAAAACTGGCAGAGAATGAAAAAAAGAGCGCACACAGGAGTACTTATGTAAAAAATGCTCGTGGGCTACTCACTGGTACACCATGTTCCATCAGCACATTGGGGTTCATAATAGTGACCAGCTGATGCAGGAGATCAGGCTGGGATTCAAACAGCTCAGGAGCCAATTCCTTCATCACATCTTCCAGCTGCTCTGCTGCATGAGAGGGCACACCATACCATGTCTTCGGCTCTCCCCTACCAAAACACAGCCACAGTAATCAATATGACTTAGAGGGAAGTGATGGTGCCACCCAACTGCAAACTACACCTCACATCCAGCAGCATTGCCCTCATAAGCCAGATATTTTGCACCTAGGTGCAAAAAGTGTCTTTAATCAATGAGCATCTTCTTCAGGGTGTACTATTTTAATCCGAAAAATCAGTTACGCTACAACACAATTTTCAGCACACCTGAGAGCAGATTTGCCTTGACAAAGCAAGCCTAACATGAAAGATAATTGTCACTTACCATGCTCTAAAGAGGTAAAATGGGCAATTATTTTCCTTCAGGATGGAGGAATTAAGTTTAATAAACAAAACCTTGGCTGTCACAGCTAAAGTTTAAGAGAGAAGAGATCATGATACTATTCCAGTCCTTCCAGTATTGTCTTAACCAAAATAAACTGCAATGATCTAGTGCCTGCAGTGCTGAGGTTTATTTTTAAATTACACTTTATTAAAAAGTAGAAGCAGTAATCACTGAAAGAATTTACATAGCACTATCTAAATGTATTAATAATCCTGTCACCCACCATCCCAGACAATGCTTGGAGCAGCATTTCCTGCGAGCTGCAGTGGCACCTGCTGGCAGCACGCAGCCAGGACACCCCAGCAAATCCGCTCCTCCGGATAAGTGCTGCTGGAATTCACCAGCAACAAACCCCTCACACACTGACCCACTTAACAACATCCTGAGGAAAGCAACTGAACTCAAAACAAAACTAATTCCTTTCCTGAGTCTGTGGATCAGACCCTACTACCAAACATGCTTCTCCAGAGATGTTGGAGATGGCCTTCATGGTCTGAATTTGGCAAATTTTCCAAAGGGCTGCTTCCCACAGCTTTCAGCTCCTTCCCCCCTGCTCCATCCGCTGTGATCGAGTCTGATAAACTGAGAAGACTGCAATGCAAATAGTTTATCTATCACCAGTCTTCTTTTCAAACACAAAAGCTGAACAGTAGAACACTTCCAGGATTGTTCTGAAAGTCACAATTAATTTCAAGTTTCTCTCATCTTGAGCAAGAATATTTCTGTGTATACATGGACCTGCTGCTGAAAAGTCAGTTCTGACACCTCTGTAAGCCACGAGACAGCAGACTCAATTTCCAGCACAGAAATGTCCCAACTTCAAATCATAAAGCAGTGAATTAATAAACTGTAATTCAGTTCGAAATGAAAAGCTTTCTCAAAAAAGATGTCACCCCACAAAGCATGATGTTACGGTGACACTGGAATGTTGGCCGCACAAGAATATTTAACGGGTTAATGAAAAACACTAATATGGTTAAAACAGTATCTGTATTTGCTTCTAATCAGCCAAAGCTAAGGATATGAGCCACTCACCACAGGTAGCTTTTTATTTAAAAACGTCATCAGTGTGCAGAGGCACTTTCAAATAGAACTACAAGTTTCCTAAAGCAAACAGGGCAGTGTAAAGTAGGCAGTGTAAGCACAAAGGACAGCCCATACCAGTGCAGGTAGTTGATGGAATAGCTCCAGTGATCTTCAATGTGCCAGCAAAATGAGGAGAAGCACATCCCTACGTACAGCCAAGGTACCTTCATGCCAGAGATATCTGCATTGATGTGAGCAAGGACTGATTGTTCTAGAATTGGCATGTTGTTCAAGTTCCAACCAGAGAGCGCATAATCCTGGCCAAAAGAAGGAGAAAATATGGAAAAAATCAGAAGAATATGAGGACACCAGCTACAGAAAAGGAAATTCTATTAGCAGACAGTGGGATATTTCCTGCAACAATGAAACATCAAAACTAGAATAATTCCTTAAATACTTTAGTCATAAATAATAAGACAAAGATTTTAAGGTCAGTCCTAGTAATTCAACATACACAGCCCATCTTTTTTGTATCAAGGCTTTGCTTTCTTCCTCATCTTAAAATTGCAGGTTTCATGCTTTTCTGGTGGAACAAAATACCAGCAACACCAGCAGAAGAACTATAGACAGAAGTCTTCGATAATGTAGGACAACTTGAAATTGTAAACAGTGCAGTGAATCTTATTATTTCAGCTTTTTTAACACCTCTTTTTCTTCACTGCAGTTCATGCTGATCTACTTTATGGACTCCTTTAGGAAGTTTTCTCCAGGGAAGAAATTCCTACTCATTCATTTTTGAGAAGACAACATGACCCGTTAAGCACTCCCCCCTTTACTTTCAAACACACACGATTTGTACCAAAAATTATAATCCAGACAGACTTAAAAGCTCACTGCTGTGCTTTAACACAAACTGCTTTCCACCTTTAAAAGAGCTGCAAGCACAGACTCACAGACATTTTAGGCATGTCCCATAGCTGCTGAAAGGACAGGTCAAACCCTCAGCTCAGCCACAGGCTTCTGCTGTTCCCTTTGCTCTGACACTACAAAGGCAATGCAATGAGTCAGAGGACTTAAGTGATCCAGCTAAAAAAACTTTTAAGTGACTACCTTCATCCAAACAGATCCACAATCAGTTCTGACTCACTCAGCAGCTGCACAATCACTGCACAGCCAACAAAGGTACACACAGGAAGGTGTAGGTATGGGTGGAAGACAACAGTGAGGATTACCTCTTTCAGTGAGCAGTATAAATTGATTTGGGGCTACGTAATCAGGAAACCACACCTTTACTCTCAATTTGTCTGAACTTAGGCATATAAGCAGCAAGAAAATTGATATGCTATGCTAAGGTCTGAGGGAAAACAGGTAATATACTTACTAGATGTTCTTTATAAAATTTTCTGTAATAGGATGCTGTATCTACATCTTTTCATTCTTACAGTATGCACAGTCAGAGAAACAAACTAAATCCAATTAGTCTGTTTTACCCATTAAGAACCTCCTAAGGAGGATATAATCATGTTTCTGCAGCTAAGTCTATAATGAAAAGGTTTGGAACAAGAAAGAAAAAGATACTACTAGTCTCCTCATACTCAGACATACGGCAACAACTTGCACATCTTTGCCTGCTAAGATTAAGTGATAGAAAAGAGATGTGACTTAAATCATGAAAAGGAGCTTATTTATCAGCAACCAGATCTGTAAAAGAAGCTCAATTATCAGATTAATGCCCTGCTCAAAAGGTATGTTAAGTGCATGCAAAAGCCTTAAGCAATTTCTTCATGAAAAAAATCCATGCTGATTTCTGACCTAAATTCTTAATGTGAAATCTTATGCAGAGCAAAGAATGGAGTCAGTTTGCATATCCCATTCCTCACCTCCTCCTCTGGCATCAGCTTTCGTCGGCCATCCTTCACAGGGAAGCCACTTCCAAAGTCTTTGGATGAGATATCAGCCCCGTATTCCACAATGACATCTTCCTCTATGCTGCTCACTAATCGCCAGAATTCCTTTTCTACGAGCTCAGTAGGGACCATCTGAAAGCAGAAGAGATGTTCAGGTATGTGCAAGCAAGACCCAACATAAACATTATTATTCAAGTAATAAATCACTATTAATTCTCCATGAATTTTCAAACACCAGGGTCACTGCCTGTCTCCCCTCAATCTCTTAAAAATCATAGTCTGTATTCCTCTGTAGTGCCTGCAATGCTTCAGAAACAGAATATCACAGCATGAGGGAAGGAATAAACGAAAGAGATGGAATCACCAGAAGTACAGCAAAAAAGAAGGGGAAGAGGAGACAGCCAACAGAAGTCAAGCAGCAAACAGAATGAACAGCATGCAAACTCCTAACTATTTCAGAGAATAACGACCAGAACTTCTGAGTAAGAGTAAGAAAATTCAGATAAAATAATTGTGTTCAAAGTCTGATCTTCATATAGCTCATTATGATTCTTACTTATATGCATCTACTTATGAAGCTTCTTTGTAAAATAAGCTTCCTTGCTTTGTTCCATGCCCCTGAGTTGTTTCATAAACTGGAGTCCTTAAAAGGTAGAGGCTTTAGCAAGAATGCCCATAGGTTACCAAAGAACTGTGAGAGGAGAAACCTCTTGGTGCTGCAGGCAATCTACAAGACAGTGGAACTGTGGAAGTGTGCCAAGGCAGAAATGCTAGTTTGAAAAATGTTAAAATGTTTCAAATGTTTCATTTAAAAATGTTGCTCAAATGTAGAACAAATCAACCCCAAACCTTGTCATTATCAGAAAGACTCAGTCAATTGACTTGACTGCAAGAAAGGACTGTAATAGTAAGGAAAACAATGATTTATCCTCTGGATGAACTAAACCAAGAGAAAAGCCATAGGAAGGGCAGGTGAAAGACCCCATTGCCAAACAAGAACAAGATACTTACTTCAGTTTAATCTGAAAGGGCAAGGACTGTAAACTAGAGCATGACCAATACAGTATAGCCTAAAAAGCAATAAAGCTGTCCGTCCATCAGCGGAAAAGGGTGAAATGAAGTTGAAATGAGACCAGATGCCAGAAAGCTAAATCATTTGTTTACATGTTTGAAGCTTATGGTGCCTCTTTAAACAAAGCTAAAATGCCTTAGCAAAAATCAAGGATCAGCTGAAACTTCTTCTCTTTTTCCCTTACAAGGAATCACAACAAAAGTTGAAACTCACATGGACTGGCATGTTGAAATAATCAGACTTGAAGTTATCAGCCATTTCACCAAAGCTCTGGAGAGTATATTCCCTGACAGCTTGTTCAAATCCAAAGGCCTCACGGGGTTTGTTGCATTCCTAGGAGACAGAACATAAAAATATTGTTCCCTGCAGCAGACCGTGACACAGTTACATTTTTAGCAAAAAGCCCTAGTGCTTGAGTTCTTACCAAACACAATAAGCTACCACTGCTGAGTGCTTTCCTCAGGTGAGGAAGTCCTACCACAACGGAAACAGCACAGAATTTACGGTACAGAAGCTGATCTAACACTGTAAACCCCAAGCTGCACACTTCTGCTTTCCTGCCCAAAACTACATGTCCTCATTTACCACTGCCAGCCACAGAGTGAGAGTGTGCACAAGATGTTTAGGCAGCCAAAAGGCATTTCTTAGACACACACTGTATCCAAGCACCTGCAGAATAACTGCACAGGAACCAACTCTCCATAGCGTTTCAGTCTTATCAAGTCAGCAAATCATGAACAGATTTGACAATGTGAAAATATATAGGAGGAAAGAGGAAGAAGGAAATTAGAACAGTGCAACACAGCCAGCAACAGATGTGGCCCATCTGATAGAAAGCCTCCAAGTCTTTCACTGTTCTATTCCCATTCATACTAAAAGTGCAAAAAATACTGGTGTGCATTTCAGCTACTCTCCCACCCACTTCTAGTGTGTCTTTCTCAGCTCCTTTGGAGCTGACACTATTCATATATACACAGGACATATTTGAACAAAAAAGTGATGTGTAACTACCTGATTGTCAGGTATTCATAAAGAAACAGGACTAGAAAGGAATTCATCATTAGTTTCTTTTTTTTTTCCAAGAGGAACTATCCTTAGACTATGCCCAACATGTATCAAAGTAGTTCTTAAAAGGGGCCTGCAACAGAGAATCTACATCTGTGAACACTGTCACACAATGTTGACCTAAATACATATAAAGAGCTCCTACCCTATTCCTCCCAGCTTCTGTTCCAGCACCCTGCTGTTAAAATTACATTAAGCATCTGCGCACAATTAACATCTGAAGTAAAACTGAGGCAAAAAGTTCTACTGAGCACTTCAAACATGTTTCTGCTGTTATTTGTTTACTCACCATTACATAATATAGCTATGATTTTTCCCTTTCTTCCTCTTACTTTCAATACATTTCCAGAATTTTTCAAGTATTTGCTGTACCATTTGCTAGTCACAACTTACTTAGCACCCGATCTTTCTGGGGTTTGTATATACATGCACATTTTTCCTTGGTAACAGTGTATCCCTGTTTTCACTAGTAGCAAAGTTTCTTCTGAGTTTCCACATTCTTATACTATTGCAGCCACTCTATTTACTACTATATTCCCTAAATTAACCCCACATTAGATTGCTGCAGTTTGCTGGTACTTCTTTATTGCTCTCTCTCAAGAGAACAACAAGCAGCTTAATCTACTCTGTGAGCAGCAGCCCAAAGGGAAAGCTGCATCTTTTCCCTTCCCTGTACCTATGAATTTCCACCTCTCTCACAACAGCATTTGCCCGAGTTCATCTGACAGCTTCATCTCTCAGTGAGAGCAGCAAGCTGATCCACCTCATCACGTGGCTGCACAAGGATCCATTCACCACCATAAGGAAACCAGTGGAAGTCACACAGAAGGGTGTGAGGGACCGGGGCCAAATGGGCACATACACACCTGTGCACAGCTGCCCCCTCGGAAAAAAACACAGCCTGAAAAACTTAAAGCCAGTCTCAAAGTTAGATTTAGGATCACTAAGCTTCTTCCTCTGTATCTTAAATCTACCAACTTTCTGAGCTTGTGAAATTTGTTTGCTTAAGACAAATACCAAGCCAGGCAAGTGATGTTTGCTGCCTTTAGGCTGTTGATCAGTCACCTCCTGGAACTTGGTAGCTCTTTTCTGTGTCCTGAAATTCAACTAGCTTCCACTTTCAGAGCCTGAACAGTTCCTTTTTTAGTCTAAACCAAAACAATTAGTTCTTTCACTTTCTGCTACAAGCTATGCTGAACAATGCTACCATGACTTCCCAATAATCAAAGCTCCCTGTTATGCCCAAATTGCATACTTTGGTTACTTCGTAGTTTACAAAAAGTCTCCATCATTATGCTGAAACACCCACCGCAACCTTACTTCTCACCCTAATTTCCCACTCAGCAGGTTATCAAACTGAGTTTCAGCTCTCAACATACCAAGGCCAAAGTTTTACCTGTCACATGGCCATATAATAAAGTTTATGCCCAAGCTTTAGAAGGAATGTTTTTCTCTCCTTATGGCTCATTTTGACAATATTCAAAAAAACCCTACATCTTCTACAAAGATGGATTAGCACTAAGTTGAACTGCTCTTCTGACCTTTCCAGGTACACAGGTGTACACCCAAAGCTTGAGCAGTTCTTGAACTGTACCTCAGCAACGCACTTTGGACACCTCCAGTCACCCTTGGGTACATCAGGTAGAGGAGGAATCAAGCAAAAAGTGTGATAGCTGTCATCACATCCATCACACAGGAGCAGTTTGTCCTCATTATTTCCTCTACCACAAAATAAGCAAACATAGAGATCAACCTGTGGAGAAAAGAAAAAAAAAAAGTTACAAAAAGCTTCTCATCCAGAAGCTGCTTTCCTTAAACAAAGGCTCTTCAGGCCTCTAACCATGGAAAACAATTCAAACTAAATCTCTACAAAGTGTGCATGGACAAAGAAAATCTCAAAAAAAAAATTCAGAAATATTTACGCCACTGCTTGCAACAGTCCAGTGATATCTTTGCAATAAAAAAGAAGAGATAACAAAACCCACAAACCTACAGATTTCAATCTAAAAATTCAAGAGGAAGGAAAGGAAACCGCATGGAAAGGTACCAACTTCTTTCTTATTTTCTCCAAAGAAAAAGGATGAAAACTTCAAATGTTAAGAGAGAAGTATTAATCCAAATACAATAGCAGACAATTTTCACAAGTATCTGTTCAAGGCAGTCTCTGGGACCAGAGAGAAAAGTGTTTCAAAAGGTTTCAAGTTTTCTTTGCTGTTGCTTCCTGTATTGTCCAAAGGGCTTTAATTAAATATAAACTGTAACATAACCTGAATGAAAAAAACTGTGTCTTACTTTATCACGGCTAAAAAATTACTTTACATGTAAATTTCTACTAACAACATGAACTTCATGAATGACACCTGCTCCAAATTCTGCTACTACTCCCCCCCGTCACTGGCAACTCAGGCTATGCATATTTCCTTCAGGCAGCTCAAAGTAACACCAGAAGTAGTGGGGTCGGTTTTTTTGGAGGGTTTAATTTCATCCAGATGTGAAACACATGTGCCTTTCAGCTGATAAGGTTCAGTTGTGTTAAATACTTGATGTCAACTCCATCTTTAGTTACACCAGCCTAGTTAAGCATTCAAGCTCCTAGCTAATGCAATAATACACTTCTTAGGAAGACTGCTCAGGTTTCTTAAGGAACTGTTTTAAAAAATAATGCAGTTCTATTAACAGGCCTATTATTCTCCCCTTTAAAAAAAAAAATCCACACACTCATCCTCATGGAATATCACGTCTGTCTAAAACACCAAAGCAGCTGCTTTTGTTGCAAGTATAGAGAAGGGAGGAAGGGATGGAGGGAGGGAGGAAGGGATGGAGGGAACCTTAGCAGGTATTTTCAGGTTCTCTTCCCAAAACTAACAATGCATTAAAATGGTGATCCTAGGAGGAGGCTTTTCTACAGTACTCACTGGCTACCTATCACTGACAACACCTTCTTCACTCCAACTTCCTATTAACATATACGGTCTCTACGTTTGCATAAATGGTAATTTGTCAAATAAAAAAAACTGCACTGAAATAGATAATCACAGCAAGCAGACCTGTGATTATGCATAGCCACAAACAAGCCTCCTAGCCATGTAACAAAACAGAGTAAGACTATGATGATATATAACTATATGCATCAGGGGTGGAGGAGGGGATAAAGAGGTGTATTCTATCCTCCCAGTTAGAAATTCATGGGAATAAAATCAATTCCACAGTTAGAATTTTACAAAAAGATAAATAAATGATGGAGAAGTATAAACAAACCTGTTCCACAGTATTTTTCAGACCAAAGTTATATAAGGCAAATGCATCACCCCTGCATTTCAGACTGCTTTCCTGAAGATCTTTTATCCAAATATTAAGGAAGTGTGAAACCAAATAATACTAAGTCACAGAATTGCACAAAGATTAGAGTTACACCAACACAGTTCTGTTGCTACAGTATTTTCATTTTCGCTTACAAACAGAAGTAAATGAAAAGAGTAAAAAAATGCTAATTTTCCATACAAAACCCAAGAGTCTAGACAAAATATTTTAAAATTAAAGCATACTTAAAATTGTCACAATGTTTATACGGCCTAAGAACGTGATATACTCAAAAGTAGTAGCACAAATTAAAAAAAAAATTCAAGTTGCACAAATTCCCAGTTGCAATGCCACAATGATCTGGTTTTTAAATATCCAACTTCTCTCACATTTTTTCCACCCCAGGAGGCATTTCCAAACATAAAAATGTGATTACTAGAGTCTTAGGTTGCCTTGGCTTTCTATGGTTGAAACTTAAAATAAGCTCTTGAAAGCATTCTTGGGCTAAGAAAAAAAGAACAGCTGAAGTGTAGAGTGAAGACTCTAATTCTTTAGACGTTAAATGCATGTATCTTCTTTCATAGTTGTGTACACATGCTAAATATGACACTTTAAAATCATGTGCTGTGAA
Organism: Pseudotriccus pelzelni; assembly: GCA_035584735.1. NCBI lineage: Eukaryota > Metazoa > Chordata > Aves > Passeriformes > Tyrannidae > Pseudotriccus > Pseudotriccus pelzelni. Next base: position 65,702,591 of record JAWMRA010000041.1, read on the forward strand.
AGAGATCAAGAACAACAATCCACTGCTTTTCCACGGCCAAACATCAGAGCACTGAACATTTTATTTTCCTCCTTAGGGGTTTCTCTTGAGTAGACTTGTATAATGACTACTTTAAACTCAAAACAGAAAAGACACAAAAGATGGGATTGCTAAAAACAAAATCCTGAAGTACTGGAGTACCTCAAAATTTCTTCTAAGGAAGAGAATTGTTCTACAAAGGGGAGCTCAAACAGAAATTGAACTACTGAAGGCATTCAAGCATGGGGCAAATATGAACAGCAAAAAGCTTCACACGGCAACAAAAAGATTAAAACAAAAACCTAGAGCACAGATTATTTTTCAAAATACTGTTCTTCCTTCCCATAACAGTATCATCTGCTGCAGTGTGCACTGATTCACCTATTTGGAGGGGTGGAGGCTGTTTCAGGGAAAAAAAAATAATCTTAGTAAATCAACCAAGTCCTTTTTATCAGAAATCACTGCAGAGGAATCAAACTTACAAAGTTGACAGAAAGAGTTCCCTTGCGTTGCCTCATCTGCATTCCAAATGCTTCTGATCTAGTTCCCTTGCGTCTTCGTGTCACCTCATCTTAAAATAAAAAGTTAAGTGTTATTAATATCACATCCAGATAGACTTAACTTTCAGAAACACCACAGATATACAGCCTGGTGCTCTGCTCTTCAGATCAGAAACTACCTGACGGTCCAAAGAAGGCAAAAATGTTGTCTTTTACCTGGCCCATCTAAAATCAGCAGGGATTAAGAAAACCATATTTTGCTTATCCTCACAGGTGATCCCAATTGCCTCATGAAAGAGAGTGAATTACACTCATAATTTGTGCAATTTTAGCTGGCAGGATCAGTTTCAGTATTGTCAAATCCTGTTCTCCCTTCCAGTCGCTCAGTTCACGGAACAGCTGCTTAATTGTTATTGTTACCATGTAATACATAAAGAGCTGAAACTCTGCCAAGTTATATGAAGCGCCCTGTAAATCTTCCTCATGAATGAAACCCTAGAACACTTAGCTTTCTCTTTCAAGTTTTGATTTGCTTACTTCTTAATGCTGCCTCTAGAGACATTCAGAAAGATTTCACAGTCTCACTACTTTAGAAAGCAAAGAGCCCAAGATTTAATTACCCTCTTTATCCTTTGCTCCCAATGTCAGTCCCATCATCTTGGGTCCAGCTCCAAAGATCTGCAGTTTTTTTAGTTCAGTGTTTCTACTCACTTCTCCTCCCTCTGCCTAAAAGTAAAAACAAGACCACATCAGCACAAACCACCAATATTTCCCCTCCAGGTTTCTTCATAATTTGTTTATAGTCCACTCTCCCACAACATCTGCTCATCAAAAGAAAGGAAACAAGAGGCATGAAAAGACCTGATTTTCTGTTCCTACAGCAAATGAACACAGGCAAATGGAATAAAAGACAGCAGTTTTGCCACAAATTTCCAAATTATTTCACATCTAGTGTTACAGACCAACTATAGAAAGTCACCTATACAGCAAATAAAAGAACCAGGTTTGACATTTAGCAAAAAAATAAGAATGCCACAGCAATGTCTTCCAAAATCACCATGATTCAGCCAAGTGCCTGGACTTTAACACATACACTGACTGCTTCAACAGGGTTTTGTTATCTGCTTCCTTGAGTAGAAACAACCACAGGACACTAATGAGTTCCAACCAACTTCCTTGAGTTTGGCTGCTCCTGAGTTTGTTTGTGATGAAATGTTATGGCTACAACATAGATCACAGATACTCAAGCTGCAAACTCAATCAGAGGTGAAAAGACTCATTTGGTGACAACTCCATGCCCGTGACAGTGTTGCTTCCTGAAGTGTTCTGTTCAACTGAACTTATTCCTGTTTCCCATTACTGAACTGCCTCATTTTCCCACGTCACTGCTGCTAACCTAACAATAAAAAGAACAAAAAGACGAATATATCCTGCTTTCATCTGCAATGAATTGGAATTCTTCTTTATGTTGCCTCCTTATACTTTGAAAACCCTTTCTGACCTGATGTAGAAGGCCACTAAACTGTCACTGTTTAAAACCTTCTTCCAGAAAATCACTGATCTTAAAAGATCTCAGCAAATCTATCAATTTTGAAGGTGGGTATTTAATTTTAAAAGGGTTATTATTCAAGTAACTTCCTGATGATACTTCACCTGTTATTTTTCAAAACTTATGGCCTCATACGTCATACATGTCCCTCAGGGTGACAGGTTTTCACAGTTTTTAATCAATAAACAACTCATCCAAAAAGTGTTTAAAGTAAGTTCAAATGCATTTGCATGAAGATAAAAAAAAGAAAGATGATTTCCATTTATTCAGCCTAAATGAGTTGTTTTCTTTGCTTTCAGGAAGACATTCGAAGAGATTTCATTTCCTAGCCATTATTACTCTATGGAATTTGTGATATTTAAAGTCCCTGTTCCCACTGAACTGTGTATGCAGTGTGCTAACGGGCATCTTTCCAAACTAATTATTGCTGATATTCTAATTCTGAACATTTATATGTTGGTACTAAATTATTTTCACTGTAGATATATGTTACCAACTTTCTAAGCCCACTGTGAACCTGGGTGCTAACTGGAAAATTTTTCCTCATCAATTCGTCACTTTTTGGATAACAAGCCATAAGGAAACACACCTGGAGACTTCCCAGTCCCTCATTTTACATTTGAAATTCATTAACTCAATCATTCTCTCAACTAACAGAACCTGACAGAATCAACCTACATTACATTTTTCAGCACAGCCATCATTTCAACAGCATTTATGAACTGTCTCCACAACTTCTGCTATTCTGACCTAAGGAGGTTTTCTCAATGACACATAAAAAATAATTTTACTACCGTATTTACTAAAAATAAAGCATTAACATGAAGCAACATCTCTTCAGATTTACAGCTTGGTTTAAGAATACATTCCCTAAATATATTTTCACAACTCCATTGCCCAGATTTACTTGGATTCCACTAAACCTAAGTGGATGAAATCCATTCATGCTCAGGTGGAAAAAGCTATAGTTTCAAAAAAGGAAAATTTGCTTCTTGAAAGGGAAATGTTTTTTTAAAATCCAGATTCCTACGTAACCTCATGAACACTGCCAGGATATTGACAGTTTAAGGTGCGAACACCAATAGTATTCAGAAGTCTCACCGAGTAGTTTTTCGGTGGTGTCCTTTAAGTCTGTAAAAAACCAAACTCAATACTGTGAGCATATGGAAGTGGCAATGGTGCATTCCTTGCCATTTTCTCACTGCTAACAACACAACCTCACTTTTGCATTATATCTTCTCCACATCAGTGAAATGAACTTGATTAAACTGCGATTCTATTCTCATCTCCTCTTTGTGCTGAAGAATACAGACATAATTTTGTTTCTTTCATCTTCTCAACTGAAAGTACAACCCAAGGGCTTTCCTTGTATATAGGCCAACCCTAATAACATGATCCAGTTACACTGGATTCACACATACTGCCTTTTTCCCTTGTCCCACCCTCATTAACTTTGAAACATTTGCATCCCCATTTCCCCACTCCCAATGTGCAAGAACACAATAGTTACAATCAAGAACCAAAATATTTACATGTTTGGGGCATTTGTCAGCATATCCCAGAGCTCTTTTGTTTCAGTATTTTGTTTCATAGCCATTCCCATGGAAGGAAATCTTTCAAACTGAAAAAACTGATGCTTATTTTATTATGTTATTCTACAATCAAGCAAACTTCTAAGAGAAACATGAAAGCAGACATACTGCTTAGAATTTGGTTTAAGTTAAGAAAATTCTCTGGACATTAAGTTAACATCCTTCAAAAAGACAGCACTTTTTGTTCCAGTACTGCATTTCCTTACCACAACTCACCATGACGTAACCTCATTAGACAAATCCCTTGTCTGTTAAAATACACCCTAACACATCACCTATGAAGATACACTACTCTCTTCTAAGAAAGTACTCTCTTAAACTTAATCTTTCCTCACGGATGTTTTCTTTTTCTAATCTGAATTAATCTTACTTTTTTTTACAAGCCCTTAGGAACTCAGCTGCCCTTCTCCAGTTCTTATTTGTGAAAGCTTCCTTCACAGAAAAGAGAGAATAAAGCATTCAGTTTATCTTCTGAACAGAATCTCTTACCAAATTCTCTTCCTATTCAGATACAAAGTTTTCAACTGACATTGGAATGTGGTGTTCAGATTCTCAACCCACCCTATCCACAGAATACCCATTCCCTATTTTGTTTCATTTTTCACATTCTCTAAAAACCCTGAAATTTACTTTTAAAAAAGTCTGACACCCTCTTCTACTGCAGAGGATGTTTATTTTAGTAATTCCTGATTACTATCTTTATGCTTTCTTATTCATTCTTAGTTATCTGCAAGAAGATGCAGATGATTTTTGGAAAGTACTTTTAGCACTTGGAAAAGATCTACAGAGATGCAGGGGCCTGTGGAGTTATCCATGCTCACTACCCAGGCACTGGACTACTTGGCACACTACACACAAATCATTCAGATGTTTCAGCTAGAGCAGAATGACATTTATTTAGCAGTCTTTGCATTACTTGCATATTACCTGTTCTCTGAAGACTATTTAGACAATCCCTGGTACAATTCCAGGTCTGCACTTCAAACACTAAACAGCGTCCTGTCTACACTAAGGAGGTGCACTGACATCTGGAACGATTGCTCCATGTTCTTAGATATTTACCCTCTACCATTTGGGGCTACTGAGAAAAAAAAAAAAAAACTGTCTCTAAATGGTGTTTCAGGGATGACTTATGATAGTTATACACAGCTTCCAACACAGCCAGAAACTAATTCTCCTGGCTACATGAGTAGGTTGAGTTTTCCCTGTATTACACAAGTCATTTCAGCCATTTTAATAACTGTAATGCTTAAAAGATAGCTTGGCTACAAGCCTAATAAAAGGCATTTTAAAAAATATATATATATATTTACTTTTTGCAGATGATCCAAATAAAATAATCTTTCATTTCCAAAATGCAGCCCCTTTAAACAAAATGAAGCAGCAACAACAGTGCCAGGACCACCACAGACTCATTTTTCCAACAAGGAGAAATGAGGAGTACCATTATTGTGTTGAAATCAGTAGGAGAAAAGATCACACAGGATCTTAATATCATGTATGAGGAGAAGGTCATACTGGCATTTTCCTGTAAGATTCAGTAAAATCCTAAAAAGAATTCCACATAGTGAATGACCACAGTTCATGCAGTTCTCAGTTTTTCTGGACAGCTCACCAACAATGCTTTATTTGAGAAATCTGGTAAGATCACAGCCTGAGACTGCTTATGTGATACCTTGTTACATGGCTACAATAAATTACATCAAGTCAGCTTCAGATAGCTAAGAAAATAGACTAAAAAAGACAATTCAGCCTAAATCAATCATGACAGAGAAAAACATGAAAGTTTATAAGGGATACTCAAGTATATCAGTGACAAGGAAAGATGCACTTGAAAACAGGCAGTTTAAGAGCATTTGAAAAAACCTGGCAGTTCTGAAATTAAGTCTAGAATGGTATGAAGCAAGTAGGAAGTTGGTTGCCTATAAACCCAGCTTTCGCCCACGCTCTGCTGATGAGCCAGCAGGGAGCCACCAGACCTCATGTGAAGAGCCTTAGGATGCTGCTTGCAATGGATATCTTTGTCAAAAAGTGAAGGCCTGCTTTAAATAGTGCAATAGAGCCATCAGGACAAGACCCCACAGCTGTTTCTAATAAGACAGCATTTAAAACAGTAGCGATTCAGTCTGAATTGACATTTACTGCAGGGTACCCAGAACGTAATATCACCTGGTAGAATACCAGAAGTTCCTATAATACCAGTAATTCAGAAGAAAAAGGTTTTGCTTTTCAGTAGCAAAACTGTAGGAATCCTATACAGTTCCAGCCATCACTGATCATCTCCTCACATACTTGTTTTATTTCTTCAGAGAAGTAATCTGCCCAGCTTGGGACACTCCCACGTGCAATTCCACAATTAACAGAGACTTACCTACACATATTTGTGTCACTAAGGGGCATATTTGAAAAGGTTTTAAAAATCCTTTAGAACTCTGCACAAGCAGAAGCTTTAACATAATTCACAAACGGTTTTCCATCTGTTAAATGTTCACAGCTGCATTCATTACCAAGGTACTTAGGCCACTCATTAACCAACAAAAAGCAGCTTTTAGAAGTTTTGATATAAACAGTGCATCTACCACATCAAACCAGGTCTCAGAAAGACAACCTTCTCTGGATTTTATTTAGATTAAGACTGCTTCCTGGTGGTGCTTTTGAGCAGGCTCCCACAGCCAAAGGCTGCTGCACTGCTGTCTGTAGGAGCAGGTTAACAGGGTACCTGGGATTTGACGCGCCTGGTTCTCTTCAGCACAACGTTCATTCTTGACGCCTGCTTTGGGGAAGCCTGGGCATCCGAGCTGAGGTCCTCAGCCTCCACTTTTTCCTTAAGATCCAAGTTAGGCTTTTGGATGCCCTAGGGGATCAGAGCACAGGACACCGTGATGATTGGTCAGGCAGTGCCAGTCATTCCACAGCCTGTGAATCATTCTGTTTGCTAAGAGACAGGACAAGTGAAGTCACACAGCATTACACACACCGTTTGGACAAGAGGCCAATTAATCCACACACCCTTCAACTACGGAAACCAAATCTCAACTACCAGCTTATCAAGAGAACAGGAGATCTTCGCAATTAATCGTATCATCTTTTGCCTCGTTTTCCTTCCCAACAAGGGTTGACTTCACTCCTATAAAGAAATACCCCACAAAAACCACACAAGGTGACATTATAAGTTCTAGCACTATTCTGTCACAGGTGAGTGTGAGGGTGGTTCTAGCTTTGTATGCAGAGCTGAAGCTTCTAAAAGCACAGGCCCTCGGTCCCACTTTTGTATGCAGTAACAAAGCACTCTCTGCGCTGTTTGGGTCCCCTCTGCATATAGCGAAAGACAAGCATCTCACCATAAGGCTGACTCCGGACTGGAAGAGCTCATAGGGATACAAGATCCGTTCATAATGAGACTTGAGTAAGGACCCTGTGCCCTTCCCTGGAAGGTAGCCAAGCCGACTTGCCACTTTAGACCATTTCTTCTCTTTAGTGACTACTTCAAAGCCTCCTTTGCTGGCAACAATCTGAAATGCATAAATAAGTTAAGAGTTTTGAGCTGCTCTCACCAACTTGCATAAACCAAGAATCAATTAAACCAACCAAATGTTAAAAGGTTCTATGGAAAAGTGACAGAATCCTGGATTTAGCTTTTGTTTCCCAAAAGACTAGTACTTTAATAACTAAGCACTTACTTAGTCTTGTTACTTTATACATTTAAATGTGACAATTTATCTAGAAAATGTAAATTGCATACTGTCCTAGACAGGAGGAGTCCAACAGTTAAGATTTATGATGTGTTTGAAAAAAATACAAACCCTACCATCAGAAGAACTGAAAAGTTAACTTTCACCAGACTTGTACTCTGATGCAAAACACAGGTCTGCCCAGAAGTAAAGCACATTCTAATAGACCCCAGGCAGAAGGGACAATTGGAGCTCAGAACTTTAGAGTTAGAGAAACTCTCACAAAAAATCCTGAATGGAAGAAAGACTACTATAAAAAAAGGGAATTTACCTTCCAATTAACTCAGTCCAGTTTTTACACCTGATTTTAACTGGTTTGACACCAGTAATTCACATACAGAACTATCACTGCTTACATATAAAAAACAAGACCATTCGCCTCCAAGTAATGATCATAACAAAATATGAGTTGCTTCCTCATAAACACTGGCAACATTTCCACTGCCTCCATTCCTTTTAAAGTTTCACTGCCAAGTAGCTAAAAACACAAAGGGATTATAATTTCATTTAAATTATTGTAGGACTAGCACCATTTCTGCAGCAATGTAGTTTTGCATTGCAATTCTCTACACAAGGATGATGAGGACCAAATTCAATGCTTAATGTTTCACAGACTGTTAAAAACCTCAGTGCAAAAACATTTTGTTACTGGAGTGAAATTCATGGTTTGCTTTTGAGGCCGAGGTAAATTCAGAAGCCTGTGACAGTGACAAGTAAATTTGTTAATTCTAGTTCCTCCCATAATCAGACATATTTAAATAACACAGTAATATTATTGACCATTATTTTTCCTCATATGGACAGAAAAGCCTTTTAAAATTAAACCAGTCCTAAATTTTGACTTATCTTCAAAATTTCCATTAAAGTTTGTTTTCCAAAATTATCATACATGAACAATGGCTAGAGAAGCCACTAACGAACTACATGAGCTGAGACCTGCAAATCTGCAGCCAGATGAAATGTTCCAGCTCATAACAGTGACCCAGATATTCCCCAGTACCCCTGATACTCTGCATATCCCAGTAAACCACCACAGAAACAAAAATAAAAAAAAAAAACCCACTGAAAGGCATTTTATCAGCTTTTCTCTGCACGTTATCGGCACTTCCAGACTTGCCAAAGCACTCGACTTCTTTTTCTTTAAAAATGAAACCTACTCAGATCATCACATTTTTACTTACCTTCGAGAAAGGAATCTTGATGGGGAATGGAAACTGATGCTCTAACCTAGAAGCACTAGAACTACCAGAACTTCAGTCTTTACCCTGTAAGAAGAAATCTACCTATGTACATTAACAAGCCATCCTTAGCAGCTAAGTTTATAACGGTACATGTATTTTGCCAGTGCAAAAGCGAATTCCAACAATTCATTTGTGTGTAAGCTTTGAAACACAACACACCAAATATAACTACAGCAGAATAGATTTCTAGCCAGCCTTAAGCCAAGTCTGTTTTTAAAATTAAAATAATTGTTCCTGAAACCGACACTATAAATTCTCAAAGGTGCACGTTTATAAAAACCTCCTCTGGGAGAGAGGAGGGAGCAATTACAACAACTAACTACAGAATTCTACTAATTAACTACAGCTAGTTCAGAGCCGAAATGCACACAAGCACACTGCTGCCTTTCCAAAGAGCACCTCAAACTTCTGCAGCTCCACCACATGTGAAAAAGGAGAATTAAAAAGCAAGTGGCCAGCTGACACCAGGATATTCAAGCTATACAAGGTCATGAATACCTGCTGTATAGAATCCAAGCAAAAGCAACGGATTTAACTATGTTATGACATGTCTGCCATAACCATTCAAATTAGAAATGCTGTTTACTGTGTTTTTTCCCCCACTTATTTAATCTCCACATTAATGAGATTAGTGCTGTAAAACAAGCCCTCCTTGTTAGTTGGCTTCTTGAGTTTGAATGAAAAACCAAGTCCCCGCCTGACTAAGACCTACAAATACTTACCTTGCTCAGACCATAGAGATCCAGTATCTTTCTCTCGACCACAGGGATTTTTAAATTGGATCCTTGAAGTTCCCAAAATTTTGCTAGCTGATCCAAGAAGTCCAGCTTCACTCTTGTCATTGCCTGCAATCAACAAAAGCAGACAATCATGTACGCCCCAAAACCAATGTGACAAAACCTTACGGACCTGAGAGAAAACAAGGTAAGTTTTTACAATATTCTCATTTTCAATGTGCAATTTGGCAAGGGAGATATTCCTCAGTCATGTTAAAAAAACCCTAAAAATAGAAACACTGATAAAAGGAACGATCTTTACAAACAGAAAATTGTATATGCCTTTCTCTCTGCATTTAATATCCTATAAACCAAACTCCTACCTAATAGTTTCTTGGTTTGAAACCAAAACCCAAACTTATGAAAAAAAGCAGCATTCCAGAGAGAAACACAAGAGTAATTATTAAAATATATATTGGTGGGGAGGGGGAGAGTTACAAACAGTTTTTATATATTCCTCAACCATGCAGAAGGGCCTCCTCCCCTGAGTATTTTAGGAGTACTCAAATCACTTTCCATAAGGAGACCCATTTACAAGCCAAACGATACACGAAGTTTTGGCATGTGAACAGAGCAGGGCTTTGAGAAGTGTTGTTAGAGAAAAGCAAAAACCAGGGCAGAATGGAACTCATGCTGCCTTCAAGAAAGCTCACACAGATTTCTAAATCATAAAATTAACTGACTATAATAAGGCCATAAAAAAAAATCAGTTCATTTTAAGGCTTAAGAGGTATTATCAAGACAGTATGAGGTAACCAGAGGCTTCAAAACGACAGTAAATATTTCAAGAGAAAAAAAAATGCTTGCCTGTGGAGCTCTGAACACTAGACACTGGCTGCTCTTACTACACACATGGTATTTGGAATTCATTTCAGACATTTCCAGTTGAATGTGAAAAACTCTTGTGGTTATTTTGGGTAATAAAATAAAAAACAGACTCTTCTCAAAGCCATGGAGAGTTATTTTATATGAACTCTGCCACTGCCAAGTATAAACACTGATGTGGTCTACGGGTTTCTGAAGTATCCCCCATCCAGAAACCTGCCAAGATGCAAATCTCAAGCAGGGAGACCTCCTGCTTTCAGTGCAAACACAAAATTATATCAACAGTGGGAAAGCTCACCTCCAGTTCATTCAGGCGCTGAATTCGTGGAGTGAAACGAAAACTTTGTACTTCACATGCAAATGGAGGCTGCCAGTCCTAAACAGACAGAAAGACATTTTATTGCTTCCAGTAACTTCTCAGTGCACAAAATCAGCAGACCCCAATGATGTCTGAGTAAACAGGTTTCCAACACTAAGTGAGCTTCTCAGTATAACCAGTGATATCATTTTCCAATTTTAAGATGTTCTTGTGTTTATACAATAACGTTCCTCCCACAATATTTTAGTTAGAGGAAAAGATCCTCACAGAAGTAAAAATGTAAAAGAAAATAAGGTTTCAAACATTTCAGTATGCACTGCTTCACACTAGATTTAAATCAGTGGTACACCCTGTAGCTTGCTGGTTAGTTACTCTAAAAAAAGTTCTATATATCTTGCACACTGAAAAATTCTGTCAACAGCAACAAAGACTAAATAAAGCACATCATAACACATGTAGTGTTTTCATGTATAAAGATAAGACCACCAGTCAGGAGCTCAGCTCTTTAGCAGAAACGGAGCCTTAAACAATGACCTTCTCAGCACCACCAGCCGTGGTTCAACCACAAGTGCCTCCCAGCCCCATCTCCCACCACTGTGTTACAATATCAAAACAAGTCATTCAGTCTTTTAGCATTTTTTTTTAAACAAAAGCTTCAGTTACAGTGGATTATCCACCTGGCAACAAATACAAGAGAACAAGGACACCCCATTCCAGGTGGACAAGCCACACTAATCATTCATTATTTGCCCGGCTGCAGCACATAAAAGCCTCAAGTCCAACTGTAAAATATTTACAACTTCCAACAATGAAAAAGAGCAATAAATCAGTAAGGTTAGCGTGAAGTATCTGCTTTAGTCCTTCTTGCAGGCTGCAAATCAACTCCTGCATCCCGTGAAACCCTGCAGAGCAAACAGCTCAGCAATCTCCGAGAAACACAAACATATTCCACGGCCAGTTCTCGTTATTCTCAATGAACAGGACCTGGATCGGTTTCTTGTGGCCTCAACCTGAGCCATTCTGCTTATTTTAGAAAGGGCAGCCCCGTGGAGGTCAAGTCTTCCCCGTGCCATTAAACCAACTAAATAGATTCCGGGAACGAAAAACAGGCCGGGAGAAGGATCATGAAATCCAATCGGCAAACCCCGTATCTCGGTTCATGCTTTCTTTTCAGGTTTTTACCTCTCTCGGTATTTTCAACCCTCTTACTTAACTGCCATATTTAACGTCCATTTGTACTTGAATAATTTAGGGATCTAACTGCCTTCTGCCTTGTCGAGATGGTTTTCCCAGGTCACTGGGCAAGTGATCGTGAAGTAATGACCGAGTCATCGGAGCGATTAAGCTTCTTCCTCCTAAATTGCCCTGAATAAATATAATTCTCCTGCATAAACAGGGTGGCCGCGCTCCTCTTAACAGTTTACAAACTCTGCTTATAAACAGCAATCCGCTAAAAACAAACACCGTCTTTTCTCTCTCCTCCCCTCCCGAAGCAAACGCCCGATTTCACCCACAAAGCCCTCGCAGCTTTCACAAGTCGGCTGGTGGGGTTTTTTATTGAAGTGACACGTCCACGCACTGTTCGCTCCTCGCCTCCGGCAGAGCAACCTCCAAACACCCCGCTCCGAGGTCAGAGACTCCACAGGTCCCCCGGCGCCCCCGGCACGGGCCCCGCGGCCTGTCGGAGGGGACACACGGCACCCCGGGCGATCTGGGACCGGGGGAAGGCGCTGCCCGGCCCCTCACGCCCCGCGCGGAGCCCCCGAGCCGCGCTCAGCCCCCCCAGGGCGCGGTACCTTGGGGGGCCGGATCTTGCAGATGCCGGTTTTCTCGGCCAGGCCGCGGATGCGGCCGATGAAGCCGAGCGGGTCGCTGAACTCCTCCCAGCTGGGCTCGAACACGGGGCACTCGGGCGGCGGCACGAACTCGGCCGCGTAACGCGACCCGCCGCCCCCCGCCATGGCCGCAGGGGGAGGGGGGCGCCGGCGCCGCCGGGAGCGCAGGGCGGAGCGGGGCGGGCGGGGCGCTCAGGGTCCGGAGGGGGTGCCGAGGCGCATCCCCGGCGGGACGGGCGGGCGGGCGGCGGTGCCGAGGTGGCGGTGGTGGTCGCTGTCCCGGCCCGGGCCGCTCCCCCCGCCCGAGCCCCGCTCCTCGCGTCCGGCCCGCCGGAAGTGACGGGCCGCGTCAGCCCTCCCCCGGAACCGCAAGACGTGTTGCCTTCCGACCCGAAAAGTAGTCCCTCCACCGCCCTTCTGCTGGCGAGGCACCTCCCGCGCCCGCCGCCCCCGGAGACGGCCCTCCGGCGGGTTCCGGCGCGGACACGGCCCGCCCGCCGCCCCTCGGGGTACGGAGTGGGGCAGGAGGGCGCTGCGGATCGCGGGGGCGGGGCCGCGGCCACTTCCGCCGCGGAGGAATGTGCGAGGAAACCCGAGCCATTCAGTTCCGGTGCGGAGCGGCCGCGTCGCCCATTGTCTGGGCCGGACGGCAGGCCACGCCCACAAACAGAACACGCCCCCTCGTTGACTCCGCCCTCCCGCAGGTCCCGCCCCCTAGAGCGGGCGGGTCCGCCCGTCCGTCACCGCAAGGGCTCTGGGCCCGAAGGGACCCGCAGGGACCATCCAGTCCAGCTCCTGGCCCTGCACTGGACCGTCCTCAACAACCCCGACATGTGCCGGAGAGCCTTGTCCAAACGCTCCGTGGCCTTCTGACAGCCTTGGCGCTGTGACCATTTCCCCGGGGAGCCTGCTCCAGTGCCCAACCACCCTCGGGGGGGCAGAACCTCTTCCTAATATCCAACCTAAACCTCCCCTGACACACCTTCAGGCCATTCCCTCGGGTCCTGTCCCTGGTCACCACAGAGCAAAAATCAGTGCCTGCCCTTCCTCTTCCCCCTCATAAGGAAGTTGTGACTGCAATGAAGTCTCCCCTCAGTCTCCTCCAAGCTGAACTTCTCAGGTTGTGCCAAGTACTCCACCGTGACCCCCCCAACCCCTGCGCTATGGATGGATACTCTGCTGATCTCCCCCTACACACTGTTTTATTTCCTAAGTCAGGTAATCACAACTTAGGACTTGCTAAGTACCTCCTGGGACTTATTAAATACCTCTTTTACCTATCCATCGTAACGCAGTCTTCCAAAATAAATTTTATGTTGTTAGGGTTTTTTTTACCAGAACCCTGCCTTCAGTGTTCACCAAACGCCACGTTTCACTTTATTCTCTTTGAATATTTATTCTCTGATTATTCAAACCTCGGTCCTGGTGTTCTATTTCAGGCTCACAAAAAGTTAATTTCCTCACCCCCTGTTACCATGAGGCTTTACAAGATCTGCTTCAGACCAAATACATTTCTCTGCATCGCTTCCTTGCCAGTTTAAAGAGGTGTCGCCTGCATTTTACATGTGGTAAACACATGTGCCTATGCAAAAGGGTTAATTTTGACAGAAGTTAGAGGTAAGGGCAAACTCATCTTATAAAATACTGAGTAAATTGAGGTTATTGTGTTGTTGCAAAATATTCTTGCATTTTGCAGGGGATTCCTGACATGGTTGCTTGGTACTTTTATGTAAGACTGCATGTGGAATGTAGATATTTTCTTGCCAGTATCCAGAAATCATATTTCTGCGAACTTCCATTTTTTTTCTATTATTATTTGGTCATGTCTCTCTCCTGATGAGCTGTACCAGAGTCCTTTGAGGAAATACATCTGTTTTCTGTCCCCATCAGCAGAATCAACAACCTTCCCAGTTTGAAGATAAGCAACGTTTTAGCCAGGAATACCAGAGGGAAAAATCTCCATGCTCGAAAGCTTTGTTTTGAGAACCACTCTTTTGCTGATTTCCCTGTAGACTGACTCTTCAAGGTTGTTTCAGCTTTGTGTTAATATGTTTGGGTTAGTGGAGGGCTCTGGAAGGCAATGCTGGGAATTGCACAGCATTGCATAGCAAATACTAACAGCAAAAAGTTAAATACCCCAAATAACCCAAGGGGGCATTTTTTTCATCATACCCGTTCTGCAAGGTATCCTTTTTGAAACAGAATTTTATGCTTTTCTCTGTTACCTGCTCCATTTAGGGGCTGTTGGCTTTTGAAACAATGATCCATGCTGGGACTTGTGTACCCTCTGTCAGTCTTTATTCTTCTTAGTTATCTGGAAGTATTTATGGTTTTCCTGAGAGAATACTTCAGCCCTTTATACAGTGTATTCTGCTGCTCTCTGGAGAGAGCACCCAGTCTAACTAAGGGGAATCAATGAATATCCTGGGATGGAAGGGACCAACAAGGATCATCAAGTCCAAATCCCTAATAGCAATCTTTCTTCTGGACTTTGCCAAAACAAATTATCTACCCTCCTCTTTTCTCTATTTCATGACAAAATCAGTTTGAAGAAAAATCACAGAATCACAGAATATTCTGACTTGGAAGAGACCGACAAGGATCACCGAAGTCCAGTTCCTGGTCCTGCTCAGGACACCCAAGAATTTCATCATGTGTCCAGGAGTGTTGTCCAAACACTCCTTGAACTCTGTCAGGCTCAGTGCTGTGACCACTGCCCTGGGGAGCCTGTTCCAGTCCCCAACCACCTCCTGGGGGAAGAACCTCTTCCTAATATCCAACCTAAACCTGCCCTGACACAACTTCAGGCCATTCCCTGGAGTCCCCGGTCACCACAGAGCAGAGATCAGTGCTCTTCCCCTCACAAGGAAGTTGTAACTGCAATGAGTACATTCACAGTTTTGTAAGTAAGCCTTTTTTTTTTTTTTTTTTTTGTCATGCAGAAAGTTGGTTTCTTTAAACAAAGTGTTAAGGAAAAAAAATAGCTCATTAGTGCATAGGCTTTTTTTTTTTTTTCCCAGCACACTTAGTGAATTAGGAGACTGTGTGTTGCATAAATGGTAAGACCACCAGTAGGTATTTTTGGGTACTCGAGAGGGGTAGAGAGGCTAAAAGGCACCGAGATGATCCAAAGAATACATTAAACTCAGGCAGAATTCTAGCCGGTAACTTATTGTGACTGCGCAACATCGTGTCTCGTTCAGTTCATTTCCAAACACAAATGGGCATTTGAGCGGCGGCTTTTGCTGCTGTGGATGAAAGGAGCCCCTGCTGCCCGTTTCGCACGTACTCGTCCCGCGTTCCTAATGGCCGCCCTCATAACACCAGCGTTAATACGCGCAGGCCCCACGGCCCCTCCCTCAGGCCCTCCCCGTGCCCCCCGCCATGGCCGCGCACGCGTCATGGCGCCTCCGGCCGCCCAAGGACTACAACTCCCAGAGCCCCCCCCGCCCGTGTCGCGATCGCCGATTGGCGCAGGCGGTCGGCGCTGCGTGGAAGGCTGTCTGTGACTGGAGGAGGCGGCGGGGGGCGTGGCGCCACGCGGTTTAAGCCGCGGCGGGCGGACGGTGGCGGTTGTTTGGCCGTTGGGGCCGTGAGGCGGCGGCGGCGGGACCGCTATCCCGGGAACCCCCCCCCCGTCCCGGGGCTTTCCTCGCGGGGTTCCCGCCGGGCATTCCCCGCCGCCAGCCTCCCGGAGTACCCGGAGCTCTGCTGTCCCCCACCCGCGGAGAGCCCGGCGCTCCGCAGGGGCGCCATGAGCGTGGCGGCGACCCCGCGCTGCTCAAGGTAGTGAGTGTGGGGGAGCTGCTCCTCCCGGGATAGCGGAGGTCCCGGAGCCCTTTCCTTCCTGCCCGGTGGCCTGGTTTATCGTGGGGCCACCCTCTGGCCCGCTTCTGTGCCTGCTGTGCTTCCTTGCTTTTTACACTTTTCCGTTTCTGCTGCTCTTCCGCAATAAAGCGCTCACCTTGTGCCTGGGTTACTTCTTTCCGTTCTGGTGTTACTTATTTTTCTAAGTGTGTTAAGGCATTTCTGGTCTTGCAGCAAGTTCTTACGTGAAAAAGAAAAATCATACTTCCGTGTATTTAATGCTTTGCTCTAGTGCCGGGAGGTAAGGAGGTTGGCACATTTTCATGGATGTGCATTGGGGTTCTGTTCTAAGCAGCTTTAGTGAGTGGCTCCGTAAAGGTCACCACTGCATCAGTGCCATCCATCAAATCACTTTATCATCAGCATTTTGGCACTGACCCCAGGGTCAAATTCTGGGCTGTTTTCATTAAGCAGATCTCTAGTAAAGAGGCTTCTGTTACTCACGGTATCATTTAAAAAAATGAGCTTTTCAGATCAACATAAATAACACATTTCAAGGTAACTGTGAACCCTGCAGCTCTATTTGCAAATTTGGTGCTTGTTTGAGCAGATTAAATGTTTGAATGCTGTAAATATTGTTCATAAGAAAATATATGTAATCATACATATCCTTAATTTGATTTGCATAATACTGACTTGCTTTCTATCTAGCACTTCAATGTAAGATAAAAGAACTTGGCAGGTTTTACTTTGCTATTGAGGATGGACAAGCTATGTGATAAGATTAAGTACATCAGAAGGGAAAGCATGTAGACTCCTAAACCTCCACCTTAAATTATAGTGGCTGGTGCATCAGTTATCTTAAATTATTGCCCTTATTCAGTGGTCTGTCTCTAGAAAGTGTTTTTTTTTTTTCTCTGGGTATCACATAGTGACTGTCACAGATTGTTTTCCTGCTCATTTTACAGTGGCTTCTAATTTTACAACAGTGGACTTTTTGTCCTCTGTGCTCTGTTCTTTCTTCCTCCTCCTCGTTTCGCATTCACTCCCCCCTTAAATAACCTATGAGTTTTTGCTTCCATGACACTTTTTTTCTCCTTATGCCATAAGTTGGCCCCTTTACCACAGTATAATAAACCTGCAAGCCATTCTATATCAAAGGTTTTGATTCTCCTTAGTGCTGTGACCTCCTATTATACCCATAGCACAGTCAAGCTAATCTGTATTTTAAATTGAATCTGTGTAAAAATTTAAAATCTGTTCAGCTATTTTAAAAAGTGTTTGAATTTTCTTCTCTGAAGCTTACATGTCTCTGTTTCCATCCAGGCTGCCAAACCCCCATGTCTCATCCAGATATGCTGACTGCCAATCCCCCAACCAGGAGGACTTTACTCTTCTCCCTTCTATCAGTGAGCGCTTGGCCCGTCTCCATCCTTCCCGGGAGCTGCTGGAATACTACCGCAAGAAGATTGCTGACTTTGATGAGGAACAGGAGGATTTGGTAAAAAGGCTGGAGAGATACAAAGAAACGTATGATGATCAGGTAGGGAACGAGTTTTTGAGCAGTGATGGACTATATATCCTTTCACAAACTTAACATTTTTCATCGGATGAAAACTCAGCGTAGATGTCTCCAGACTTACCAGTAATGCGGTAGAACTGAGCTATGAAGAAATAAGTAGATTTTGATTGTGGGATGTGATTGTGAAGTCTAGCTGTCCGCTGTCAAAGCAGACAGAAACATGCTGTCTTCTAAAGTTATCATAGTTTGGTTATATCTTCTCAGTGGGGTTTTTGCTTCTGTTTTGGGTTTTTTTTTTATTAAGGCCTGAATTTAGATGCTCATTCTCCATGTTGTCCAGTATCTTTCCCTTTTTTGTCATAGTGAAGGAGTACTCTCTTGCCCAAATTTAATATGCTTTGAAATATGGATATAATCTGTATTTACCGCAGTGGAATTCATAAGCATAGCAGTAAACTACACAGCAAATAAATGAGAGTTTACAAGAAACTTCATACAAATCTGCCTTTTAAGAGGAAGAAATCTTGCAGAATACCTGTAAGATATTCAGTGTTCTGATGTGTCTTACAGCATGTATCTGTCTAGCAGTCATCTTGATAATTGTGGATGGTCCTTTGGGAATAGAATGATCACTTCTGAGGTGACTAAGGTGTTTCCCCAAGTACTGGCCGTGCTTGAATCAGCCTGGGGAAATATATGCTGTTCAAGTTACTTTCCTATGGGAAAAAGAGGGGCAGGTTCCGAAATAGTGCCTTCTTTCGTACAGGAACGATTTTCTAAAAGGTTTGTTAGTTTTCCACACTAGGTAGAACATAATTAATGTAACTTAGTAACTACCCAGATTTCTCACTGCTAAACCATACAGATACTTTAATGTGTATTCTTCAATAATTTATTTTAAAAGGTAAGTGCTATTGCATAGGCTTTGTTATGTTTTTGTTGAGGTCACACTCCCCATACTTGTGCTGCTCTGACCACCAGTGTGGAAATGCAACCACTGGAAACTGGAGACCCTTGCTGAGGCCTTATTGAATTGTTGTGTAGTGATAGTGATTCCTGGGGCTCTGAACTCCCTGCTGAAACATTTTAAAGTAATTTTTCCAATACTGCCCTCAGCTGGTCAAATATTATAAGAGAATAAAATAATTCACTTGAGCTGGCTGTTGTTCTGTACCAGTTATAGGCTCAGAGCACAGGCAGTCTGAAGTTCGTAAGTGTTGCCCAATGCTGTGTATCATTTCAAGTACCTCATTCTCTCCACTCAGCACAAGTTGCAATGGGAAGTCCGTCAGCTGGAAGAGGAGATTTCAAAGTTGCAGAAGGCTTTGAGTGATATGCAAGTCTACCTCTTCCAGGAGAGGGAACATGTCCTTCGTCTTCACTCAGAGAATGACCGGCTGAAAATCAGGTGTGCTGTCTTAGGTGGTGTGGGCTGGGTCTCAGGTGGCAGCAATTGCATACACTGTGTGCTAGTTCTCATCCAGATCTGGAGTCTTTGGAGAAGCAAGTATGCCACACTTCCCAGGGTGGGCTCTATTGGGATGCTAAATATCTTTCCACTTATTATTCCTCCTATTCTGGTAGTAGAAGAAAAAGCAGAAGTTTGACGTAGGTTCACATTTTGATTGCCTGCTACCAGTTTGAATGTGGACGTTCTGATTGAAGCTGACTCTGGTGGGTTGACCTTGGCTGGATGCCAGGTGTCCAACAAGACTCTCTATCACTAACCTCTTCCTCTGGACAGGGGAGAGAAAATTTAACAGAAGGCTCATGGGTCAAGATAAGAACATGGAGATCACTCACCAATTACTGTCATGGGCAAAATAGACTTGACTTAGGGAAATTATTACCAATCAGATGATCACAGGGCTGGAGCACCTCTCCTATAAAGACAGGCTGAGATAGTAAAGGCTGTTCAGCCTGGAGAAGAGAAGGCTCCAGGGAACCCTTACAGCACCTTCCAGCACTTAAAGGGCCTACAAGAGAGCTGGAGAGGGAATTTTACAGGAGTATGTAGTGACAGGATATGAGTGATGTCTTAAAGTTGAAAGGGGCTAAGTTTAGATGTTAGCAGAAAATTCTTCACTATGAGGGTGGTGAGGCACTGGAACAGGTTGCCCAGAGAAGTTGTGGACGCCTCATACCTGGAAGTGTTCAAGGCCAGGCTGGATGGGGCTCTGAGCCCCCTTCTTAAATATTCCAGAGGTGCTACCACTTGGCCTTGGCCAGTGGCAGCCCCGTTTTGGAGCTGGCTGACATTGTCTCTGTTGAACATGGGGGAAGAGCTTCTAGCACTTTCTTACAGAAGCCACCCCTGTAGCCCCCTGCTACTAAAACCCAGATGCAGATCTTGCATCTGCCTGGCAAAGGTTCCTCAGCCCTAAAAACACTTAAGCTCAACTAGAAAATACAGACCAAAGCAAACAGTTTTCCCTCACTCTGAGATCATGATGGCAGCCACTCATTTTTAATGCCCTATAGTTGGTGAACTGTAATATAACCCATCATACCAGACAAGCTGCCAGTGGCAAAGGAGCTCCCAGCCTTCTTCAGAATATTTGTGAGTGGTAGTATCAAGTTTTCTCTTAAAGATTTAAGAACTGAAGTCAAAACATGTGTTGCTGTTCTTTGGAACTTTTCAAGTGTGTGATGAAAAGTCTGACACAGGTCTTAATGTAGTTACAATCTGAAAGTTTATAACTTTATAATGAAAATGCTTTACCACGTGCTATTGTTGTATCAACCCATATAGTGTTGTCATATTTGAAAAGAGGCTCTCCAATCCCAGCAGAATTGGTGGTGTCCTTATTATATTTGCAACATCAGTAATGTGTTCAGGAGGTTGTTTTTAAAGCAATATTCTCAAGAACTGCAACAGTTTAAAAAACTTGCAAGCATTAACAAGTAATGTCTTGATGTATTTAAAAAAAAGTGCTTTCTTTGAATTCCAGGGAATTGGAGGACAGAAAAAAAATTCAGCATCTCCTGAGTGTAATGGGAGCAGATGAAGAAGTTACATATTTTCACAAGGAGCCTCCACATAAGGCAAGTTCCCATTTTTCTGTAGAACTCTGCTTTGGATTGTAACATGAGTATCTGTACCCCAGGGTGACCCCAGACCAGATCTGTCCCTCAAGTCATGCTACTAAATGAGCCCAAAGCAGGAGGGATCTGTAGCAGCATCAGGTTTTAGTATAAATGCTGGAAGGTAAGTACAAACAGCTACACTGAAAGTAGGTCTTCTTAGCATCAGCCTTCTTCTACCTTCAAAACATACCTCCATGTCAGCCTCCTAAATGTCAGGTAGGAGTCTGAAGTCATCTAGCAAATAGTCATTGAGAAGATGGAGAGAACACCACAAGAAGAAAACAGTGCTGAAAGTGACCAGGTGCAGTGCTTGAAGATCTGCTACCTAGGAGTGCCTCTCAGGGCCTCACTAGAGAAGAAAGGGTCAAGGTTGCTGCAGCCATCCCCTTTAGACAACATTGTGTCACATATTTCAGAATGATGGTTAAATTGATTAAATGGCAGTGCACATGAAATGGAGTGTAGCTGAACCTTTATGAAGTCATGAATGATTCGGACATAAGGAGTCTATGATGGGAATATAGAATTTTTCTTGGAATAAGGTGCAGGAAAAGGCTGAAACATGCTGCATTGTTCATGGTTCCTCTGCACCACTCAAGTACTTAAAAAATCTTGAAGCTTTAAAATTCCTTGATTTAGGGTAGCTCTAAAATTAGTGCTATCATGTGGTATTGACCTAAAGATAAGCATTGGGGTTATAACCTGCTCCCTCATGGCCTTCTTTTTTTGTTAAGTGAGTTTTGGTTCAACAGTTGAGTTGTTTCAATATTCTTGACACTGAGCTTTTATCCCAGACTTGTTCAGTAGCTTGAATGAATGTGCTGTTAAACGAAGCCTCGTGTTTCTCTGTCTTGCTGAGACAAGAAGGAGTATGAAAGAAGGAAATAACATCGTCTTCACCTTCCTCTTTTCCTCTCTATCCCCAAAATGCTCCTTTCCCGCTGAGGGTGCTGACTTTCATCCTAATGAAGCCAGAAAAGGCAGAATTACTTTCCACTTGTTTTGGTGAAAAAAATAGAGGCAGAAATGGCAAAACTCAGCCATGATAAAGGAAACTTTTCAACATGGATATTACACTTGTGAATGTCTTCCTTGTCTTGTGGTAGAAGTAAGGTAATGCTGTTCTTTTGGATATCATTTTAACTTTTTAAGATTTGTTCTTGACTGCTGCTTTGGAGAAGTCAGATGTTCAGTGCAGATATCTTGTTTCTGTAGGTTACTGTTCTGCAAAGGCCAGCAGAGTCACGTGAACAAGATGATGCTTCTAGCCCAGGTACCACACCAAGCTGGCTGATGGCAGCTCACCTACTGTGTCTGTCTCCAGTATACTGAAGTAATTCCTTACTGTGAATGCTTTGGTAAATCTCCATCAAGTTCCCTAAATGTCTATGTGCACATTCACATAGATGCAGTGCTCTTGGCTTCAAAATATTTTTAAATAACCTTAGCTGGCTCTTGTGTCCGTGATCTGCCCATCTAAGGAAGAGGCTGGTATGATCACTGGATGGCCGTTCTGGAACTATGCAGGTACCAGCTGGACAGGTACCTTTGCCACAGCCATTCCAAGGTGTGAGTTTCTACCCGACTTTCTGTAGATAGTAGTGTGTATCTGTATGCCTACGTACTTATTTTCTCCTTTGCCACATCTAAGTTGACTGAAATTAGCCAACAAGCTCCAAACTCATTCAAGGTTTGGTGTTTAGGCGGCTGTGACATCTGCCTGTTCATCACGTATGTAAGGAAATGTGTCAAGTTTGCTTTCTATATATGCCAAGAAAAACAGTACATTGCCTAAATACTAAACACTGTGATGTGATGGAGTGGAATAAAGTTATGTGATCACCCTAAGTTCTGAAACTCTTTTCCTTCAGCTAGCCCTCCTAGAAGTCCTTATGACTGTAGCAGTGGCAAGCTTTTCCCCGTTGCTGTAGGCCCACCAGAACATACAGTATGTAGATTGGAAAACTCTTTTCTACTTTTGTTACATTTCTGCAATAGGTACTGAGAGGAGCACTTCAAAAGAAACAGCACAAGGAGAAAAAACAGAAGGTCCTGAGAGATACCAAAGTGATAGTCAAACACTTCTACTACAGGTAAAAGCATTTGCTAACCAATAGACGTAATTCCTGGCTCGCAGAAAATTGTGATTAAAAAAATATGCTGCCTGCTTAGATAAGGTGTAGATGTAGCAATGTTATCAGTCCTTGCATCTTAGTATAGATTCACACTTTCTGTCAGTTTACTTATCTGTTTCTTTGCGGTGAATGTAGATTTAAGAACTTGGGTGTGATTCTGGAAGGTTTATGTAAGCAGATGCTCCAGTAATGTCAACTGAACCATGTTGTCCTTAAGTATAGAATGTGTAATTGATGTTATCTCCCACAATTTGATAGTGGCTATGAATTTACATTAAACCTCCTGAAGATCTGCAGGGTTGGGTGTTTTGTGGAAGTCTGACAAAAGCAATGTGTCTGAGACAATATTAGGCAGCCCCAGTAATATGCACCTGTACAATGAAATGTTCCCTTTGTTAGACTTCAGTGAAAGGTAGCGTGACAGAATGAAAGATAAAATGTGCAGTATCATGAATTGGGGAAGATACCAGAAGCTGTAGGTAAAGTATGAGGAAGGATGAATCAAGAAAAGCAAACAAAGGACTAACTTGTACAGCAGATATTGATGGTGGTGATTGTTATTATTATTAATACTATTTGTTCAAGAGTGGTGGTGATTGACCTGATGGCCAGTTAACTATCGAACAACATTTTTTTTGGAACAAAAGCATCATTCAAAATTGACATAAAAATAAGCAATCTAAATACATACCGAGGTTTTTTTTCTTACCGACGTAGTTTGTTACATAAAGGCCAGATGCACATTTTTCAATTACTTGCTTCAGTTTATCTCACTGACTTATATGCGCTAGATCAGGATTCTTTGCATTCCTCTCCTTCATTCATTATCTTGTTTACATTTAGTAATTAATTCTGTTTGAGTAATTTCTTTTGTTCAATATATGTGGACTTGCTGCCTTCCTAGAATTTAGGTATTTTTTTATCACCATTTCATTGGAAGATGGTAGCAGAGGGATGGAAGTGTCTCTGCATATTCCACAGGATTTGTCATGTGTAATTTAATCATGTGCAGTTTAAATCTTTCTCATATCTTCAATCTATTGTTGCTGTTTATGGTATGCCTCTCTTGCCTATTTTTTAAAATGATTTTTTAAAAAATGTTTTAGTTTTTTGAAGTCCTTAACATTAAAACAAAAAGAAAAGCTTGAGAAACTAGAACTGCCAATGGTGTTATCGGGTAGAGTCTCAGATTTGAATCTTGACATTTAAGAGACTTGCAAGGGCAGGAGCAGAGCTGGTTTGAGGTCTAGTTCAGCAACATCTGCCTCTGCTTATCCAGATCCAGGCCTTGCAAGCTCAGATAGAAGAACAGACACGATTATCGAAGGAACAGATCGAGGCACTACTAGAGGACAGGCGGATTCACATGGAGGAAGCCGAGGTCCAGCATCAGAGAGACCAAGAGAAGATCAAAACTGTAACAGAGAAGTGAGTGTGAGAGAATGACCACAATGTAGTCATGAGCTGAGAAGAGATGGAACCATAGGAATGTTGTGACTGAGTGTGTTGCTTCCTGCAGCAGGCAGAAAAGCTAATTATGCTGCCATCTGTTAGTATGTGTGGAAGATGATGAGTGGGGTAATCTACATATTTAAAATCCTATTTCATGTAGGAAGAATAGCACTTCTTTCATTAGGTAAGAGCTAAGATCAGTAGGAGAGCACCTATCTTTTTCTTCCATGCTGCTTCCAACTTGCAGTGATGACTGAGGAAATTAAAGTAGGAATTAGGAAAGAAGTTAATTAACTCCACTGAGATCCCTTTTTGCAGGCTGCAAAAGACCCAGAATCTCTTATATGAGAGTACCCGTGACTATCTCCAGCTCAAGTTTGATGCCAGAGCCAATGAGAAAGCATGGATGGCAGAGAAGGACTGTCTCTTGAGACAACTTGGCAAAGATCTGGATCAACTTGTGTTGAGCAGAGAGTCAGGACAAAAGAAGCATAAAGG
Source organism: Pseudotriccus pelzelni (assembly GCA_035584735.1). NCBI lineage: Eukaryota > Metazoa > Chordata > Aves > Passeriformes > Tyrannidae > Pseudotriccus > Pseudotriccus pelzelni. The sequence continues at coordinate 65,727,478 of JAWMRA010000041.1, forward strand.
TACCAAGAAGATGCTTCAAGCAGATGATGGAGCTTCAAAACTCCAAAGCAGAGAAATAAAGGTATTTTTTTTGTCCTAGCTAGAGGTTCTTTAACAGTTTTTGAGTAGAAAATTGCAAGCATCTGGACTTTGGCTCAATAGGCAGTAGCTAGCAGCTGTTTCAAAGCTGTACTGTCTTGCCACAAGTTACATTGCTTTTGGCACTAATCTAAACCGAAACTGCTGCTTCAAAATCACCATTACTTGCTAATTTCAGATAAAATGTGTAGTTGGGATTTATGGTTGTGTGTCACTGGCAGTTTATTTCATGCCCAGAACAAATCCTTAGTTCTGTAACTCACTTTATATGTGAGGCCAACAGTTTTCAACCTGCTGGTTGCTGTTTCTGTTAGTGCAAGAGCTCTGAGCTAATGGACTTAGAATGCTGTGTCTGGATCGTCCTTGCTGCTGTCAGGGGAGAAGGAGTCTTTTCAATTGATATACTCCAGCTCTTTTACAGTAGTTAGGATTTTTCTTCCACTTCCGCTATACTTCTAGTGAGAAGCTGGGAGATCTGAAGTGGGTAAACAGGCAATAAGGAAGTGGAAAGTAAACAGGCAACAGGGAATGGTTTTCATCTACCACTGAATGCAGGTGCTTCTGAAATGCAGTACTGAGAAACAGCTGTGAAGAGGGGAGTTGAATATTTTTATAGGGAAGAGGAGTTCTTTAACTGATGATGAGCAGTCATACGCAATTTAACTTAATTAAAAGGTTTTGGTAATGGAAGTAATGGTAGAATATTGTCCACTACTACTTATTTCATTAGCTGCAGCTCCAGTTGTTAATTTTTATTTGCCTATCATATTGGCAGTTTTATCACACTTGCTTTTCCAGAGCAGGGGAGATTTTGTAAGCACGGTCTTTTGAGTTGATTCTTTCTGTTTCTCCTGTGTCCTAGTCACTGCAGGAAAAGCTAATGCAGGAACAACACCTATCACACATGTACAGAGAGCAGTGTGTCTCCCTGGAAGGCGAGCTGGCTAGGATTCGTGAGGAGAGAGATGCTGGCAAAGAACTATTTAAGGTAATTAGTCTCTAATCATCTGCTAGCTATGTGATGATCTTCAGCCTTTATTTTGTATACCCTATTGAGTTTTCATCTCCATAGGAACGCTCAGAAAAGATGGGGAAGCGCCTGAAGCTGATGACTCAGCGATGTGAGGCCCTGGAACAACGTCGTAATATGGAAGTAGAAGGCTTCAAGAATGACATTAAACAGCTTCAGCAGAAACTGAAAGATGTGGAGAGGCAGATTTACAAGGTAGCAGTTAAGCATTTCTGAGGCAGACTATGAGGGGCTTACCCTATAGAGCTGTATGCTCAGTATTTAAATGCACTGTTTCCCTAGAGTTTATGAAAATTTCTTTCCTAAGTGCACCTTTAGATATCAGTATTTGACAAAACTTCCTCTTATGTATTTCACAAAGTAAAAAACGTGTCTTTGTTAGTCAGTCAGGCATTGAGTTTGCCAGGAAGTGTCCTGACTGTACATTAGCTGAGTGTTTTTGTTTCTACTCTGAAAGATCTTACGTGATAGCAGTAGCTCACTTTGTCTCAAAATTGCAAGGCAGTAAAGTAGTTTGATTCAGAAGTTTATCCTGAAAAGGAAATTATGATCTCTTTTCCTTCTGAGAGCCATAGCATTTGGTTTGGATCCAGTAAGATGCAGATCACTGACTAAAGTAATGTGAATATTCTATTTGTTACTTGGTCAATGTGTCATCTGTAACACTGCAGAAGCAATGGCTGGCAGTTGACTCTGTGTGCTCTGTAGTAGCTTCCAGATGTGGAGATGAACATCAGAACAGCTTAGAAGGGAAGCCACAGCCTTGATGTTGCTGGGAGTTTGAGAGATATTTATCTAACATATGCTTGAGAGGATGATCCAGGCATAGTGTAGACTCCCTTTTTTCTTGTACTTTTGGTGCGCAGTTCAGCCTACTTAGACTAATGCATTTATTTTGACTAAAGGCCTTGATTTTTTTATTTTTGTTGAGCTGTGGGTTTTTAAACTTTATTCTGTAAGGACTAAACAGCATATGCAAAAGGGGGGAACATTGTCTGTGATACCTTTACTACAGATCTGTATGTTTTATATCTGTGGGTGTGCTTTTAATTGTATTCTCAATTTCATTACACTGTTAACCACAAGAGGGCAGGGGAACAAAATACTTGCTAGAATTCTACAAAGTGATTGTTAAATCCTTCTCATCACTTGAGGTCTGATGACTACCTTTCTTGATTTGCATATTAAAATCTTTGACCAAGAACTACATGATGACAATAAGAAACCCTGGCAGGTCAAGAAAACAAAGGGGTTTGAGAGTAGTTTCCAAGCCTGTGCCCTTGAAAGTGACTAGGCTGGCACGCTATCCAGTTCCACAGTGACAGGAAATGTCAGCCCTGGCCAGCTTGCCATCAGGAATTCTGGTTATCCAGCAGCCTTTGTTCAGCTCAGTACAGGCCGTATGTCACTGCCTGAAACAAGGCGTTGTACTTGAACTGCTCTTGAACTGTGTGCAGTTCAGGAGGCAGCAGGTCTGGCACAGCAGTTAGCCCACCTCAGTTTTAGTAGGAAAAGAGGATAAAATGTCATCATATCAGGTGAGGTACTTTGAACTAGATACAAGTTACTTGATAAATAATTTAACTTACCTCTTTTTGTGGGTCTCTAAGTAATACAGGAATTAGAAAGGAGTCCACAGGTTTATTATATTCTATCCAGATTTCTTTCTTGCTAGTAATATGGCACTATAATGTTATGAAAGGTTTGCTCTTTATTTTTGGCTGTGGAGCACCTTTCTATTGTTGATGTGCATTATCAAAGTGCCATTAACTTACACATCATCTTTGGTAGCTGCAAAGGGTCTCCTTTAGAGTTCTTTCCCTCGTGCACTCACCATAATACTCTCTAAATTGTATTCTGTACGCTTTGTTTATATTAATCTGTTTTTGTCCCTTTTTAGGTGACTCTGAATATGGAACCAGGCCAGGATCTTGCAATTCTACGTGAGGTCCGCCAAGGAAACAGACTAACACGTAAAATTCAAGGAGAACTAAAAGACTTAAAAGCAAAAATCTACTGTTTAGAGAATGAACTACGGATCTGCTGAGGCTGAATTGTTAGCTGACATCCTAGTTTTAGGAATGAGACATTGCTACATGCAGTAGTCACATGCAAGAGCAGCTCCTGCTTGTCTGTTCCCTGGCATCCATCGACAGAAGGTTTGAGGAAATCTGCAGTTAATGTCATAACAGTGTACATGAGCTGTTCCTAGAGTGCCAGATTATAAAGCTGTTTCAGCTGAGAGATGGCACCTGATAAGACTGACACAGAGTACATGATGACTGATACATCAGGAGTGTGTGTACGACTTCTTCTTTCCTTCATATCGGTGGTAGGGATCAGTGTATACTGGCCTTCACCTTTATTTGGAGCGTATTATAAACCATATATGTGGTTATAATGAAATTGATAATCATAGAAGGATCTAGTTCAGAATCTGAATTTTGGCTGACCTTTTCCTATGTGAAAAGCAGCTTTTAAAATAGTTTAAATGGTTACTGTCTTGATGCTTAGCATTCAGGATGTAACTGGAGATTTTCTTTGGAAAACACCACATATAGAAGTCTGTACTAAAATGTATTACATCTAACTCTCCCATTGACAGCATAACTGCTTTAAAATGGCTCCCCTTTGCTTGGTTCTACCTAGTTGGAACAAACCTGACTGATTTAATATGGTGGGAAAAGATAACCCGTTACAGAACTCATCTGCAAGAACCAGCAGCATAGAACTTGTTTTGAATGCTTGGTGTGGAGGGAAGTACTGCACTGTCAAGTTTCATTTTCTTGTCCCCGTCCTCCCAGTGTACCTTAACACAGAGAGGGTGCCCATAATAAAAGGGATCCAGTATCTTCCTTAGCCACCACATTACCTGCTGTTGTAGCTCTAAACAATATCGTGGTTATGTACAAAGAAATTGTGATCAACTTCTGCTACAGCCCTTGTTGCTACTGAACTGCAGCAAACTGGGGTGGAAGAGCAGGTGCCTAGTTTCTACATGAGACCTATAGCTATGTAATGATTCTCTAGCCATATGATGATTATCTCCATACCAGACATCGCAATTCCAGAAAACAGATGGAATCATGAACAGGGTTACAACAGGGCTTCAGGCAAGTTCATAATTGCAGGCATTCATGCTTTTAGTGTAGCGTCAGCAAATCTTGTCCACCTTGTAGTTGGAGAGCAGATCTGTGTTGGGAAAGGGATTTCAATGTCTCTGTTTCCTACTTTACCTTTTCCTACCTTGTTTCTGAAGTGTACACCTTACAGGCTACCAGCACTAGCTTTACCATTGAAAAGAACCTGGTGTTTGAAAACAGACAATTTCTTTTTGACATGGAAGTGGCCATGGAGATCCTCATTCGGTGTCTGAGAGGTAGATATGCCAAAGATGTTTTTGTGCTGTCAGGATTTGGAGAAGGAAGAATTGTTTCTATAGCACCAGCTATAGCAATGCAGAAGGGGAAACTTCCCTAAAGAAGTCAAGACTTCCTTCAGCTGTCTAACCTACTTGTGACAAGTTTGCTGTCTCTTAGGGTCCTGTACTGTGGCTTTATTTTGTCTGTGTTCTTGCGGTCATTTCATCATGGATTTTCTGACAGTCTGCATCTGGCTGCTCAGCATTGCAGCTTACAAGAGGCTGTTTTAAGGTATGTGGCACTGGTTAGTTGAGCTGAAAATGCTGAACTGTTCAGAAACTGGTTCATAAACAACTTGGGTTCCAATGCAGTGTGAACAGTTGAGGAAGGTTATTTAATGCTATCCATCTTTTAGTCTCGCTCTCAGTTGATTAGTGCCTTCTCACAGAAGCTAATTAAAGTGAGTTTGTATGTGAAACAACATAATGCTGGTTTGAAGATTAGGTATCAAAGTTATCTCAGTTCCTGGAAGGCTGCTTTAGAAAATTGCTACATAACGATGTATTAGCCACTTATATTCAGCAGGATCCATCTGCTTAAACTCAGCTGGTGGGAAACTACCAAAAAGTCTCTTTAACCTATAGAAATCAATGGGTTCCTGTTTAGTTTCAACTCTTCCACGCTAAAGAATTGCCTTTGAAATTACATTTTGCTCACTTCAAAACCATGAAGTGTGAATGGATAAAGACTTCAGGCTTTGACAGTTTAGGTTGGTAAGACTGGGAGGAAATATTGGGGGAAGAAGGATGTAAATGTTTAATTTCCTGCCTTCCTTACCAATATTCTTTACTACCTGAAAGACTGAACCAAATAAAATTACAACATTCCTAATATATTTGCTGATGTGTCAAAACCGAAGTGCAGCTTGAACTTGATTGCTAATTTGTTTCTAGGCTATGAACACTTCCTATTTGAGGCGTAGGGAATTATGGTATTACTGCTCAGTAACTCCATTTTATTTGGAAGCTTGAATATTTGTCCAAGTGCAGGAAGTGCAAAGTATTGTACGTGCTCTTTGTGTGACATCATGTGATCATGTGAAATGTTGCCAAAAAAAATGTGGACCTTCATGCCAAGAACTGCTTTAAAAAGCTAAGTGCTTCCTACCACTGACAACTAGCCTTTAAGATGGCCATAAAGAATTATTGGCATTTTCAAAAGGGTTTCCTGGGAGAGGTTCCACTACCTAGTTTAGTCAATTTTTTTCCCGTGATTTTTGGGTAGAAATCAAAAAATAGCATTTAGTCCAAAGACCAGTGAGCTCTTTTTGCTAGTTTACGTTAGGAATGTGTGACTTGTATCATTCCAATACTGCTAAATGCCAGGCTGGGAATGTAGGAACACAGAATTTTGAAAGATCTCCAGAATGGCTGCGTCTAAGAATATGGAGACTATCGTACAGAATTAAAGGTTAGAACTGGACAAATGCTCTTATTGTGAGCCAAGACATGAAAATGTATCTTGCACAAATAGGAGAAAAATGAATAGAGGAAAGCCTTATTGTTGTGCAGTTTTATTTAGGTACGGAAGGAACGCGTACATTTTGGAAGGAATGTTGGAATATTGGCTAAGGCACAGAACCACAGATGATTCAGTGGTGGAGAAAAGGTTGTGCAAGAGCTCATTTTATATTACATTAAGAAGCCTGATTAATATACATGTTTTTTGAAGACAAAAAAAATCTACCCAAGGCCTCTCTATCCTAGCAGAGCAATGCTGAGCAAGAACAAGTAGCCTGAATCTGAAGTAAATTTTAAAAAGCGTACATTTTTTACCGGGAAGATTGTGCCCTCTCCTCTCTTATAACAAACTAGTTATGGAGAGAACAAATTCTCCATCTACATCTTCAAATAAAAAAATTATTTCACCTCTGGAGAAGGTAGCTTGTTTTAATAAGCTTTGGGTTTGTCACATTAGAACTTAATGAAATATAATGACATGAACTAACAGGAAATCATTTAGTGGTTTCTTCTGGCTTTGAACCTGTGATGTATTTATATGCAATATTTGTGGGAGTTTTTTAGTATTCATGCAGTTGCCTTAAGTATAGGAATGTCTGCTATGCCAGCTAACCCTACACAGCAAGGTTACACAAGGTAAAAAACCCCCCAAATTAAAGAAAGTCCCTTGTGATCTTCCTGTACTTCCACAATCTACAGTAATTTGCGACTGCACTTAGAAAGGCAGATTAACAGTCCTCATAGGTGTCAAATCAATCTCAACAGTAGTATAGTATGTGCTATATTTAAACTGCCTCTGTAAGTAGGAGTATCAGTTGAGAAAGACACACTTTACCAGTATGGATGGGCTCTCCAGGCAGCCTGATATTCTGGAATTGAAATGTCTCCGTATGTAGGGCAGGAAGTAATTCTTTGACAACTAGATATTACTTCTAGGACTAGCTGGGAGCAACGTGCCTGTGTCCTTTTTTCTGGTAGATCTGTTCATAGTCATGAAAAGTGATGTTCAGACTTTTAGTGACAGCTTACAAACACATTCAGTTTGCTACACTAGAATGTGTTTGTGCCTACTTGGTCAAAACCTTAATAAAGATGTCCCATTTGTCCCCATTCAAAGTGGCATCATAGATAATTTGTAGACAAGGAACACTTTTAAGATTTTTCTTTAATTTTTCTATAGTATTTTGCATTTATGTTCTCAAGTTGCTTTAAACTGTAAGAAAATGTCCCTTTTACTCTCTACACAGTTTTTCTTAAATTTGCAAGTCTAGCTGTACAAGTATGTATATTTTTTAGCCTGTGGACTGGGATTATGCACCAAAACATGATTGAATACAGTGTAGAAAGTGCGAGAGGTGGAAGCTGTGATGATCCCTTCTGGCTCTTCATAAGGTTTCAGGCACAAAGAGCAAAGTTTTTGATTCTTGGGTTGCATCAAATGTTAAGGACTTTGTCTGAAACTGGCCATCAGAGATAACCGGAATATAACTCACTAGCAGGAAACATTTCTGCTGTGACTAAGTATTTGAGAAGAGTGGAGTGGACTTCTGGTATTTCCCATTTAGCACCAAATGAACTGTTGGAAAAAGGGCATCTTTGAATATGGGTTAGAGTGGCTGCCCTTCAAGTAAGCTCCAGAAATACAGCTTTAAAAACAGAGCCCTCAATGGAGTTGACTGTTCACTTACACTGACTAAATTGCATTTTTTAAGAATTGCGATGCTGTTGGACTGGGGACAGATTACAAATGTGTAAATACAGATTATTTGGTTTTATTCAGAAAACTCAGGCTTTTAACACAGATGTGCTTCAATGTTAAAACAAGACAATGATTTTACTGCACAGGCATGAAGGGATTTGTTGTTGAAATGGGTTTGATTTTAATAAAAAGCTCTGGATTTACTCTGGTGAAGCACATCCAGGAGGTGCTCAATTCTCCTGTATTGGTTCAGAGATTGAATTGCCTTTCTTTAAGTCCTAAACCATCCAGTAAAACAGTTTTTCCTCTTCAATCCTAGCTTGGGTAGACAGATACCTACAGGGGATGCTGTTCATAAACAATGTTCCGTAATGTCCCTAATAACCTGACTATGGAACTTTTTGAAACATAAAGATGATGAGCACAGTCACTTAAAATACAAACCACATACTAGTACTTTTAAGACAGGGAAAGGAGGAGATTTAGGTAAGACTTCAGTTCTGGAAAGCATGTACTTCCCAAATGGTGGAATACATAGATACATCTTTCACTATGGTAAATATATAAACCCTGGAGTCTTTTGCAAGTTCTCAGCTTAAAGTATATAAACTTTTTTTCTGCAAGTGAAAACACGCTCTAGATATCAAGAGATTGTTCTCGTGTGCAGAAAGTAATTCAGGTCTACTCCTGGGACAGGACTGGGTGTAATTCATGTGAAAATGTGCTCTCCTTACTGAGGAAAAGGAAGGGCAGCCATTTCTAAGTAACTTTATCTGGACTATTAGGGTTTGAGACCTATGGAGAGTTACACAGTGATAAGAAAGAATCATGAATGAGGCTTTCCACCCAGACAGGCAAGTTGTAGGAGAGCAATGTCAGTCAAAGTCAGCACTGAGGGAGCACAGCCATGTATACAGCAAAAGGAAGTCTCAAATCCCAACTTAGCCCATTCATACAAATGTTGGCAGCGTAACTGTACTGGCAAAAGATAACCACATTAGCAAAGCTCACTGTATCAGCACAACTTAACTGGGCAGGGAGGTCCTTTTGCTAATGGGTTGTTGATTGTGAGGCCACACTGATTCCCTTACAGTGATGTTCAACTGTGGCACTGACAGGCGTTTTTCTGGGATCGTTCCACCAGTAAAGCTTTTTAGAGTCCAGTCTATTTCTTAGGAGCCAAAAAGGGAGATAATGAGGAACTGTGTCTTCAGAGACTGCCTTTTCCTCTTAGAAACACTTCTGCCTTTGAGCCATTTCGATGAGGAGTGTTTAGACGAAATCATTGTTTGTGTTTCAGAGCATGGCTGAGGCCAGGAAAAGGGGCGTGGAGCCACTGGGATCGTAAAGTCTAGGGACAGTTAGGTATCTTTAGTGTGGAGGTTGTAATTAGTGCTGAAAATCACACAAGGAAAAAGAAAGGAAGGAGCAAGTGGCAGATAATTGAACCTTTGGGGAGCCTACAGAGAAAGGATTGTTAGCATGGAGCTAAAAGTGATTTATAGAACAGAAAAACAGTTGTTAGATAATTAGAAGCAAAACTATAACAAGGAGAGGCAGGGATGTACAGAGATGGATCTAGAGAGGAGAGCCGGGAGGAACAGGAGATGTGCATTAAGTGCTGCACTTGTATCAAAGGCTGCTTTTATCATGAGGAAACATAGCCAAAATGGAAAACAAATAGCAGCTCAAACAAAGCAAAAAAAAATACTCCAGTTGGCTCCTCTGGCAAAGAGTCAGTTTCTTTGAAGTGGGTATTCAGGGTAGGCTGGGAGAGGTGTGTTCTGCAGCCAGCAGCGATCTGTCCGATATTCAAGGGTGGTCTGTCAGGAGTGCCAGCTCCTTGAGTCACTTCCTTACAACACAGACCCTATTCCTGCATCACTGATTCCAGCTCACTTGCTGTTTCTTTCCCTGATGGGGTTAATCGCACCACCCAGGATTATTATAAGCTGTGGTTTCCACTGCTACCATATTGCACACAGTGAAGATGAAGATGTGGCTGTCTGGACATGCACTCGTGTGACTTGGGGTGCTTGAGATTTTGGGAATATAAGACAGCTGGTAAACTTGACAAAATAAAATTTATGTGAGGTGGTTTTAACTGTCAGTGGTAATGTCACTGCTGGATATCAGTGCTTTTTGCAATGAATAAGTGGTCCAAAATTAGTTATTTTAAGTACAGTGTAGAGCTATTCAAATTCTTGACTTCACTATTTATTACACACTTGGATTAACTTTTTTCCTGAATATTGTTCTGTTGTAACTATATTTTAACAGATAGAAATCACCATGCCATAGTAATTTTCATTTTTTTTCTCCAGAGACAAGAGCTGTTCTGTATTTTCATTATAGCATAGTTCTATCAGGAAAAAGACTTTGTTTCTTTAGAAGTCAACAATACTACTGTTAGCCTTTAATTTTGCTTTTCCCTTCCCTCCATTTTAGTACCATGTTCAGTAGAAAGATGTGCTTACTTATTTTAATATGCAACAAACTTCCAACAAAGTGCAGTTGTAACTTTTCGAGCATAAGGTTGGTAATTTAAGAAACACAACTGCATGCTAAGAATACATAATTCAATTCTCATGCTTTAAATGGCAAATAAATTTTAATTTAGATCTGTATTTATTACATATTTTTCTTAGTATTTTCTCTCTTTTTTTGTTTATTTCTCTTATGTTGGAAAAAACCCAAACCAACACTCTACCAAAAAACTCCAACAGTGAGTGTCATGCCCTCTTGAGATTCCTGCCTTCCAAGGGTTAAACTAGTGCACAACTCCCTGTTTTCAGTTGTGGGGATACTGGTGGCCTGGCTATGGGACAGCCCTTTCTCTTTGCACTGGAGGAAGTACCCCCATGATTCAGGCTGGGATGGTGGATGTACATCTGTGGCCTCCAGTGAGGTAGGAAGGAGAAACACAAGCTCAAAAGCTGCAGAATGGACCTTGTCCCAGGAAGCCTGGGAAACCTGAGGACAAAGCCACTCACCGCTGGGTTTGTTTCCAACTTCAGAAAAATCATGTCTTTCCAGCTCTGCAATGAGGTGTAAAACCCTCTTGATGTGCTTCCCTAATCAAGAGAAGAGGAGATGGCTCTGAAACCTTTGTCAGACATTCATAAAAAGGAAACCCATCATCTGTCGGTCCATCCCAGTGTGTGACAGGTAATAGCAGCGTCCCTCAGTGGTGCCTGGGTGCTGGGAACACGGTGTACAGCACTTGATGCCAGGGACTATGGATGCTGCTTTAGCTCCCGATCCGTGCAACACTTGAGATGCTGGCACTCTGCCAGTGTCAGCCTGTCCCTGCTGAGACTCACACCACAGTTCCGTGTCCCTCAATGCCATTTAAAATGCCTTTGGCACGTTTTTTAAGCTAAATAACAGCAAGCGTCCTTTTGAGCAGCCTCCCACTTCAGAAGGCTACAGCGGAAAAATGAGTCACAAAAAAAAAAAAAGTCTATCATCATTGCATACATTTTCAAAACTAACTTTAGCCGAAGGGTTTCTTTTCATGGTTCCACACTGCACGGGAGCTATATCTGTGCAGGAGCAGAGCTGTAAAGGGAAAAGGTTGTTGCCAGTGACCCAACACCCATATCATACATATCTGGAAACGGATAGTTCTGGACTGGCTCCCCTGCTGGCCGCACAATGTTCATCCCAGACAGCATCTCCCGCTTTTACTTCGCCCAGGAGGAATCAGTTTGCATTCTCCGAGACAGCTTGGTGATGCGAACAAAACCGACAGCATGGGAGGGACTCAGAGAGTCACTTCGAAAGTGTGCTCGAGATGTGTAACGCAGCACAGCGTTCACCCAGGGCAGGTCCTGTCCTTCCCGTGGGCCTCCGACATCCTCCCTCTGGGGGGTCTGAACAGTGTAACAACGCGTTCAGCCAGATGCTTCCGAAAGCGGCTCTGGAGACTCCACGAGCCCCGTTCCTCCGCACCGAGCAAAGCACTTCCAAGTAAATACACTTGTTGCACTGACTGAAAGACGGTTTAAGATGGATTCAGCTGCGTGTAGTAACTGTGTGAATTTGAACTGCCCCCTCTCATCCTGCTTCGCTCCGGTGGGAGGAGGGGAGATGATAATAACTCCTCTGCCCGGAGGGATCCCCCAACACTCCCGCCGGCACTGAGGGAGTGTTTGGAGCCCCCTCCGCTACCGAGGCGACCCTCCCGCGGCCCTGGCAGGAGCGGAGACCCCCGGCGCGGCCCAGCTCGGTGCCGGCGCGGGGCGGAGGCAGGTGCGGGGGGCGGCGGAGCTGCCCCGGGAGCTGCCCCGCGGGG